>JAENHJ010000314.1:27500-627500 GCA_025330945.1 Mucuna pruriens
AGTATTAAAATATTATAAAAATTTATATAAATAATTAAGATAATGAATAATTTTAATTCAATTGAAAAAAAATCACATTTATCTAAATTTATACACTCTTTTGATAGTATGATGACAATTTTCTTATAAGAATAGCATATCAAAATCATTTAGTTTTAGTTTTAATTTTTTAATGCGATCTTAATTTTGATTTGAATATTGTACTTTAGTTTTTTATTTTTTTGCCCTTTTAAGTATTTTTCAAGTATTATGACGTAAAACACTGAAACTAAATTTCTTAAAGTAAATTCTGAAATATAGAATTAAATGTTATGAAATAAATGCTTGCCCTTCTATCAACCTATTTTGTTTTCTTCTCGATTACACGTTAACTTACTATTATATGTATTGCTTTTAATAACATTTTATTATAAAAATATTATTATTATTTATATTAGTGATATTTTTTATATATTTAGTAACATTTAAATATTATTAATAACATTTTGTAACGTATTTAAATATAATATTTATTAAAATATTATAAAAATTAATAAGTACCACTTTTAAATATTATAAGAAGACTTATATATTACAGTAACCGTCAACTATAACTTATGGTTGATGGTTTTTTTTTTAAGAAATCATTGGAAAAAAAATAGTATTGTCCAACTTCTATATATACTACATTTTTTTTGTGGTTTTTATTGAGTAATTTTTTTTTCACAACCTTAATTCAAGTATAAGCTAAGAGCTTTTTAAATTTTTATTACAAACTAGTTATTTATATAAGAGTAATTACTAATTAGGTTTAATAAAAATAAAAAGTTAGATAAATTAAGATGGCTTGCAACAATTATATGCATATTTAAATACATGATACAAAATAACACATTAATCTTTAGTCTATAATAGAATTTTGAGAATTCAATTATACTTTTCAGAAATAACAAATTCTGTATTATTCATTTTGTGTCTTAAAATTCAAAAATGTATATTGAAAATTTTCAAAGCACATTGTAAACTTTTATCTAAATAGGGTTGAAGTGCAAATAACCTTCTAGAGCTTGTAAAAGAACTTTTAAAGGCACATTTCATTAGAAAAATAAAGTATATCACATGGTTATAAAAAATGGTACTAGTAAAAAAAATTAGTGAAAAAATAGTGTATATATGTTGATTATATCGATCTTAACAAGATGTGTCCTAAAGATGTCTACCCACTTCCAAATATTGATAAATTAGTGGATGAATCATTGAGATACTGACAATTATCTTTCATGCGCACTTATTTCAAGTATAACCAAATCAAGGTGTACTCAGATAATGAGTAAAAAATTGTCTCCATGACATAAAAGACTAATTATTACTATAACGTCATGTTGTTTAAGTTATAAAATGCTTGAGCAATCTAACAATGAATAAATAAACAAATTCTTTAAAGGTTAAATTGACAAAATACTAGAAATTTACATTAGGTGAAAACAAGTCAAGGCAAACCAAACTTTGGTAGGCCTACATTATAATTATTAAGCTTGAGTCTTATCTATTTATTTGTTATTTGATATTTTTCAATGCCTAATCTGACATATTTAAAAGTTTGATCGAACTTGAAGGCTTATTTATGTAGTTTGTTTTATAAAATGTTTATAATCATTATATAGCTCGTTAAGACACAACTTAATCATATAAAAACACCACGTACTACGTGTAATGATGTGGTACAATGTACGATAACATGGTGTCACATGCAATATATTGTTTGGAGAAGGTGAGAATAAAGGTATGGAGAGTAAGTATGAAGTAACAGCTAAGGAATAGGATTTATTGCTTTTGCGACTTTCAGTCATGTAATTTGTGTTTAGTTTGTTATGATTTTAATTCAATTTAAAAAGCGTAACACACATACGAGTATAAGTAATTTTTAATTAAAATATTATATTAAAAATCATTAATAAGTATATATATGTATTAAATATAAATATATATATATATATATATATATATATATATATATATATATATATATATATATATAAAATCATAAAAGAAATGTAAGGATTCAAAATTATTAAATATTCATATAACCATTTAAAAATATCATATAATTTTTTTATTCAATCCTAACCTTTCCAAGTATAACTATATGGTCCAAATTTACTTTTGTCACATTTTCATATAAATATTCATTTCACTTAATATGCTCATATTATATAAAAACTAATCTATAAAGTCTAATAGATTTTTTTAAGCTTAAAACTTAACCTTTTTAGTTATATAGGCTTTTTAAAAAAACTTATATTTGACATTTTTAATAAATAGTTCACGTTAGTCTTTATGCAGATTAGGCTATAAGGGCATCTTTATACATGTTAGGTCACAAGCCCTTGAGATCCTAACTTAATTTTTCCCTTAAGTTTATATTGACGACTTGGTCATTAATGATGTCTTAAAAGAAGAATATGTTGATTCCACCAAGGTGTTTACACAACTAAAGAATCACAATATATATAACTAATCCTAAAAAATGCACATTTGAGATTAGAGGAGGAAAATTTTTAAACTTCAATCCTATTCCTGAAACCCAAAACCCCGGACCCTGGACCCAGAGTCCCGAAAACCCGAAACCCCTAACCCGAAAACCCCCCAATCCCTGAAACCCCAAACCGTAGATCCTAGACCCAAACCCTAGATCAAAACCCTTAAACCTTGTAACCTCGAAACTCTGAACCCTAAACCCCAAACCATAGACCCTAAACATTAAATGCAAAACTATAACCCTAAACCCCAAAATCCAGAGACTTGAAACCCTAAAACCATAAACCCAATACCATAACCCTAAATCATGAACCATAAACCTTGAACCTTAAACCATAAACCATGAATCCTGAATTGTGAACCCTGAATCTTGAACCTTGAACCTCAATCTCAAAACCTCAAACCTTGAAAATCCCAAAAACCCTAAAACACCGTAAACCCACTAACCCCTACCCCTTTAACCCTAGACCCAACATTCCAAACCTTAAACCTTACCCATAAACCTTAAGCCCCATAAAATCCCAAAACCCAAAACTCTAATCTCTAAACCAAAATCCCAAACCCTAAATCCCAAACTTAAAAGTAATTCATTTAAAAAAAAATCACTTCATTTTACTTTATAATTTTACACAAAAAAAAAGGAAAAAAGGACCAAAGTTAACGATGTCTTACAAAGCCAAAAATTAAGTGAAGATTTTGTGAAGTCAGGACTAAATTACCCATTGCTTAATTGCTTACAATTTTAAGGATTGCATTAAACTTCATAACTCCAAAATCACCAGCATGGATATCCTTTGCCTTGTCCACAAATGCCTCATTCCTTTTCAGTAATCACCACAAAAACATCCTTCACTGACCACTTCCGTCTGCCAGTTTTCCCTGGGGGGTTAATGACTGCCCTCTCAGCATTCGCTAAACGGTAGCCTATGACAATTTCTCTTCTCTGTCGAGCCCGTAACATTATTTCATAAAAACTCAATTCCTCACCTTCACAAAGGTATAGATCTGCTTGCCTTATATGCATCTCATTTCCCTATAAAATTTCAGAAAGAAAATTCATTAAATTATGAAGAATGAAAAGAAAATAAATATTTCAGTTAAAGTTGATTCTTTGTTGCTCCCACAGGATACTCAATTTAACTGCAAGGGATCTGAATTTATCAATTGCTATAACATAGGAACTATAGAATGTAGCAACAAGAAACCTTGGCAGGCTTCTCAGTATGTTAGAAGTAATGTATGCAAAACATGTAGTGTAGTATGTCCCTTAATTTTATCGAAAAGAGTGTACCTCCTCCGCGAAGAGCTCCTCCAATACATCATTTATCTGCCGATCTTCTGCAACCATGGCCAAAGCCATGCTGACAAGTTCATTTGATAAAACATAATCACTAATCTTTGACATAGATAAAAGATTTTTTGTCCTAGGATCCAAAATTTCACTAATTATAACTGTTTTATCAGAAGCCTGCTTCATTTCCCCAATCCATGAGCCTTTAGAGAAGCTTCCTCCATGAGCTTGACTGGCCATAGCTACATAAGGAAGACGTCTAGCCTGAAATCAAAACATCAAAGCTTCAGAAACAATATAACGAGAAAAGACAAGATTATTGAATATCCCACAAAAGAAAACAAATATATAACTCAGGAAGATTCAACGGGAACTGGATCAATGAATAAGGTTTACAATAAAGAAAAAATTAATTTAAAGTCCATCCAGTAATTGCTCGTAATATTCATGGGTGGAAGTCATACAAGCCATCCAATTGAGTGTAGAAAAATTTATGAAATAGGGCAATGTGAAATTTTGATTTAGCTGCAGCACCATGAGAGTTTATTATCTAATATTGCAGCCAGCATTAGCATACAAACAGTTACGGAACTGACAAAAGCCAAACGATACCACATAGAATCAATAATGATCATGGACTTTACCCGAAGTATCCTCATCATACAATTTTGTATTGATATCAGATGCTTACATGTTATTTCTTAACCACAACAGTTGTTCATTACATGATCTAGACATAGAAGATGATAATGTTTGTTAAGTAGCAAAAGAATGAATAGGCTGGTATATAGATAGACTCTTGTCAAGATATATCAAATCAGAGCTTAAATTCCGTTGGACTAGAAACTCACTTGTATGTCACGAATTAAAAGTAGTGTGGCAAGAGATCTAGAGTCAGCTTGAATTGCTGAATCCTCTACTGATTCATCAGCCAAAATCAATATCTGCAAAGACCATAATTTCCACCAGAATTATATTGGATACATTATAATTGTTATAGGCACAATTTCAAATGATTCGCCATATTATACAGTTTAACTTTAACCCCAACTTGCTTCCAACTACTCTATATAATTGTGCGGTTGTAGAAAAATCCAGTAATTTCTAAAAGCATCAAGAATGGAGATAATGTAGCAAAAACACTTATAGAGGACAAACTATAAAATGTCACTTACTGAATCAAATGATTCCAATGGAAGGCTTTCCAAGTGTCGACGTATAACAGCATTTCCCTCACGATTAACCAGAGATATATTTTCCAATCGATTTATGTCAAGGCCACCATCAGTTAGCTTCTTTTCTCTCTCTTTTTCTGGAACATCATTGAACATCCAGAGTTCTGACCCATGTGCTAAAGATGCATCCAAAACCTAAAGGAACAAAGATTTTGGACAGGCACAAGCCCAAAAAAGTATCAATGCCCACTGCAAATAAACAGCTGCAGGGATAGAGAGATGCCCTGACTCCCCCAAACTTACAAAAAAAAATGCTTAATATATCATACTATGTGTAACTTTTTATCTGGCTCTTAAAAATTAAAGATTTTATTTATTGCCTCAAAAATATATAATTATACAAAAATGTGTCATAATGATGACTTCATTTGTTTATGTATAAAATTGTATAGTATTCAAATCTTTTGCATGAGTATTTCTTTCTCTGTTATAATTCATTTTATTGTCAAAAGAATAATGTAAGTACTATTGAGTAGCCTAAGACTTTCTTTCTCTTGGATAGGATGCCAAGAGAAGTCCTATGGAAGATGTTGAAGTAGAAGGGAGCGCATGTTGCTTATATTCAGGCCATCAAGGATTTGTATGATATGGTGAAAACTATGTGCGAACCCATGTGGAGCCATAGAGGATTTCCTCATAAGGCTATATCTAAAGCTACACACCAAGGTTCAACATTGGGCCCTTATGTTTTCACATTGCTTTTGGACATTATTACTCAACATATTCAAGAACCAGTGCCTTAATGCATATTTTTGCTGATGATGTAGCTCTTATGGGATAGTGAGAGAGGGAATAAATGGTAGAGTAGAGTTATAGAAGTAAGATTTGAAATCACATGGTTTAAATTTATGCCAAAGTAAAACAGAGTATATAAATTGCAAGTTCAGCGAGATGTGCACTAGCACTGACTTGGAGGTGAAAATTAGAGATCATACTATACCACAATTCAGATAGTTTAGGTATCTTGGGTCTATCATACAAAGTGGTGGAGAAAGAAACAGATATGTACATCATCAGATTCAAGCTAAGCAGATGGAGAAATATTTAAGTGCTATCTGTGATAGAAAGATGTCTCTTAAACTAAAAGCAAAATTTTATCATACAATCATGAAACCAGTAATGCTTTATGGTACTGAATGTGGAGCAATAAAGTGCTAACAAAAGAAGTGTTGCAAAGATGAGAATGTTATGTTGGATGAGTGGTCATATGATCAGGAATGAATAATATTAGAGACGAAGTACGAAAGACACTTATGGATGAAAGTTAGTGTTGACAGTTGTATGTTTCTTCATTTTAAATTTAAATTTCAAATAAGGATCCAGAAGATTTAGGTACTTCAGATCAAGAATAGATAATTCAAATTTGATTTTAAATCAGAAACCCTAAATAATAACTATAGCTAGTAATCCAATCTACGTAAAAAAAACTCTAGCCCATTTGGTCATAGAGGCTTTGATACCATATCGAAAGCTAACTGTCCCAAATTAAGCTATCAAGTGAAGATACATGAATGTTTTTATAATTTATATTACATCTCTGATAAAGATTATAAAAAGATTAAATTTTAAATGTTAGAAACTGAGTGTAGATGTAAGGCAAACCAGTAAGTTTCAAATCCAAAGAATCAAGAATGATGCAGACATGCAATCAAATTTAATGTTACAAAAATAACAGGAAATTTTTTTCTAACATGGCTTTGCCATTTCATATACTGGTAACTGAAGTAAAGAAAAATAGAGACCATAGCAGCAGATTTCTTATATCATTACCATGATCATATCCTCCATATCACGCCTCCAACCACAAAAAAGTATTCTCTCTGGAGATTTTGGATAAACAAAGTCCTTGGGTAAGCTTCCCCTCCAAACCTGAAATCAACAACAAAAAGGGGCAAGGAACCATATCATCCAATCTCCCTCATTCATCCACAAAAAAAATGTTCTTGAATTCCTTGGCTTTACTACTCTCAGTGTGTAACAATGATCACTGTTACCCTTTGATAAATAAATTTGTTCTAATTCAATTATCAGCTGTGCCATGCTTAAAGCCCACAACAGACAATGTTATCCAATGAAAAGAATAGAGAGTTGTCAAGCTATAAATGTAGATATTTCTAATTAAATGTAAATTACTTTAGAGTATCAAGTTTGAAATCCTTGGAAGTTGGAACTTAGGGATTCTATTTAGGAGTCGGTTTAGGAAGTTATTTCTGACTATTAGAAGATTATTTCTGATTATTAGATTTGCTTCCTTCTATGTAGCCTTGTCCCATCCTATAAATACCTGTGTAATCTCATTTTGAAATTATCAATGAGAATCATTCTATTCTCTCTTCAATTTGTGATATTCCACATTGTATTCAAGTTTTTCCTGGAGCTCTGGCCTCTGCTTCCTCGTTTCAATGGCCGTCATCGTTGCAACTTCTCCAGCAAGCCTTAATTGTTGTTTTGTATTTCCTTGGGCGGCCTTCATTGCTGCTACAACTCTCATCTCTTTTGTGATTCAACCTTCACTGCTGTCATTCTTTATTCTGTTACTGTTCAGAACCTACATCATATCAGGATCTGAATCTGAGACCATCATATCAAACAATTCAAATCCAACCAAGGATTCCAGCTCTGTGCAGAAGATTGAGGAGCTTCAAAAGCATTTGAGCCTTTTATAGGCTTAATGGAAGAAACTCTCTCAAATGGTCCCAAATTGTGTGCACCCCACCTCAAGGGAAAAGGATGCCTCAGTCATCCCCTCAAGAAGGGACCAGATACAAAGAACCTCAAGTACAACACATGGGACAAGGAGGATTCCATGATCATGTCCTGGCTATGGGACTTCATGGACCGAACAATTAGTGATACCTGCATGTCTCTCAATATAGTTAAAGGACATTTGGGACTTCATTAGCCCACGCATATTCTAAAGCTCATGATGTTGCCCAAGTTTACAAGATTAAAGTTGAGATTGCTGCTACTAAGCAAGGGACCAAGAGTGGGACAGAATATGAAACTCTGCTACAAAACTTATGGCAAGAACTTGATCATTATGGAGTCTTTTAAATGAAGTGTACTGTAGATGCAGCTCTTTTAAAGAGCTGCATTGAAAAGGATAGAGTGTATGACTTTTTAGCTTGACTGAACCCTGAATTTGATCATGTTAGAGTTCAGATTCTTGGAAAAAAGGACCTTAGAAGAGACTATATCCATAGTCTGTGTAGAGGAGAGCAAGAGGAATGTTGTGCTTGAGCCATAACCATTAGATGCTTCTGCTCTAGTTGCTAAACCAGATCAATCACAGAAAGGAAAGGACCACAAATGCCGAGAACTAGTTGAAAGAAAACAAGAACAATATGTGGTGTACTTACTGAAAATTTGAGGAGCTTCAAAAGCATTTGAGCCTTTTATAGGCTTAATGGAAGAACAATATGTGATGTTTCTGCCCTAGTTGCTAAACAAGACTCAACATCTCTTGCATATGTTTTTGTTGGAACATAATACATGAGCGTCCAAAAATAACCCAGGAGTTTTGATGATAACAAATATTATGACTTAAAGAGTGATGACTAATAGTTGACAATGTTATTAGTCTTCAAGAAAATAACAGGACATCATTCCTTAAGTTTGGTATGCATCCATATGAAAAGAAACTTGTTCTTTGAATAAGTTTACTCCTTGCGTCTAAAGATATCACATCATCCAAAGAAGAAGACGTCGTCCATAGCAATAAGACTTTGTCCAATAAAGGATGTAGCCTCCTAAGCGTAAATTTTTTTTTTATTATAGTGCTTATCATATCTCACATCTTGTCTCTTATCCTATACGCTATATCTGCAAACTTATATTTGTTCAACAATTTTCACAACGTTCATATATTTTCATATACGTGATTTACTCTATTAAGTCTTGTTCATTTTCAGAACAGCATAAATGTTACATCTCAATTTCTGATATATCAAGTCAAGTCGGATAGAAGAAAGTTTTCATCATGACTTCACATATAAGGAAACAAAAAGAACCAATATCCCTTATCAATCGAAGATAGCATGGCTAGAAACAGAGGAAAAAAAAGTTTTTCTCTTACGCACCTTTTCTCTATCTTCAGAAAAACAAAAGTCTCTGCAACAGCACGCAAAAAGCGTATATTTGGCATTTAATGTTAAAGATCATTGTAGACGTAGAGAGAAGTAGAAAAGATAGAAAACAAGATCTATTGCTTTTGAAGATAGCCTGAAGAGGTTAAATGTTAAAAAATACTTGGTGTTGCTTGTAATCAGGTAGATTACAAGTGATGTAGAACCTCAAGAGGTTGAGAATACTTGGTTGTAAGTCAGTTTAACTTTAGTGAAAAAAATTCGAGACTGAACATAGCTCTTGTAGAAGAGTAAACCAGGACAAATCTCTGTGTCATTTATATCTCTTACCTTCACTGTTTTATTCCCTGCACCTTTTTGGACAGCATTTGAAAACTTATATATATATCTTACGTTTTTTGAAAAAGTTTTATAAAAATCACATACACAATTCAACCCCCTTCTATGTATTTCTTGTTTCTTTAGTTTTTTCTCTTTTAACATGGCATCAGAGCCTTTGTTGTGACCTGTTTCGTCACTATTTCATTGTTGAGTTCCTTAAAACAAACAAAAAAAAATATCAGAACTCCAACTAGTCACCTTCGTTTGGTCGTGTTGTCAAACCATGTTTCTCATTTGATTTGCCCTTTCGTTTGTTGCCTCAAACAGCCTTGTTGTCATTAGCTGCCCGCTTTTTTGGTTATCTTTGTTTGTCAACAATGATTCTTCCGATGACTTCTTCAATGACATGCATATTAGTGGTGACTTATTTTCCACCAATGATCATTCTGGTGGTGATTCTTTTCCCAAATATGAATCATATTAGTGATAACTTCTTTTACACAATCATTCCAATGGCTACTTTTTTCCCACGTATGAATTATATTAGTGGTGACTTCTTTCCCATCGAAGATCATTTTGGTGATAACTCTCTTCCACTGGTAATATTATTAGTTTGAAGCTTCGAAATGTTGTTTTAAGAAGATCAAACCTTGCTTTACTTGCCAAGAAATTTCTCTAAGGTTGATGGTTATTTCAACTATTTGGCTAAGCTATCTTTCTAACAACTTTCTCCGACTTCTCAAGTATCTTTGAGTTGCCTTTCAAACTATTGTTTTTTTGGTAGAGCTCAATTTTTATGTTTTTTCTTTATTGCATGGAAATTAATTGTTTTTCTTGTAACAAGCTAAAAGCTTAGTAAGTTTCAACTTGAGGGGAAATTCTAGAAAATTAGAGAAACATCTTATAAGATCATTTTTTATATCTCAAAATATTTTAAAGTATCCTAAAAGATCTCTTAGGATTTATTTTTCTTTTTAGGATCTTTGTATTTGTAAGCATATCGGTGTAAATAAGAATATTATCTCTTATATTTATTTGTATTTATTGCATTAAGTTTATATAAAACAGACTTAATTGTGTAGTTTAGACACACAGTTTCAACACTTCTTGCATTTGTTTTTTCTCTCTTTTAACAAGTGCCTCGTCCTCTGTCAACTCTTGCACAATAGACTCCAGAAACATAGATTATATAACTCTCACATCACAACTCCTTCAAACTTGTAATCCATCCCCAAGCAATAGAAAAAGTATTGTTACCAATGGTTCTTTAGCAACTGTTGCATGCTTTAGAGATATACATATCTCCCATATTCTCATCCTCAAAAATGTTTTTTATGTACCAAAGTTATCGGTCAGCTTTGTTTCAATACAAAAACTAACCCATGACCTCAATTGCTCCGCCATCTTCTCTCCTTCTTAATAGTGTTTTCTAAGAACATGATTGTAGAAGAGGATTGGACTTAGGAAAGGAAGTAAGGAATGGAATCTGATAACTTGACTCATTCTAAGAATCCAAGAAGAATCAGCCACCTTGTCTTTACTTAGTACCTCAACTAAAGATGCTAATTTGCGATATCACCTTCACTTAGGGCATTGATAAGCGGTTTTTTTGTCGTCTTACATGCCTCAAATAAATACTAAGGCTAACCATAGGTCGATTCTCTCAAGGACAATGTGTTTAGATATCGCTAAGTGTGAAAATCAGAATTAATGCAGAAAGCGTCAAGTGCAAAATGCCGACTCGCTCTCGGCTAAGACTAATCCAATTTGGTCTCGGCAGAGACGAATCCGACACGGTCTCGACTAAGCGCAGACTCGGACTGACTTGGTTTCAAATGGATGCGACGGAGTAGGATTGACTCGATCTCGAACTCTGGAAAGCAGTAAAGAGTTTTGAGTTTAAGTGCAGAAAATAAACTAAACTACGCTAAACTAATCTATACCACTGTACCAATTTGGAAATCAACACACAAAAGGTTGCTATTCTTACCCAGAATCATACTCCAAATCAACCTTAGATTCTTACGACAATCGCCGAACGTTTGTCCATTGCCATACCAAGGATTTACACAATCGCTACCTCATCAGTTGGCAAGGAGTATGTACTTGGTTGATTTTAGGTTCTCTACCTAATCAAATTATTAAACCAGTTACAATCGGCCCTAGTCTAACGTGATCTACTATAACAACGTGCAATGAGTAGATTGAAGCATAGGAATTATAACTAAGAGATAGAATTGCAAAACAATTATATCATTGAAAGTAGAATCGAATACAAGGTGAGAAATTCAGAAGTTCCAGAGAGTCCGCCTTCCACGACGATCGCCTTGGAAGGACGACAGTGATGCACCAGTGATGGCCAGACGTTCCGTCCAACGGAGTGCATCGGCTATACCAAGCGATCACCTCCGCTAGCTTCCAGCTTCCCAAATCCTGGTCTTGTACCTCCTCGATCGAGAGAGACACCTTACTAAGCTTCGTGTACCACCTTGCTAGCTTGGAGTGTCTATAGCTACTGACGGCGCTAAGTCTAGATTCTGTTGAAATTCCACACCGAAGACGTGGCCTGGTGTGCTTTATTTATACATGCTAGTTAAATCTAAATCCAATTCCACAGAATCGCTGATTCCTTGATTCCCGCAGATTTCCTACTCAGTTACCTAAATTACATATTTCCTGATCCTAACAGATTACAAATTTGAATTCCAGATTTCTCAATCCTAGGAGATTACATATTCCTCAATCCTAGGAGATTACAAATTCCTTGATTTTAGCGTAATCATATCTACATTATAGATTCCTTAATTCTAGGATAATCAAATCTCCATTATAGATTCTCCAATTTCAGCATAATCCTATCTGCGTTCTTTCCAGAGTGATTTTTGCCATTGAAGTCGGCTTGGGCCGAGATGCTCCTTTGAGCCGAGATGCTCTCGACTTCTACTTGGCCGAGATGCTCCCGGCTTTCAAGCCTACAAAACAAGTCCAATCTTTTGTTAGTTAAAATCTTTATTTTAGCACAAATTTATATTTTTCCTATTTGTAGGCCCATAATTTGAATCTTAACTAAGACAAGACTCTTAATCGCTAAACAATCTTAATAATACTCATCTTAAACTCTTGTGAGGTGTATAAAATATGACTTATCAGGCATCCCTTATTTATTGCTCTGAAAAATATGTTTCCCCACTTGTTTTAAGGAGGAGAAGATATCTCTGAATTTCATTGCAATATTGGCAAGGTAGCCAAACATACTCACATAATTTTTTCCATCAGCAATAAAAGAAGCTTACAAACGTTTCAATTAATTCAGGGATATATAGGGTCCCCCTACTGTACCAAATGCTTCTAGGGCTCATTGGTTTGTATCTCCCTAATTGATGGCTACACACAAGTCACTTGACTTTATCTTCTCGAGCAAAAATCTGATGTGAGTACTGCTATACCATTTTTCACTCAATGATTAGAAATCAATTTAGGGTCACAATAAAAAGGTTCAGATCTGACAATAAAAGGGACTATTTCAATCAAACTTTGTCTCTTTAACATCAATCACAAGGAATTGTCCATGATTCATCATGTGTCAACACTCAACACACCGAACAAAATGGGGTGGCCGTGAGGAAAAATAGGCACTTAATATTACCTGAACTCTTCTCCTTCAAGGAAAGGTTCCTAATCTTATTAGGTCTGACTGTTCTCACTGCCTCATACATGATAAGTATACTGTCCTCATGTGTGTTGGACAGCAAAAGCCCCATAGAGGTCTTAAACAGCTTCTATCCTCACTTTTTCAAGACCTCAAATGGACTCATTCCTAGAGTATTTGGGTGCATAGCCTTTGTTCATGTTCAGAACCAACATAGAAATAAACTTGATCCTTCAGTTATCATGTGTGTTTTCCTTGGTTATTCTACCACTCAAAAAGGTTACAAATGCTATGACCCCTCATCCGAAAAACGGTGCATATGTTGATGCCACTTTCACTGAAAATAAACATTTTTTCTCCAAGACTTCCTCTCAAGAGGAGATTTAAATGATAGATGATGATCAATGTGAGCTTCTTGAACTACCAAAAAGGCCATCAAGTATTGCCAAGCCATTGGGTCCACCTGCTTCAATAAACTCTGCTCCTAACTTGGAGATTCAGCCTAATATAGTCTCCTAAATCAGCTAATGGAACATGGCATGAGGTACTTAACCCTGCCATTGAATTGATCCTACAAAGTATTACTCAACTCCCCAAGATTCACAAAAGTGTGCTCAAGAAAAAGAATCATTCCTGAAATGAGATAAGTTCAAGATTCCAACCTAAGTCCTCAAATCGAGATAGAGGACAGAACTGACCAAATAAATGAAATCCCTTCCATCCCTATAGATGATCTAGATCCTCCCAGTTAGAAAAGGTACTAGAAACCACTGAAAACCCCTTTATCCTTTATCTAATAATGTTTCACCTGATCGTTTATCAGTAAAAGGTTCATTGTGAGTCTGAATTCTGTTGTTCCTAAAATTGTTCCTAAGGCCTTGTCAAAAAGAGAATGAAGGGATGCTATGAAAGAGGAGATGAATGCCTTGGAAAAGAACAATACATGGGAAATTGCTGACAAACCCAAAGAGAAGAATATTGTTCACTACAAATGGATTTTCACATTGAAGTACAAGGCGGATGGATCCTTTCAAAGATACGAAGCAAGGTTGGTCGCCAAAGGTTACACCCAAGGTCATGGGATTGATTATTAAGAAACATTCACCCTTGCTAACAAAATCAATACTATAAGAATTTTGTTATCCTTGGCTTTACATTTTAGTTGGCAACTTTTTCAATATGATGTTAGGAATCCATTTCTCCATGTTGACCTAGATGAAAAAATCTATGAGTATTCCACCAGGTTTTGAAGGAGATAGAAATAAATAACAAAAAGTGCAGGCTTGAAAAGCTCTTCATGGATTAAACCAATCACCTAGAGTTTGGTTTGGGAGGTTTGCAAAGGTCATGAAGGTGTTTAGGTACAAACAAAGCCAAGGAGATCGCACCCTCTTTATTAAACATTCAGTTATAGAGGGTAACTATCCTCCTCGTGTATGTTGATGACATCATAGTAACTAGGAATGATGGGAAAGAAAAGGGAGAATTGAGGCAGAGATTGGTGCAGAATTCGAGATAAAAGAACTGGGAAAATTGAAGTGACATACTCTAACCAAGGAATCTTCATACCTTAGCAAAAATATGTGACTCATTTATTAGTAGAAAAAGGAAAAATTGGATGCAAACGACCACCTACTCCAATGGATCCCAATCATAAGCCGGGAGAAGCCAAAGAAAAACCAGCAGTAGACAAAAGATGTACCAAAAATTGGTTGAAATACTTGTATATCCTGCTCATACTCAGCCATATATTGCAAATTCAATGTGTCATTAGTCAATTCATGCATGACCCAAGAGAACCACACCTTCAAGCTGCATACAAAATTCTACACTATTTAAAGTGCAGTGCTAGGAAAGGAGTCCTATTCAGGAAGTGAAATATTGAGCCTTGAAACTTACACTGATGCAAACTGTGCAGGTTCACCATTGGATGGAAGATTAGTGTTCGGGTATATTACTTTCTTGGGAGGAAATTTAATTACATGGAAAGGCAAAAAACAAAATGAGGTAGCTAGATCATTTGTGGAATCAGAATTCAGATTTATTTCTTAAGGAGTGTGTGAATTGCTATGGATAAAAATTATCCTACATGACTTGGAAGTCAAGTTGAAAGGTCCCATGAAGCTGTATTATAGTGTCAACAAGTTAGCAATTAATATTGTTCACAATCCTATGCAGCATTATAGGACAAAACCTAATGAAATAGACAGACACTAGGAAAAGCTAGAAGAAGGTCTAATGTGTATGTCCTATATTCCATCTGGACAGCAAGTGATGTGCTGACCAAGGGGCTGAAAAGTTCTAATTTCCATGATCAAATTACCAAGCTAGGAATGGAAGACATGTATTCTTTAGCTTGAGGGGGGTACCGAGTTGTAAATGTAGATATTGTAAATTAAATGTAAATTATTTTAGTGTATCATTCCTATACATAGAATTAAAGGATTCTGTGTAGGAATCTGTCGGGGAAGTTATTTCTAATTATTAGAAGATTTTTTCTGATTATTAAAGGTGATTTATTTCCTTCTATGTAGTCTTGTACCATGCTATAAATTCCTATGTAATATCATTTTGAAATTATCAATGAAAATCATTCTATTTCTCTCTTCAGATTGTGATTTTCCACAAGATTCATTAGCACTTATAGCATACAATTAGCTCAAATAAACTTCATTCTTTATTACTATTTGATCATGTATTTGCCATGAACAAACCATGGAACAAACATTAATAGAGAAAAAGAGAACAGAAAAACAGCAATTTATGTGAGACAAAGCACCGTAGGCAAGGATGCCGGGGCATAGGTATCATCATCCTCTGCAATAACCAGAACCTCATCACCTTCTTGCAGAATATAGGAGTCATCTGGATTCAAAATAATTTTACCACCATATGATGCAACTTTGATTCCACAAGGAATTGCAGCAGGAAAGCTGATTAATACATCCTCGAATTGCATGCCTTCCAACTGCGGCCATCTTTTGATGTAGAATTCACAATTTTCAAATCCAAGTATATCTTCCCAAATCTGCAAAAGAAAGCTCATCAAATTTTTTTAAATCTTAATAAAAGGATAAATTTTATTAAAGAGAAGATGCAGAGATTAATATCTCATCCTAAACTGTAGTGCAAAAAGAAAATAAAGTGGAACAAGGCCAACCCAATAAAGCTCCCCAGTCACTCTACAAATCTGAAGGAAACTAAGAGTGCATGGACAAAACACCAAAAGGAGGCAATCCTATCTCACAAAAAATGGAATGATAAGGAAGAAGGCCCCCAAAAAATATAAGTAATACACTATACATGCAAACTGTCAATCATGTAGTTATTCTTGCTAGGAATTAATTAAGTAAAAACAATAATTGAGGATTTTTGCACTGGATTAACATTATGAATTATGCAACTTAAAAACACCATGAAATGGTAGTAGATTTTGACCTGTGCAAGTCCAGGCTGCCGAGCACATTGAATCATCAAGCGACCAATGACATCATGAGCTACAACAGTTTCAACAAGATCACCACCCACAAGTTTAACAAGGACCTCATTGTCTAAATCACTCAATTCAACCACTATGTGCCCTCGTAATCCTTCTTTTACTCCAGTCAGACTTAAGACTGTTCTCAAAGCACGGGCATCACTCTGTACCAACAAAAAGTAAGTTAATGGTTATCCACCCTTATTAAACTTTGAGCAGATCACCACTCAATCAGACCTGATCAGCATTCCCATCTTCAGCAAGGACTATTATCGCACGTGCTTTTGAAACAGAAACCTGTACATCACATTGTTGTACAGATAAATATACAAATTAAAACTGGGCAACATCTTCCACCAGAAGGGAATATTTATGCCATAATATACTGTAACAAATGAAATAAAATAACACAACATTAAAAAAAATGCTTGTAGCAGTGATTGGATAAAGCATCAAACTTGAGCAAAGCAATATCCACAGTTTTCAAAATGGCATTTTGTGTGAGAAGAATGTCTGAACAGGTTGTGCAGCATAGTAATTGAACTCTTCAGTCAGTATTCTTCTGATAGATACTGGTTCAGAATGTATAGATTAATGGAAAGAAAGGGAGGGAAATTTATTAAAGATGCTCCTCCTACTCTCTCCCACCCAAAAACTAATTGACCAACTTAGAATTTTCTTAAATTTGCTTCCTCTGTTTATATCCTACCTCTGCTACTGTAGTTAGGGAGCTAGCTATGATCTAATAGGGGCATGCTGCTATGAGCTAACATCTTCCAAAACTGCAATCTGTGTGAGTTCTCGCAGCAGCAGAAACAGATTTGGCTCAATTGACTGATAGCAAGTTTAATTTGGTTCAGTTGTGGCAACTGTAATTGAACCAATTACACTTGAAAATAAAGGGACCAACTTAATCAGTTCAGTTGGTCTGGTCCCTAAAAGCCAACCAACCAAACTGAAACACATCAATGATGTTACAATGTTCATACTCCTTTGTTTTCTATTCATTCATGGCTCAGGGCTCTACTAAACTTTTACCAAAACAATAAAATAAGTCTAATTATTTAAAACATATTAGAAAAAGCCAAACAGCCTCTCTCTTAAACAAAGGCGAAGATTCCTTCTCCTTGCAATTCCTTGCAGACCTCAACAGAAATGGGGGAAATACAGATCAATATGCACAGTTATTGCTCTTGAAAATCCTTTAAAATATAGGTTAACACTTAACATTAGAATTCAATTCATTATAATACCAGACATACAGAAAAACCACAATTCCAAAAGGTTGAAGTAGATCCTACACCTTTTTAAGATCAGCCAGAATCAGAGGGCTGCCACTTCTGCATATGACAGATGTTCCTTTGAAATCAAACTCCATTTTTGCAATGTCAAGCTCCATTTCTTCCTTGTCTCGCTCAGCCATCACAGCAACAGTTCCTCCACCCAGACTCTCATTGGCTATGGCAAGCTGATTTAGTAATGAACCCTGCACATCCAATCATGTTATTTGAGGTCAAGATACGTGAGTATTTCAAAAAGCCAATCAATCAGGTAGATCACTTGGACATACAAACAGCAGTAAATTGATATATATATATATATATATATATATATATACAATTGTTTTTAATGAATTATTCATTAGTTCATCAAAAAATTTATAAGGATGGTTACAAGATATCCAACAGATGGTAACACCAGATCTTACCAATTTATCACTCCAACCAAGAATTAAAGTATGATGTTGCTCAACCACCTCGCTTTTTCCTTTCCTCAGTGAGTCAAATTTCTCAGATATTGCATCGGACACAAGTCCAAGCATCATGGCAAAAATAAGCATCCCGCCAAAGCTAATGGAAACCGCAACTAACCTTGGACCAATACCTTGGGAGCTGGCATGATTGCCAGAATCAGCAACGTAGGTCCAAGATAACCAGAGGCAATGTGCTAAATCCTCGGTAGTTACCCCAAAAAGGGCCAATCCTCCAAGAAGAATTAGCAACAGCGTTGCAAATAACAACACGAGGGGTTTAGCATATGGGTAAACTGATAAAAAGACATCAACCCGATATGCTATTTGCTTGTTTAGAGAAACTTGTTCTGATATATTATCAGAAAATCTTGATTTTGAAACATAGTCTATGTACTTGAATATGATGAGAGGGATAAAAAGAAGTGTGAACGAGAAAAAAAGAGCTAGATTTCTTTTGAAGTTTTCACGTGACCAGAGATCCGCGTCCTGAGATGTGGAACTTGTTACGTTCAGGGTGTCCAACTTGTGGCAGGTGTGTAATCTGAGATTAAGGCCGAGAATCTCACCCTACAGAGAAAAGTTTAGTTTGGTTCAGTTGTTAAGGATGAAGGTTGAATTAAAGGTGGTGGTGAAGATATTGAAGAGCAGAATAGAACTTAACAGAGACTGGATATAAGATGAAAGAGAAAGCATATATCATAGTAGTTGCCTTGCCTGCAACTTAGTGACTTGGCTTTTTAGATGCGTATTTCGGAGCACCAGCACCAGCAACAACAAAAAAGCAATAGTCAACGTCTGCACCCACACCGACATAAACAAGAAACAGTGAGTGAGTGAGAGAGAGAAGGAGAGAGAGAAAAGCAACCTAGTACCTACCACAAGGGCAAACTGGAAACGAAATTGCGAAAAGCAGATAAGGTTATTCTTCGCAGATGACTTAACATTTTTGGTGTCGGAAAGCTGAGGTTTGTCGTTAGTGGGAGTGGGAGTCCGGGGGAATTTAACTCTGCGGCGATGGCGAATGCGAGTGGAGCTGGGAGGAGAGTAAGGCTTTGAGTTTGAATAGAATCGACGGCCATATTGCGAAGAAGAGGAGCGCAAGAACGATGGCGACGGGAAGAACCAATCTCTGCCTGAAGCCGATGTCTCTGAATCCAGGGACATATTCGGAAGTATAGCCTTTCCATAACTTGTTAACAAAAACTAAATCTAACATATATTCTAATGGTAGGTTGGTCTAGAAAGAAATATGATAATAATGTATTTTTTATTTAATGGAACAGAAGAAAGAGAGAAATTTTGAGTTTTAAAAAATTATTATTATTTTTCGTCTGCTTTCTTTTGGATTTTTAGGATTTTTTTTTATAGACTGATATTCTTCACTATTCATTAATATAAACTATGTTTACCTCGGTTCAGCAGGCTTATATTATCTCTCTTAAGAAAAGTGTACACCAATGCACCCATTGTGAATTGTAATCAATCAGTAGGCGGCACATATTTAATTATATACAATTATTTAACACGAAGTAAATTACACTCCTTTGTTTAAATAGATGAGTATTATACTATTTTTTATATTAATTTATAAATTATATTTTTCCCAGATACGAGTACTACACTATTTTTATATTAAAATATAAAATTAATTAGACTTTTTTAGAAATGTAAATATTATATTAAAATATATAATTTAGTTTATTTAACTTAATATTGATAAAAAAATATTTTTTTAATAAAAATAAATAAATAATATTTATTAAAATATTTTAAAATGTAGGATAAAGTATATACCAATTTATCATTCCCTTCGTGGATAACTTTTTAATAATTAAATTTAAAATATTTGACAATAATTCAATAAAAATAATGATTAAAAATTTGAGAGAAATTATATTCGTATGTATATATTAACTTATTTATATTATATTAATATGAATTTAATTTTTCTATTTTAAACTATATTTAATACACTAATTTATAAACAGTAATTAAATAATAAAAAGTATTATTTTTATTTAGTAATACATTACTAATATAAATAAATTCATTTTTAAAGTTGTAGTTTAATATATATATATATATATATATATATATATATATTAGCATTATATTTAATTCAATAAATATATTGTGTTTAATAAATATAACAGTTAATATAATATAAGAAAATAATAATCGATTCAAATATTTATAAAATTATTAAAATATTATATTAATGACATCAATTAAATATTATTTCAATACTTGTCTTTGATCTTATTTTATTTATATATATACATTAGGATACAAGTTGTTGTACAATTAAATAAAATATTTAAAATAAATCTTATGAAATAAAAAATAATTATATGTATACATATACGTGTATTATATGGTAAAGTAAATATATTTATATTTTTTAAAGAAAAAAAGTATTTTAACATAAAAAAATAATAATGATGTAATACTTATATGTTTGAGGAGTAATAATTTAAAAGATATTTTATTAATAAATTTTTTTAACAAAAATTAACCAAATTTTAATAGAAAACAAAAAAAATAAAATGTCATACATTTAAATTTGTTAAGAAATGGTGGTGTGATATTTATATTTCTCAATGTAAAATATTAAGTAATTTTACATCACATTATCTTCAATAAACATTTGGATTTAATTGGATTAGCTTGATGGTAAAAAAAAAATAGAGTAACCTTTCATTTTTTATTTATTATTTATTTAATTAATAAATTAACTGATTAATTTACTTTTATTAAACAATTATTATGAATTTTTAAAAATGATATATTTTATATATAAATAAATCTTACTACTTATCTTGAAGTTTCTACGCTTGAAAACAAAATATAAGATAGATTGCTTAAATAATTGGTATAATGTAAGTAATCAAGTGTTATTGATTTTATTCATACATTAAAAATATTAAATATATATCATGTATAAATTGATTGAAACTATAAAGATATTATAGTCTAAAATCACGTCTTAATATATTATTTAATATTTTTTATTTGCATTAAGGATATGTTCTCACTGATAGTCAAAGACTACTTTTTTCATGGCATAAACATCAGCAGAGTAGATTTCGTCTTTACAAACTATTTTTTTCATTTATAAGACTAAAAATCAAACAAAATAATTTTTTAAAATGAAATTTTCTCTAATTTAAAATTTTTAGATATTTTTTCTGTTTAACCTAACCCTTATTTTTTAATATTTTGACTAATTCACTCATTTACTTGAACAAAATTTCATCTTATAAATTAGTAAATCAATTATTAATTATATCAACTATCAATTAATCAATTAATTATTAAAGATTAGGATTTTGTCATGTAACCAGATATCACGTGCTAACACTATATTTATTATTTTTTCACAAAAATTCAACGATTTTTTTAATTCATAAAAGCGCTTTATTATATTAATTATAATAATTAAAGTGATTATAATAAATATATATTAATTAAATTAATCAACTAAATCATTAAATTTTAAATGAAATTTATTTTATATATTACGGTAATCGGTTTTTTATATTTTATAGAATGTTTATAATAATGATGGTATATCATGATTTTATAGTGATTTGTCGTAAATATGTATTATAATGATAATGATAATCAATTATTATATTTATTGTATCGTTATTTTATAATAATTTATGGGAAATATATGTATTGTAATTATTATAATGATATTGACAATAATAATTAATTATTATATTGCTTTAATATTAATAAATTATTATAATTATAAGGATACTAATGATAATAAATTATTATAATTATGATAATAATCTAGCATCATTTGAGTTAGTATATCAGTCATTAATTAACATTTATTACTACTTTATCATGTAAATTTTATAACTTTTTTATTTCATATCCCTATCAATTATGTAACTTGTAATCATATTAAAAATATTATTTGAGCCATAAATATTAATGTTTTCTAAAATGAAATTCAATTTGTTCAATTCAACTATAAATACCTATATACATGCTTGAGTGTTTCATTTTATTATTTGTTTATAAAATAGTTAATTGTTAACAACTTTTTTTATTATTCAAAATGTATAAATAGATAAATACAAACAAGAAACACAAATTCAATATTTTTTATTTTTTATAAGGGTAAATTTTTGCCTATTATAGCTTTTTCAATATTTTTTATATATGTTATTAATATTTAGAATTGGATTTGGTCAAATCATCTATAAATACTTATGCATACATGACTGTTTTTTATTTTATTGTTTGCTTAAAACGGTTAACATCTTCTTTTATTCACTTTATTTATAATTAAATAAATATATTATGATGATTATTGAATGCATTATGTATATATTGCCCACACATGTGATATTTTGTTTATAATAAAATAATAAAAATAAGGATATAAATAATGATAAAAAATCTCTAATTTTTAGTTATGAAATTTTTTTATATTTTTTATTAACATAAAATAAATATATATCTTTAATATTCTCATTCAACCTGAAATAAATATATTATATGAATCAAGTTTATTAGATATAGTCAATACAAGAATTCAATTTTAGCCATTGAAAAAATCATTAAAACGTACTAAAAGGATTGTAGAGTAGTTAGAATCGAGAAAGCATAGTGGAAGAGTTGCTAGAATTAGAAAAACATGGTGAAAAAATAATTATAAATACGAGAACACGACAAGTAGGTCGTTGGATTCAAAGAAACACAAATAAAGAGTTGTAAGAGTCATGACAATACAAAGAAGGGGTCACTATAGTGTAAGTCATACCGAAAAAAACTACAAGTATCTCACATAAAAAAAAAAGGTGGATAGCATAGTGGTGGTCAACAATAGCTTGCAATAGGGACGAGTATTATTCACCATTTAAAATAAACATTTATTATAACGAAAAAGAAACATGTGATGAAGAGAAGAAACACAATAGTCGGGTATTGTTCATGCTGTTATAGCCTTAGAAAGAAAATGAAAGATCAAAAAAATCTTATACTTTTGATTATATGTAAAATTATTTACTGAATACAATATATGTATTAGCACACATTTGATATTTTATATATAATAAGTAAAATAAATTTAAAATTAAAAATAAAAACAATGAGATAAATTCTAAATTTATAACTATGAAATCATTTTATATTTCTCAATTCATATATAATAAATGTATATCTTTAATATAAGTAATAAATAAAAAAATATCAATATTTTTATTTTGTTCTCTAAAGTAAAAAAATGTTGTCTTTTTCAATTTTCTTTTAATATTTTCTATATATATTGTCTAATATTTGGAATCAAAATCACCAAAAAAAAAACATAAATGAGAGAATTAAAAAAAAGACTTAGGTTTCTAAAAAAGTTTCACCTATTATATTCAATTAAGTGTTACCATCAAATTGAATCATTATTTCATTATTTTGTATACAAAATAAAAGTTGTACTGTGGCTAATGCCTAATATCACGTGGCAAACAATAAATACATTTATTATTTATTTATTTTTTGTTAACAACTTTGTTTTAAGTATTTAGGTTAATATATCAAATTAAATATCAACTTAAATCAATTTAATAATTATTATTTATATTATTAATTATTTGACTTAAATCAAACATCCAATATCATCAAACAATTATATTAATTATTGTTAATAATATTATGGACAAAACTTGGAAATTCATGTATAAATCATATATGTCAGAAATCAATATAAATTTTGTTTCTAACTTAAATTTATTTTTAATTATATTTCTCTCCAGTAATAATTTAAAAATTTTATAAATATAAAGTTTAAAAACAAATATATTTTAACTTAATTCAACTAAAATTATAATTAAAATAATCCACACCAGAATATCACGATTAAATTATGAATCTTGTAATCACATCAATAAATTAAATCAACTAAAAAATAATAAATTAAATAAAAGAAAAAACTCTAGGTAAATTATTCAAATTTTAAATTAATATTTATCAAATTTAATTTTATTTAAATTAAACTTCAAATCTATATATTGACTTTTTTTATATATATATATATATATATATATATATATATATATATATACTTTAAGATGACAACAAAACTTTAAAAGAATCATAAAAAAATAAAAATTCAACTATACAAAACAATCTTAGTTAATTCTTGAGTCCGGCAAGTATTGTCCCATGATATTTTTTTCTAAAAATAATTTGTGATTTATTATACTAATAGGCTAATAACATGTGACGAACACTGGCTTTCTTCGTATTCATTCCTAAAATATTTTTATTTTTTATTTTTATATATTTTAATTTAAATAATTCAATAAATATATCAGAGGAAATATCGTTTTGAATCAATTTATAAATGATCAGTTATATTCTTTGAAAGTTAGTTCACTTAAATCAAATCAAAATAAATCATGCCTACAATATTATTCAATCATTATAATAATAACAATATCAACAAAATTTAAAAAAATTTAATCATCAGTTAGTGTATTTTTTACAACTAATTCGTATATATATACATATAGAAGAAGAGTTTTGTGACAATCATTTCAAAATTATTTTTCAACCAAAATATAAAAATATTTTTACTTTTAATTTGATAAAAATATATAATTAAATTAATTATAATCATTGTTTACATTTTCATTTGATTAGTCTTTTTGAAGTTTCAAGTATCATTATGATTCCAATTATCGATTTTCATGTATCAAACATTATACTCCATCAATCCATTAAAAAAAAACCTATTTGTAAGTAAATAATTTATTCAAACAAGACATATATATATATATATGTAATTAATGAGTCAATTTATTTATTATTTATTAAAACAAGATTTTCTATTAGACACACCTATGACTAGTAACTTTTCCATGTCTCCTTTATTTTCACGCATTCCTTTTCTATTATGTCAAGGAGAGTGGCAGAAATATTCACAACACTGATACTGCAAATCCTTATTTTAGGGACGTTAAAATATAATTCGTGCTTCAGTAAGTTTTTGCATAAAAATGTTTTATGAGAATAAGCAGTCATATGTAAACTAAACTTCGAGAAAGATATTATTAATCATGAATGTGATTCCATGAATTTTTCTTACAACACTTATTATGTTAATTTAGTTTTTAGAGAAAATTATTATTGACCATGACAAGACTGTGTTCAGTGGCTATTCTTGGCAATGGTAAGTTAACTAAAGAAAAAAAAAGACTATTGTATTTAGTTTTAGTAAAATAAAAAATTAACTAAATGAGAGATTATTTCATTTCAAGATGAATGGATGGTATAACATAAATGGTTTAAAACTATTCTTGTTCCACACTTTTGTAAGTGATTAAATTATATACATTATTAAATATAAGAAGTTTATTGTATTAATAAAAGGAGTTACAACTTTAATTAAAGAGAAAAAAATTACTGTAATCATAACTATGGAAACTTTGATCCATGATGAATCTTGAGAGTTAGTCTTAATGTACCAAATTCTTAATAGCGTATTTGAGATTAATACACAACTCAAATGTTAGTAGAAGTAATAGTGCTTTGTTTGACATGTATTTTATATTTACCTTAATTAGGCACAATCATTTTATACAAGTGTATTTTTGTCCACTAACAATGTAGAAGTATGAAATCATCAATAATGTGCAACTCTCGTATTTTTATCTGGGGAGTTGGTTCTTTTAATCATCTTAGTCTTTCTCGTCTTTGGATGGATGTGTCTTTTCTTGTTCTATTGCTCATTGTTGAATTTGGAAGGCTTTACTCATTAATGAAGTTCTTTGAATAAATGAGAAACTCATTTATGAACTTAGTTTTTTTTTTTCATTGAGTGAAAAGTGGGAGGGGACTTAAGGAGGAAGCCATCCTTAGTTAGGTAGGTTCAACCCTAGGTAGTAGGTTATGCCCCTACATGACTCCCCTAATAAATCTAGTAATGTATTAATGGTTTCTTAGACTTTTTGTTGGAAAGTCTCACATCGCCAACCTTAATTTTTTGGGTGCAGTTTATATACTTGTTGGACAACTTTAGTTATCTTTAATTAATTTTAAACTGAAATCTGAGATGATATTGAGTCCTCTTTGCTTGGTTAAGTAGGGGTAAGTATGACCCAACCTGACTTGCTAATCTAGTTAATCAAATGTTGATTTTGATGGGTTTTAGTTTTAAAATTAGATTCAATATATTTTAAGAAAAAAATTATGTTTTTGGGTGTCCCAACCCAAATAATACCATCTATTCTATTAAAAAAATATTTTTTAACAAGTGTGTATCCATAACATTTGTTTGATTTAATAAACATCATTGTATATAACATAATATTATATTCATAATATTATATTCATAACATTAATATTTCTTTTAAAATTATAATAAAATATACTTGATTTTATATTTTTTAATTTTACAATTTAACTATAAATAATGATAAGATTTATTTTATACATTAATTAAAAAGTTAGATTGATATAATTTTGTTTCATATTTTTCAAATATTTACCAAGTTGGTTCGAGTTTGAATAAATATTATGACTAAAATTTCATGTTGGGACAAAAATAATCTCTACCTATGTTTTTGAATTATGATTTAGTGTGAAATATAAAAAATTTATAAAAGAATGAAAAGTTATAATTTCATTTCACATCCAAATAAAAATATAAAAATAATTTTATTCCATTCTATTTTACTTTTAACAAATTAAATAATAAATATAATATTATTTAATTCCATTCCATTTTATTTTTTCACCGATTTAAACACAACATGAAGAAAAATAAATTTCAAATATATTATACACTTACTGAGTACTCCACTAAATGAATTCACTATTAATATTTTACTTCTGAAAAAAATCTTAAACGTATTCTAATCCCCCAAAAATATAATATTTTTGAAACTAAATCTTATTTATTTTTAATCCTTAAAATTATAAAAATCATTTTTGTTAAATTACAGAATAAAAGTAAATATAATTTAAATAAAAATTATAACAAAAAATCATATTTTAAAATAAAAATATCTTCTATTCCAGCTTATTTATTTATTTAGGTCCAATTCCATTCCCCTTTTCTCCACATTATAAATTGCGTGTCCGGGTTGATGGGCCGGAGTGCTTTTGGGGGCCGCGTCCACCTTCGTCAATCAAAAGTCATCAGTCTATCTAGACTATAAATAATCCACTATTAGGAACTCCGTAAAAATTGAGAATTATTCTCCGTCGACACCAATTTAGGGGTTAAAAAAATATCGAAATATCGACTACCTTCTGATATTTCTCTCTGCTGCAGAGAGACTGAGAAAATCTCTGAACCCGCACTTCCTATCCTTTCAAAAAAGTAACTGGAGAAGTGATCTAAAACAGCATCGGCAGCTGGATCGTCGAACAAAACGAAAACAAGAAAAGAAAAGAAAAGCGTTGAAAATGGCTCAAGAGTCACTCTCAGAAACCCCAGATATCTCGCCGCCTTCGTCTACTGCACAATCGCAGCCAGATCCATCACTTTCAAGGAACGTTTCTTTTAGCCGGCTCAACGCACAGGCACCAGAATTTGTGCCCACTCGAGCCACCCCACGGACCGATTTGCAGCAACCTAGGGTCGTTGTACCACCTCCTCCTCCTCCTCCGGCTTCAGGTATGGTACACGTTTACTCACCGCCCCCAACTTCACAGTTCCATATACCGATTCAAGGCCATGTCGTCCCGGTCCAGAATCACCATCATCATCTTGCCCATCAGCATCACGTCCCGGTTCACTACCGTTCTCATCATCACCCGCATCAGTATTATGTTAGCTCTGATTCCGCCGTGCAGCAGTCTCAAGTTGACCCAGATCATGCTCCTTCTTCCAAAAGCAAGCTGTCTGATGATGCCAGTCAGAAAATTTTGAATCAGGTAAACTTCTGTTGCCTAGCGAATATGCCAATTTCACTGCTTATCTTGTGAATGGATCATTCATAGTTTCACTTTTTTCTTTGTTAACTTCTACGGATTATCTTGGTAGACACAAGTGTTCTTGCTTCTGATTGCCTATCGACAATTTTTAATCAGCGTGTATATCAATATCAGTCAAATATTATAGTTAGCCTACCATATATACATGAGTTTCGGATTTTAGACTTTGTTCTATTCCTGTTCCAACTGGCCCGCTGATCAAGTTAGGTAATGTTTGGAGGGGGAGGCCGTAGTTTTTCATTCCTAAATTGGGAGAACTATATAATTTTCATAACAATAATGAGGGTTTTAGAGGGAAAGGGAAGAGAGAGTAAGTTTTTTTTTTTTTTTTTTGAACTATAAAATGACTAAGATTGGAAGGCTTCACCATAATTTACCCTCCCTTCCCTTTTCATTAGCAACCTTCTCTCCCAAACACACCCTCAGTGATGTCACTGCAAGATGACTAACTCAGAATGGATTAAATTGATCACCAGTCGCACCAGTCCCCCAGGTTTATTGGTCCTCAGTTATCTGTGTAGTGTAGACTTCAAGTAGTGGATTACACTTTTTCTTCTTTATTTTCTGGGTCATTGTTGACGTGATTGTAGCTTAGTTGATGTTGTGATAATGTATTGCTTGTGTTATGATGGTGGTGCAGAGACTACTAGTGCCATATTGTTGTGCCCTTTTTTGGATATTAACCGAATCTCCTTTCTGGAGTAGCATTATTTCTGCTTTAAATCATATGAACTCATCCAAATCCAATATCTAGAAGCTACATTTCATATACATGTGTCATTTATAAATAGTAGAAGGCAGCTTTACAAAAGAACATATCAATAGTTTGGGTTTATACCAATATTTTTAAAGCTGGACCAGTCATTGAACCGGTCATGACATTGGTTTAAGGTTCAATGGTATAACTGTGGTTGAACTGTAGTCAAACTGGAATTAATAAAATAATAATGATAATAATTAAATAATATATAAAATATTAAATATATATAATATCTTAATTTAAAATTCAAAAAAAAAAAATTATCGGTTCTTTACACTGGTTGACCAGTTTTTATTGGTTTTAAACTGGTTGTACATGTTCTCATCGGTTTTGAGATGATTCGATTTTTTAAAGTAAATGAACCAGTTACTTGACCGGCTCTTGGTCAAACTGGTTGAACTGGCCAGTTGGTCCGGTTTTCAATGCAATGGTTTATACACATTATTCACCACAAAATAAGAAATTACCCCCATCTTTACTGCTGCAATGTACTGGAGTTGACTTTATACCACCCCTCATTGACCATTGAACCTACCTAAAAGAATAGGTAATGCTTGGGAGGATCAACAAAGCCCAGGAACCTGCTACTCAAAGACCAAAGACCTATAAATCTAGAGGAAAAATATTGACAGGGTGAGTTATGCACACTCAATGAGGACATAATAAATAAAGTGAACAAGAATGGAAAATAAGTAGCAGCATGAGCTTTTCAGAAACTCACACAAGTCAAGAATAAGTTAACAAGAATCAAACATATAGAGAATCAGATCATCAAATGAAAAGTTCTTCCTTTCCAAGGCTTACTCATAATTGTAAAAACATTCTAAAACCATAACTTATTTATAAAATACAAAAATAATCCATAATGTGTTACACATGAAGATCTATATATAAATTCAAGACAGAAGGGGATGAGCTCAACCCACCATGTCATTGGGGCCAAGGTAGTCAAAATCGGGATTTTACCTTAAACTGGGAAGGGGGCAAAATTTTAAATTGTAAACTCACAATTGAATCCTAAGATTTTATAAAATTCATATACATATGCTAATATACATATGAATGTCATGCATCATATTCATAAGTCATAATCCATAAAGTAGTAAAAAAGTTAATAACTACAAAACGCAAGTGCACTACACATCAAGTTTTGACAAGTAGCAACTTACAAGGCATAGAACTTAAACACCAAAAGTAATTAATAATATTCTAATCCCATAATCTTGATATCTAATCTAATCTAACAAATGTGCCATATTATAATCATAAGGATCCACCATTTGATCCCCATCTTTAGCTCCATCAGTTTTGTCATTCAAATTCTCCAATCATGATCACCAACTACATCCTCTTCTCTAACTTGGTCCTGAACCAAGTTCTCATCTTATCTCTTGGTCTTGAAACAAGTTCTCATCTTAATTTGGAGCATCCAAATCCAAGTTGTTTACATCCAAACCTTCAACTCCATCATCATTTTCCACGATCCACTCATCATCAAATGAAACATCATGAAGATCTAGGTTAGGAGCTCTTCTAGCTTGCTTCTTTTTGGTCAATTTTGATTAGCCATGACAAAAACAACATTCGTTGTCTTTTGCTTTAAGTGGTTTCTTCTCTTGGTGTGGACTTGGACACATGCAAATACAACTAAGATAGGCTAACTGGTAATTCTAAGAAGTGCATTACAATTCATATTCCACATTTCAGAAATATCACCATCTTGAAGGCACTCCAATTATGCTCACACCTAGAGGAACTACATGTCAAACCTAATATGTGAATGGCAAATCTTTTGAGCTCTGGATATTCATCTGCATTCTATTCTACCAATTTGTTGGAGTCTTCTTATCAATTGTTGCTCCAGCTAAGAGATTGTCAGAACACTTTGCTTGTTTCCCAAAATCATTAATTTAAACATCAATCTTGGTTTGTTCTTCAATATCAGGCACCATACTTGCCAATCATATAGTTCATGTTTAACTTCCTAATCAACTATAAATCCAGGACTATAGTGTAATTGAGGGTTGAGAAAATAGCCAGCAACATGAAAATTCCTGTGGAGCTGTTTGTCCATTCTCTCATCAATGATATTCCATAAAGAATTGCATAATTTGAATTAGTTTCAAACAAAGAAGATAAAACCACACATTTCAATTTATATACTTCATAGTTACTTGCTCTTTCTTGATACCATTGGAAGCTTCTTGATCTTCTCTTTAGCTTGGTCCATTGCCTCATAAATGAAGCCCATGACCGACTTCTCATTTGAATCAACCAAAAGAAGAATTTTTAGAGGATATGCACCCTTCAAAGAAATAAAAACATTTTCCCTCCTTTGTCCTAGCAAACTTGTTGGATTTCCATTCCTTGGTTCTAAACATTCTAATCAAAGCTCCCTTATTATCATGAAGGCATCCCAAAGTTAAATAAGATGTGGCAAAGCGAGTGATGCCTGGTCTGACCAAATATTACCTTTTTGTGAAGTGTTGCAACAAGGGAAGATGAGAAGTTCTTGAATAGATATTGGTTGTGATTTGTTGTAAATATCAGAGATATTCTAGAAGATATTTTTATTATAAATATCAAAAATATTTTAGGAGATATTATGGGATATTTGTTTCCCTATTACTATTATTTTTCCTATTTCCCTCTTTCCTTTTTTAGGCATAATCTTTTTTACCCTATAAAAGAGATATTAGTAATTGTATAAAATACACAATTAATATGCAGTTTTCTTTTCTTTCAACTTGATCTTTCTTCCCTTTGGAACTTCTTCTCAAAGTCTTCCAACATCAAATCAATGTAAGGTGCAATTCAAGGTGTCCAATATAATGTCTTCCTTTTCTCCATCAATAACTCTCCAACAGCTTTGTAAATTGCTGCATTATCTAGCACAACTTGAACTACATTTCCTCACCAACCTCTTCCACAACTTCATCAAGCATCTTAAATATTTTGTCGACTATTTTAGATATGTGAGATGCATCAATGAACTTCAAAAACACCATTCCTTTGGGTTTGTTAACCAAGAAATTTAGAATTGTTATCCTCCTCTTGTGAATGCACCCATCGGTCATTATTGTGCTATCAAATTGCTTCCAAACAACTTTATGTCTTCAATAGCCTCCATTGTCGACTTCATTTCTTGTTTCAACTACTTAGTGTAATGCAATGATTAGATGGTGGCTTAAATCCTTTGTGATGTTGGTGCACTTGAAGCTCCAGAATTATACCTAATAACAATTTAAATATTTGGTATCTGAACTATTTATCTAGATTAGTTTCCAGGAAAGAAAGAGGGAGGTGAGGGGTATTTCCCTTCAAAATTCACTTCTAATAGTGTCCATATATTACTGCTTTTATTTCACAGTGTTGATTTTTGGGGTTCATGACTTGTTTCACCCTCCACAGTGTGGCTTCCACTGTTTGTGATGTTCGGCATGGGGATCTGGCTCCTTTAAAGCAAAAGAGTGCACTTTAGGGGATAAAATGCACTTACAACTGTTAATAAAAAAATCAACAGTTGAGGTTGTGATAAAAATGAAGTACATTTACTAAGTTAGTTACAATCTCAATTGTTAATTTTTTAATCCGCAGTTATCGATAAACTTTATCTTCTAAAGTGTACTTTCCTCATTTTAGAGGAGCAAAATCTTAGGGATGGTAAAGTAAAAGGGAAAATTTGTGAATGCACCCCTTGCATTATGATAATCTAGAAAGATGAATAACTCTGAACTATTACTGTGTTTTCAGGCGTTGCATAGTATTATGCATATTTAAGATGGGTTTCAGGGGTAATTTGAGAAGTTGATGCTTGTGCACATTTTGTGTTGGGAAACAGAATTTGAGGGTGAATAATAATCCAGCAAAGTTTATATTTTTGTGACATTGACATATCTATTTATGTTCATCATAATATATTTCTCTAAATTGCATTTTTTACCTTTTTGCCCTTCATGCATCACAACATGACTAGGATTTTTGGTTGATATAATAATTTGTAGGTGGAGTATTATTTCAGTGATTTAAATTTAGCTACTACCGATCATCTGATGAGGTTCATTAACAAAGATCCAGAAGGTTTTGGTAAGATAATATTTTTTGGTTTCCTTCTTTTTTACTGTGTACTGAATTACTATGGTTCCAAACAGTTCATTCTACTTCCTCTTTTATATTACTCCTTTCATTCTCTTTATTAGGATGATGGGTGTTCAGAGGTTATCATATTGAAGAATGTGATATATTGATTCTTGTTTCTATAAGATAGTAGATGGTTTTAGATTTGTTATGATCTATTGTTTTGTATTATTTCTAATGCTTTTCTAAAATTATTTAGTGCCTATATCTGTTGTTGCATCTTTCAAGAAGATTAAGGCCCTCATAACCAGTCATTCCCAACTTGCAACTGTTTTGAGGAACTCATCAAAGCTTGTAAGTTTGTTGATTTTCTTGCTTCATGAATTAATGTTACTCTTCAACTTATTTTTTGGTCTATGTCTAGATATTTTTTAATAATTTTTATTCTTGGTGCTTTTAAATATACATCATTGCTGAATACTCCAGGTGGTTAGTGAAGATGGAAAGAAAATCAAACGCCAGTATCCCCTGACTGAGTCTGATATAGAAGAGCTACAAGTAATTTTTACTACAATCTTCTGACTGACTTTAAGTTGTGCAAGACAGTTTATTAATGCTGCATTTGGTTTTCTTTATTTAAAACAAGCAATACCTTTTGATGGGTTCCATCTTGATCCGTGCATGTCATATTTTCTTTTCGAAATATTTTATTCAAATGTGTTGTTAATGATGATTGGTTTTATTTATGCTTCTTTCTTCTCTCTCTTTCTCTCACATCTATCAATTTCTATTTTTCTGGTAGTCTCGCATTGTTGTAGCTGAAAACCTACCCGAGGATCATTGCCATCAGAATCTTATGAAGGTTTTCTCAGCAGTTGGGAGGTACTATTGTCGCTTCCATTGAATGATGCTTGTTATGGATTTTTTTAGAAAATCTCTGGTTACATGCTGTAAAACTTTAAATTCTAGTTATCATACATTTTATATGGGCATGTGGCAGTGTGAAGACTATCCGTACCTGTCCACCTCAAACCTCCAATAGTGGGGCTTCTTCTGCTTCAAGATTGGGAAAAGTTGATGGCATGCCTTTATCTAACAAGGTATACATTCATGCATGCATGAATTCATGTACTCTATAGGTTCCATCAGTTATTATACACTGTTTACATCTGCTTATTAGTTTTTGTTTCGGTCGTTTAGAGGAAATTTAATTGCTCTCCATATTAAGATAGGCAGTTATGCACCATGGACTCACTACTCATCTGGGGGGTGTTGCTTGTGTGTTCAGTTTTGGTCACATGAGCTTGGCTGCACATCAATAATTAGATTTCAGGCTGTTTTGCTATTTTGACCTTTGCAATGTAGATATTTGTTTTTATTCTTAAATGCTGTTTGTCAAATTATCAATGTTTTATAACTTATTTCAACTGGTAATCTTATGAAGAGTTATTGACATGCCCACCTGTGTTGCATGCTACCATTTTGGGTTGTTGGCAAATTTAATGTTGGGCATGAACTTATGGTGTTGAAACATGCTAGTGATATGATTCTTTCTCTCTTTTCTTTTTAGAGTATTATTAATGAATCTAATACAACTTTTTTTGTTCCAGTTGCATGCATTTGTTGAATATGAATCTGTTGAGCTGGCTGAGAGAGCAGTAAGTACCAATACTTTGCTGAGTTGGCAGGGTATTATTTCAGGTTACTTCTTAACTGGATGACATTTTCGGCCATGTAGTGATGAGATTGAGAACCATTGACAGGTTGCTGAGCTAAATGATGAGGGAAACTGGCGGAGTGGCCTCCGGGTTCGCCTAATGCTTAGACGCATGGTATACACTAAAATTTTCCTTTCCTCCATTACATGTATGCAAGTGTCCATCAATAATGTTATGTTTATACTTTATACAATCAAATGCAGATTTGAAGGGTTTTTTTGGACACTTACAATTATGGCTCGTATGGCTTTGTCAACAAATACACAATTCTGTTTTTTTATAACTTGAATGAAACAAGAAAAAAAAACCTCTCTAATCTGTCGGGTTGTCTCATAAGTCATAAATGTGGAGGGACATTCCGGAAGCTATTAGACCTACTTGCTTTTCTTTTTGGTGATTTTTGTGATTTAGACGTATATGTTATTGATATTTTATTTCCAGTCTAAACCTGCTCAAGGACGGGGAAAGAAGGGACTTGATGTTGAAGTTGGCTGTGATGAGGATTACACTTCTGTGCTTGAGCCACAAGCAAGTGAGAAACAATTAGAAGATGCTTCCTTTCCTGATACTCAGCTGCATGAACATGTGGTAAGTGTTTTTGCTTATTTTAATTGACTGATCATTCATGATAGATAACAGTTTTGTTGCATAACAGCAAATAATTACAAGAATCATGCATCCATCTCAAGTTAATGGAAATGCTTGAATTCCAACTATGTCAAGCATAGGAAAAAGATTATACTTCTATAACATGGTTGTTTAGGAGTATGACAAAACTTTGGTACAGTACCGCATATGCTTTTGGTACTATTCTTCAATTAAAATTGGAATATTACTTGTAATGCATGTTATAAAGGTTGGCATTAAAGGTTATCTAGCATGTTACCAAAAGATAAAACTCCAATTTGATTGGAAAACATTATTTATGGTGTTGTATTTTTCGGTCCGAAAGAGTATGCAAGTTTTAGCATCTTACGCTCTTTGTTATCCCTTGTTAATTCCATAGAAAAATTATACAGGTTCTAACATGTTTTTGTCAGTGCATGTGTGCTTGGAAACCATTCCACCAGAAGTTTAAGAACCCTTCCAAACATGTTTGAGCTCTTAAAAAAGAAAAGTATGCTTTGGATCATTTTGGTAATATGCCTTTGTTGAAATACAGATATGCTGAGAATAATGGTTTTTTATTGCATAATTCACAGCATGTCCGTGTCCTTTTCAATTGTCATGCGAAAATTTCTAACTGGTAGTTTGATGACAAAGTAGCACTGGCATTTGCCTGTTCTATGCTATAGGCCATAATTCTTTTAAATTAGCAGGGAGAAGAGCATGGTTATGACAAAGAGAGTGGGCAAAGGAAAGGTCGTAGCCGGGGCCGGGGTAAGGGACGTGGCCGAGTTCATTGTCATCAGAATAATCGTGTGGGAACACCCCCTTCAAATAATACAATTTTCACTGATCAAGTCGTTGCCAAGCAACCCCCTGGGCCCCGAATGCCGGATGGTACAAGAGGATTTTCAATGGGTAGGGGGAAGCCGGTAGCTGTTAATATAGCGTAATTTGTTCTATCAGTGCTACGTTACAAGTTTGTAGTTTTGCTTGTAGCGAGCATCTGTTGGTGTTGTAACAGTGTGATTTTGGCAGTACTAGTTTGGCTGGGGCAATTCTAAAACAGTCTTCTTTATTAACGTGTTGTTTGTCTTTTAGAGATGCTGTGGGCCTGTGGCTAACAGAGGAGGAAGTAGAAAAAAGAATTCTAAGGATAGACCGAAGTGGGGTCATCACGTTAGGTGAAAAAGTTGACATGACGATTTAAAGCTCGTTCGATTGTGTATTTTTTTTATTTAAAATAAAATAAGATATTTTAAAAACATGATAATGACGAGCTTTTTAAAAAAAACATTAAAAATGTAGTTTTATTTTTGTCATAGTGAGATAAAAAGTAAATCTTTTTAACATATATTTTCTTTTCCTTCAAAAGCTTATTCAATTGCAATTATTGTAGTTTTTTTTTTAATTTCTCATCATAGCATTTTCGATTAATATATATCGATGTAACATTTTATTTTTCAACTATTATATAGTACCTTTGTATCTTAATCTTTTACGGACTAAACGAAAAAAAACTATCATCTTTCAGGTATTATTTAAAAGCTATACGGTCCTTGGTTAGCACTATGAATTTTTGGATTTGTTCTTAGGTATAAATAAATACTTTCTAGTTAAAATCTCAACATATTATTGAATATTGCTAAAACAAATAGTTTAATACTTGAGTTTCTTAACCAATGTTCAATGTTTGATTATACTGTGGGGTCAACTTGGTAGTAGGAAGATTAGTTAGGTAAAAAATAAATTTAATTTTTGAATATCTCTTGAATATACTACATTAAATAAGTTTATTTTTTAAAAAAAATCACAAATGAAAGTATTAAATTTAATTTGGATTTAGATAATGTCAAATTTATTCACTTCTGTTTTATAATTTCATATTTTTTAATTAAAACTTAAAATTCTAAATTGTTCAAATTATTTTTCTTTTAAATATATTATAAATTTTTGTTTGAATAGAGAAAGATCTTAAAAGTTTTTAAGTTGAAAAAAAAATGAAACGAAAGACCTTCATAATTTAAATTTAAAATTTAATTTATAAAAAATATTGGAGAATTAAAATTATTTAACTTATTCAAAGAGCAACTAAATATCCCTTCTCAATGTCACAGAAGACTAATAATGTTTGGATAAGTTTATTAAAAAGTTAATCATTTGTTTTATAAAACTCAAACAAAATATATAAAATTAAATATATTAAAATATAAGGATATATTATATGAGAATAACTTTTAGTCTCAACCTTTAAATTAAAATATAAAATGAAAATTGAAAAATTTATTTAAAAGTTTACTTAAGTAGTGATTATTATTGTCGTCGTCATTACTATCACTATTATTTTATTGTTACTCTATCACTACTCTTATTATTACTACCATGAAATAAACGAGATACATATAAAGAGGTTAAATTGTGTATATTATAATTTTTGAAATCTTTTCAAATGGAGTTTTTAGCAAAGGAAATGTATGAGTAGAAAACTTAGAGTATAAATGATAAAGGGGTGAAAAAGATCAACACAGAGAGTTTATCATGATTCACTCTTAAAACTTAAGAGTTGCGTCAATCTCTTCACTAGAAGGATTTTCTACTAAAACAATAAAACTTACACAAATATTCTTATTGCCTTACTACAACCACGTAACTTTAACACTTAGGTTATAGAAACAATCCTTTGTCATTAAGTCTCTTCATGTTTTCATAAACACAATAACGATTCTAATGGTCTAGAAATGAAAACAATACTTTTAGAATCAAAATAACTTTTTGTTTATTTTCCTTACTAATAAGCATCACAGAGGAAGTCATATTTGTACATAAGGTTTGGAAGTCCTGGTACAAGGTGATGTTTATTTACTTTTAATATTAGCCTCAAACTTGCATGTCAAGTTTTTGTGTCAGATCCAATGATTTTCCTTCATAAATACTAGACATGTGACTCTTTGACTTGTGAGGTCTTCAAAGTTTATTTTGTAATGATTGTTTTGTCTCTTTGCAGAAGAAAGTGAAGACCATAATAGTCTTTAATTAAGTAGATTATGCCTTGAACATTCAACCAATAAAACATTATTAATAGAGGGAAAATGGTATTTACTAATTTTACTTATCTTTGTTATTTTTTCTTTATAGTTACCTCCAAAGGTAATCCATCCATTGAATTTAGGTTTGAGATTTTGGAACATAAACATTTCTCCTGTCATTTGTTGTGAGCAATCATTGTTCAAAAGACACATTAACATTGGAGTACTTAAGGCATAAAGATTGATACGTCATGATATTATCTAAATAAGGATCAAATCAATATGGATTGATGCAAAATATTCAAATGTAGAATTAATAAAAATTAAACCTTAGATTAACCTCTCATGTCCTATAAAAACAAAAACAAAAACAAAATCCACAAAAAAAGGTTAGCACTATGTAACAAGTAAATAAAAAGAATTTAATAAATTAATAAAATCAAGACACAATAATTTGTATCTCTGACAATGACACCAATTTTATAATAGTATCGTACCACTATAAAAACACTAGTTTCTCCTTAAATTTATAGTATAAGATATAGCCTAGGTTATTCTTTTGAAGGACACAATATAGTAATATTGATTTTATTTGGATAATTAAAAAGGAGTGGTTGGTTGGAAATTCAACCCAATTCAAATTAAAGTAAAGTAGGAAATCAAATTTTTATATATAAAAATCAATCCAAAAGTACAACTTATATGGTAAAATTATCACGTTGATAGATATGAAATTTGCATTCGTATGATCAAATTGAATTAGATAATCATCTAATATTTATTAACAAAAGCTAAGTCACATGCAATTCGAAAATAATGTTATTTCACACATAAATTCGACTTAGGTTATTAATTAATTACCTAACTTCAATAAGACTCATACCAATCAACCATAATCTCATTTCATTTCAATTATAAACATGCAACCAACAATTGTGAAAACAAATTTATAATTGAAGGAGGGAAAAGGAAAAGTGATGCATACAAACTCAAATTAAGAACAAACATTGAAATTCTAACCATATTTACTAAAACTCTTGAATTGATTAGAACCTTATTGCCATTCAAAAAGGACTAAAGATCTTCATCCTAATAAAGAAAACAAATTCTAATCAAATCTATCCAAATCCTAATAAATTCAAAATATCTGTATTTATTTTGGGTTTCAATTTCCTTCGATCTTTTTAACTATCGTGTTTTATTTAGATGGACAAATTGGTTTTCGATGTCTCCACGAAAGTTGTAGATAAATTTGTTATTGAAATTTAGGTATTGGTTTCGCATCAATATGACCTCTATAGTTCCATATATGCTTAGAATATCACACCTATGTTAAGCTGTCATGATAAAGCAACATTCTTAACTTCAAGTCCAAGTTTGTTAAGGTTAAAGAGCAAATCAAATCATGACTTATTCACAAAAGTTGTAGATCTTTCTTCTAGATTTCTATAAACACCAAAATCTTTTCAATAGAATTCTTGTAGCTTGAGATATCACTCAAACAAGGACATAAGATCAAAACATATTAAAAATAATAAAGATTTTTGTTACAATCCAATTAAGTCCAAATATACAAAACTTAATTAGAATGTCACTATTAGGTGAAATAAATATATGATAAAGTTAAGTACAAAATATAATATGTGTATCAAAATTGGTTGATCAATTACCTCCAAAGTAACTCATCCATCAAATTTAGGTTTGAGGTCTTAGAACATAAATCTTTTTCCTGTCATATGTTGTGAGCAACCACTGTTCAAGTATCATAATTGAAGTACTTTGTCTATTGTTAAGAAAATATCAAACAAGAATAATCAAAATTTTAAACACCCAAATGAACTTGGGTCTTTTGTTGTTATTTTTGAAAGTTTTTACGACCTTTTGTTTAGGTTTGTGAGTATAGTCGAACAAATTGTGTCTAGTCTTTTCATATTGATCACAATAAAAAGATGACTTAGTATGTGATGCAATATTCTATTTCTTTTCACCGTAATCCTATATTTGTTAGATACATCTTTTCTATGTCTTAAGATGGGTAAAATATGTTTTTATCTCTTTAAAATTTTCTAAATTCGATTTTAGTCCCAAAAAAAAAATTCTATTTTTGTCCCTCTAATTTTTAAATACTTCACTTTTGATCCTCAAAGTGGTTATAATTAACATATCAATTATAAACTGCTAGAAAATAAAATTTGAGAACCAAAAGTAAATTATTTCCATATTAAAGGAACAAAAATAGGGCAAAAAAAATTTTGGAGGACTAGAATTGAATTTGAAAAATTTTAGAGAGGCCAAAAATGTATTTTGCCATTTCAAGATTTTGTTTTTTTTGTTTCATCGACAAATTTGGATAAACTATCTTTGAGGACAATCACTTCTTTTTATTTGTTTATTTTACTTCATTTGAAGTTATGATCTAAGAGAGATATTTTGGTTTCTCAGTTTTTAATATTTTATTTTCTTAATTGAGTACTTCATTTCCTTTCTTCAATATTTCAAATTCTTTTATGATTTTAGCAATTTTCTTTTTCAAATCCTTATACCTAGTAGAAAAAATGGAAGAGTTGACTAATAATTCATTATATGCTCCTTATAAAGTAACAAGGTCTTGAAATTTTATCCCATCTTCGTGCCCACTTTCTAAAGCAGTACTACTTGACACATATGTTGACTATTTACATTCATATGAGATCATTTGATTCTTTTTTATCCTTGGAGGTTCTCTACCATTAATGTCAATACTCTTTATATGACAGGGTACACTAAACATGTAAACCTAACCTAATTTCTATGAGAAAATCTTAATATTTTCTTTTTGATTTAAGTGTTAGAGTATTTTTTCAGATACCACCCTCCACCGCTTATAGGAGAGGAACTCATTGTTTGAAGGAGACCATTATCGCTGCCTCTACATCTCGACGAGTGAGTACTATAGACTTTTGTAAGCATAGTGGCCTTCACAAACTCTTACTAAAACATCTCATCTCATCTCAATGTTCACAATGGTATCTCTTAAAACAAATATAACAACTATTTTATCCATTAAAAGTACAAAGAAACTTATTCTTTTTTTTTTTCTTCTGGAAAAAAGAAACCTATAACCATTCACTCCAAATATGACATTTCATTAATTGAAATAATCTAATTATAAGAAGCGAGTTATAGCAATTTAATTAATACTCTCTCCAATTCTTTTTATAAGACAAATTAATTAATTTATTAAGATTAAAGAAATTAATTAATTTAGTTAGTAATATTAAATTTATTTTAAATTTAAATATTTTTCAAAATTACCCTAATATTAATAAAACATACTCTTGTTTTTTATATAATATTTTTATTTATTTTAATTGTTTTAATCTCACTCATCATTAATATATTTATTGTTTTAATTTTTATTGGCTATGTATATGAAGTGTCAAAGTAAGATTTCTAATATGTTTTTCATATAAGATAGAGTTAAACATCCAAAGGACGTAAGACATTGATATATTTCACATATTATTTATTGATCTTAAAAATACTCATAACTAAGAGTATTTTAATAAACAAAATTAATGCATGAGATATTCTATATTGATTCTCATTAAAAGGATCAAGAAAATTATAATTTTGGTCTTATAAAAAATATCAAAAGAAGTATTATAATTTAGAAACCAAAAATAACCAATCCTCGCTTATAACTCCCATCAATGAAATTAAATAAATAATGCATAGATGAACATGAAAATATGTCTTAGTCAAGGTAGAAAATCTTCTACAAAACTTTAGCTTTTCAATCATGAAAAATTGTCTATTTTATGCCAAAGCCAAGAAAAACAAACGATCACACTTTTCATGGTTGAAATAGTCACATTTTTAATTGAGTTAAATTTTGAGGTATATACATTATGATCTAAACCTAGTCATTTGTGCAACTATCTTGGATAGAGTGTGGTAGCTATGAGCTCTACAACAACTTCCTCTTCTTCCTTTGTCATTTCTTTTTGGATTTTTGGCTTACACATATCAATTAGTAGATAAAATTTTCATTGTTGGGGTTAGATGTAAGCAAACCAAACTTTCATGTACTTATTTTGAGTTATCAATTCAATTTTATATTTCAATATTAGTTATCTACTTCTTTGCTTAATGTTTGTTGTGAGTTGATCTCCGTAGCTTGTTTTTGGGTTGATTATGATTAGAAAATACTCTTTAACATTATAATTGAAATAAAACACCTAATGGATTTTGTATCTAGAAATAAAACTTGGTTTATTAGTCATCTTTTGATCTATTTTCTTAATGCAAGTTACTTTGTTAAACTATTTGAGTGATTGAAAGTTAACTACGTAACTTAGGTATCATCTAAGGGATTAGGGTTTGAGTAATTTCAATTCTTGATGTAAATATATTAAATATATAATGAATGAATAGTTTTTATGTTGCATGAAATAGAAGTTTGATGAAGTCTAACCTCTCCAAATAATATTTGTTAAAACTAATTTTATCTTCTAAGTGTTAGATACAAATCTAAAGAGAGTTTTTAGTTTTAGTTTCATTTTTTTTAATTTCTATTTATAATTATTAAATTTGAGGAGAGATCCATTTACTCCAATAGTAATTATAAGAGAGTTACTCTCCATCCTCATAATTCATTTTCTTACAATCTAATGACTCTAACGAGTGACACATTTTATCTGTTAGATTGCAAGAAAATAAATGGTAAGGATGAAGAGTATGGAATAAGTGGATCATTCCTCATTAAATTTTGTCTCCTTAAATCATTACCAAATTCGATTGTTTATATAGTAAAAATGTTTTATGTGAAATATTGTACAACTCCTCGATGGGAATGATATTTTTACTCACTAATTGACTACTTGCATTATTTGGTACACTTGCCAAAGGTATAACAACTTGTCTACCCGATTTTCTAGTTGATTTAAATCCTAATTCTTTAGGCAATTAAACCTTTACCCCTAAGTAACAATCATAATTCTTAGGTGAAATTAACAAGGAATAAGCAATTTTAAGTATAGAAATCCCTAATGGTAACAAACATTCACTAATTAGATAAAAAAATCTCTCTAGGAATAATCAAGTCTTAAGAGATATTATGTAAAAATAATACAACCACAAAGAGAAGAAAATCAAATTTTCATTAAAAATCTCAATTTAGAGATCCATAGGTTACATAAAAACTTACCTAACTCCAACAAAGTAGGATTTAGTTAGACATAAAAAACAAAAAATAACAAAAATTAAAGAAAAACAAAGAAAGAACATGTAAGCTTTCACCTTAATCATGGATAAAGCTTCCTATGTGAAAGAAAGATGATGTTTGTAAAACTATAAAGTGGATAAATGTATTGTTTTTTGTTTTTCTTTTTAATTTATATATTTTAATCATATCCATGTAATACTTAGCGATATTTATAAAAATTTATAAATATCTTCTTAAGGGGTACCATGTAGGTATAAGGCAAGTAACTTATGGGGGTTTTCTATATTTCCAAGTGTACCTGCCTTGTACTTGTCTTACACCCACGAGTATTCATGAAATTTTGAATTTTTTTATCCATAGAAATCAAAGACAATATCAACAAATTTATAATACTCATGCATCTTACTCAATCAATTGAACTATATTTTACTAGTAATTTTGAATATTTAAAGTTATATACTAATATTTATAAATATTTTTAATTTTTTTAAACAAAGTAATTAAAATAAATAAATTCAAAAATACATTTATACTAAAAATAAATTAAACTAACTTATTTTATATACAAATAGGTATATTAAATTAATTTTAAATTGTGAATACCTACGCACGAATAAATTTCTACTGTTAAACATATATTTTATCAATAATTTTAAGATAAAATTAATACATATTATTATTGATTTATACTTTTTCTTATTTTACTTTGGATTCATGAACGTTTATTTTATACTGTTTATATTAATTATTATATATTTTTAAGTACCAGTTTTTCGAATATTTTGAAAAAATTAATACATATTATTATTGATATAAAAAATGAAAATATATTTAAATTTAATGGGTTGACAAAGTTGTTTAAAACATCACTATTGTAATCCCATGACAAATCACAATCTATTTAGTAGAACACATATAAAGATATGTGTAGTATTAAAAAATAATGAGCACGAAAAAAAATCATTAAATATAAAAATAGTTAAGTCGATTAATAAAATAATTTTGAATCATATCTCAAATTGAAAATAATTAATTTTTAAAACATTATTAATTCATATTCAAAAATTAAATAATCAAAATAAACTTCTTAAAAAAAAGCTAATTTTTTTTTTTTACCGTAAATGACTAAAATTATGATCTACTGAAACTATTATTTTTAAAAATAAAAAAATAGTAATAGTTTTATGTAAAACATCCACGGCATAGTTTGTCATATTTGAAAGCAAAATCCTTTTACATTAAATGGTCTTGGCTGTTGATGAACGGATGATTATCCATTTCGTGTTTAGCATAGGATAAAGCAAATTACTCTCTGCTTGCTGATGGCGGTTTTAGTGTCACTGTCAGTTGTGATTTTGTTCCCAAAATTTTAATTGTTACTTATTCGGAAGAAATTTTAGATGCACGAGTCTTAAGTAATCCTTTGCCTTTGGCTTCCGAACAGTTTTAAGTCTTGAGTTTGTGGAAATCGGTCACTGGGCTTCCAGATTTGCTGTGTTTCGATCTGTTTATCCATCCAACTTCATCGAGCTTAGCATCCAGGTATTATGAATTAATTTCTAATGATCATGATATAATATGATTGTGTTTTCCTTTCCAGTCTACGTGGCATCTCTGATTACCAAGTTGGCGATGAAGAATATGATTAGATAAAATAGTTTTTGTCTTTTGGTTTACTTCATGGTATCTTTGGATTCTTGATGACTTAATTTATTCAATTAATTGTGTTTGATATATACAAACCAAATTATACGTTTGTGTAAGTTTGATTAGCAGTGAAAATTGATAGTCTTGTCATTTTTTTTTCTGTTGTCTCAGAGAGAGAAAATTTCTTTGGTCAAAGGAAGATTTTTCAAGTGACTATGGAGAAACAAAGCAGTTTTCGGGCAATGGAAAAACAGAAGAGTTTTCGTGGATTTATGGAAAAACAGAAAAGTTTTCGTATTGTGATGGAGAAGCAGCTCAGCTTCATGGGAAGCGAGAGGAAGAAGAGCAAGGAATCACCTGGGAAACGTGGTGACTTGCCAATTCATTTAGCAGCTCGGGCAGGGAATTTGAGTAGAGTGAAAGAGATAATTCAAAACTATTCTAATTACGAGACAAAAGATTTGTTGGCAAAGCAGAACCTAGAGGGGGAGACCCCTCTTTATGTGGCTTCTGAGAATGGGCATGCTTTGGTTGTTAGTGAGATACTGAAGTACTTGGACCTGCAAACTGCTTCTATTGCGGCCAGAAATGGCTATGATCCATTCCATATTGCTGCAAAGCAGGGTCATCTTGGTAAGATACAGCATGGTAGTATGTTTGGGCCTAAGGTCCCTATAATTTTATTTTATTTTCTCTGTTTTGGCTTTTGTGAACAATTTTACTATGTAAACGAATGGAGCTTAATACCCTAAAAAGATTGTGCGTGGGTGTGATATCTTATATTGCTCCTTAATTAATTAAGATGTAAACCAAAACCCCAAATCCATACTGTCCTTTCAGTCTTTTTCCATAAATTTGCATGAATAAGCAGCAATTTGTATGTGTCAACTTTTGATTTGTTCAAGAAAGTTGTTGGACATTTGTGTTTCCTAGTTGAAGAAACAATGTCCAGGAATTATTCTATTCTTCTCTCCATCCCTCACCCTATCCCTTGCAATTGTCTCTCTTTATGCATATTGAAAATGAAGGAAAAAAATGAAGTTAGAGAAGGCAGAAAGATAGTTGTACTATTGTGGCTTTTCAGTAAGTTGACATGTAGACTTAATGTCAAGATTATATATTTTTGGCTGCAATGGTTATACTGCTTTGCCTTTCAAATAGTGATGTTTAAGTTTCAGATATGCTACCATGGGTGAGAAGCCCAGCAAGGAGAACCAAAGATATTTTTCACAAATAGTATGTCTGTTATTCCATTCTCTCATTATATCTCTGACTAAAAAAAAGAATCTTGCAGAGGTGCTGAGAGAACTACTGAACTCCTTTCCCAACTTGGCCATGACCACAGATTTGTCCAACTCAACTGCTTTACACACAGCTGCGACTCAAGGTCATATTGATGTGGTTAATCTCCTTCTGGAATCAGATTCTAACCTTGCTAAAATAGCCAGGAATAATGGTAAAACTGTCCTTCACTCTGCGGCTAGAATGGGACATTTGGAAGTTGTGAAAGCTTTACTAAACAAGGATCCAAGCACTGGATTTAGGACTGATAAGAAAGGTCAAACTGCACTGCACATGGCTGTGAAAGGGCAAAATGAAGAAATTTTGCTGGAATTGGTAAAACCTGACCCAGCAGTTTTAAGTCTAGAAGATAATAAAGGAAATACAGCATTGCATATTGCCACAAAGAAGGGCCGTACTCAGGTGATTCTTTATTCTTTTGTTATTCATTCTGCCTGATAAACTAATTATGTAGACAGTCTTTATTTCTGTTCAGCGATGAAGGTACATCCTTGTCTGATACTTGTTTTTGTGGATTAGAAATTAACAGAAAATAGAGAAGTAAACCACACTTTACTTATTGCCATGGCTGTTAGTGGCCACATTGGCTATTAAACAAAACAATGTTTTAAATTGTGGTTGTGGTTGCAGCTTTGTTGCAGTCCTTGATATTGTGGACAAATGTGACTGATGCGGCCGCAATTGTGGGGCAATGGGGTTATAGGGACCCTTAAAACCTTGACATTGTAGCTCTGAAACTGCGGTCGTGAACTATTTTCTAAAACCTTGAAACAAAATGACCAGTAGCTTGTTAATTTTATTTTTTTTCTTCTTTGCACGTTGATGTACTAGGATCCATTAGGGGACCTCAATTTCAAGGTCAGAGCTATGGGTTTTTACTTGAGAGTTCCAAAGATTAATTTTACATTTTTGAGGGGCCATACATTAAATTAATGGAAAACTTTCAAAGGTAAAAAATATTAAAAAAAAAACTCTAAGAAGAAGTTATTTCATAGGGAATCATGATTCCTAAGAATTATGATTCCTTGGAACGATGAAAATCTGTTTGGTTAGTCATAAATATTATTGGTAATACTTAAATATGTTTCCTGGGAATTAAAGTTTTCATGTTTGGTTTTAGTATACCATAAGAGGCTCTTGCCATGCAATATCATATACAACGGGAACTGTATAAAGTAGAACTTAAGTGCGAATTTTATTGACACCCAAAAAACTACAAATTTGTCATTAATTACAACTAGGGGGCTCAATAAGAAAATTATCAAATTACAAAACAATTACCACTATATAATATCCTAATTTATATATTGAATAAACTTTGTATTTTGATAGAAATATAAAAAGTGGTGTTCATCAACCGAGCCAAGGCCAATTGCAGCCACCAATCCAAAAAATTGATAACCAAAAAAACTGCAAATCGAAAAATACAAAAAACCGAAATTTTTTATTGAATTGTATTTGATTTCGGATTTACTTGTCAGAATAATCCAAACTGAACTATGTTGGAAATATTTATCTATACTAAGGTTTCAGGTTTCTTATTTCTTATTCCTGTTTGAGACTTCCAACCCTTAGGTTCCTTATGTTCTTATTCATGTTAGAGGTTTCCTACCCTTAAGTTCCTTATAATGTATTACCGTTATACTAGATCATCAAAGCTATAAATAAGGATGCATAAATAAATAAATACCTGAATCCATTTGTCATCGAGGAGATTGTAGCAGAATCTTCAGCGTCTTCAGTGATTGAGAACCGTTGGTTTTATGGTCTTCCTCAACCAAACTACCTTAATTCCTTCTGGGGACTTTCATTTCTCTTTTGTGATGGGGAAAACAAAGAATCTATTTTTAGTTTGGTGTATTGGGAACTATAATCTTTCCTGATGTGTTAGCCTACATATAGGGTTCTCATTATCCCCTAACGGGCCAACTTGGGTATCCACTCATTAAGCCCATATCAAGTCTTATTAGGAAGTCTTTTCGATTATTTAATTGGATCACTTAAGATTATAATCACTTTAAATAAATAAGTGATATAATTGTATTTAAAATATAATGCCCACATGATTAAAAGAAATTATAAATTTCTAACAAACTAAACTATTACATTCTATTAACACTAAAATGATGTTGGTGACCAGAAATGCCACCCCTAAACTTAAAATGATGTTTTAAGTTTTGTTGAAGTCATAGTAGTTTTTAACGAAGAGCTTTTCCATATGAAGTCCAAAGAAGGTTTACCGCATTTCTCTGAAACTGTTACGCAAGTTGGCATTATTTGTAGTAACCTACACTTGGATTTACATCACTTTGCATTGCACCTAAAGTCTCCAACTTTGAGAGAACTGCAGATTGCTGATTTTTCTATCCAGTAATTATGTAGGTGTTTAACTTTGTTCAAGTAAATTATAAATTATTGAATTTGCTTCAGATTTATTTTTTATTAATAAAATTTGAGGAGAATAGATGTACCCCAATATAATATTGTAAATTTCATTATTTACTTTAATATTTACAGGCACTTTGAAAAACTGAGAACCAATCTAATCCAAACCGATATAAATTGAATTGGATTGGATCAGGTTTGAAAGTTTTTTACACCAAATGGATGATCAAGTGATAAAACCGAAAAAATTGGATCGGATGGTTTTTTTACCTCTAAACCAATGCAATCCATACCGTGAACACCCCTATATAAAACCATTCATTTTCCTCCTACTACCACTACAAAATATCCTAGCTCATCCTGGATAAATTTTCTATGGGTCTTGAACTCTTCCTAACTAATCCCCCAAGGCACTAGTTAAAGAACATTAAATGTCTCATTAAATGCATAAAATTACTTAAACAAATAAGTATTGAATAATGCTTATGCTTTTGATATAATAAGCACTTCCATTTTTAATAAAATCTTTCTACATTTGTTTCTTTAGGGCATTTATAATCTAAATATATAGAGAGAGATTCCATCATAAATTAGTGATTATTTACAACACTTTCCTTCAAGTTGGTGAGTGGCCAGTAAGTTCTTGGAACCTCTATGGGGAGTCCCTTGGTGAATTCTTTGGCCAATTGGAGTTTCGAAGGAATGTAGGATGTAACTATAAGATCACTGTCCAACTTCTCCTTGATAAAGTGTCTATATAATTCTATGTGCTTGGTTTTATCATGTTGCACTGGGTTGTGTGGAATATTAATATGGAAGACTAGATTTGATGCAATGTGAAAGTGCAATTTGATTGTCACATATAAGTTTTGTATGCTAGATGTCTTTTAATTTTAGCTGTGTTGGAGTAGTTGCTTAAGTCATGTAAGCCCTCAGGCAATTGCTGTCATAACATGGTATTCAACTTCTGCACTAAATCTGGCAACTGTTTTTGCTTCTTGCTCATCCATGAAATTAGATTTCCTCCAATAAAAATACATATCCAAAAAAGTGATCTATCAGATGGTGTAGCTATGTTAGAAAGAAGGGGAATGAGCCTGCAACTTATTAGGCCCATTGAGGGTGGGTTTATGTTAGCATACTAGTAGCTACCAATAATTAGGAATAAACCTAAACAGTTTAGGGGATCTAGACCTTTTTAAATATATAGAGTAGTGTATTGGTTCCTAGGGGCCTTCTCCCTGGTTGCATTCAGTAAAAACTAGTTCTTTCTCCCTGTTTTGATACCAGTTTTATCAAGTGTTTTATGTTTTGCATTATATTAAGTTTATAATGCATCATATCATTTCAGCTTAATATCAATTTCAGTGCATTTACTCTATTTTATGTCCTTTTCCTCCCGGCATGGCAATGGGTAGGGTATTATAGTACTTTCGAGGTAGTAACTTTATTACTCGTGTCCTTTTTTGTTGAGTACCTAAATGTCTATATTCATTTCATTTTTATTAACTAAGAAAATTGATAAATAAAAATATTAATTAAATATGACAGTAATTAAAATATAATCCTAATAAAAAATCTTTTATAAAGCATACAATCATAAACATAAATCACAAAAATTAAAATCCTATTCAAAGATCTTTTACAAAACATAATAATTAGTCATGAAATATTACAATTATTATAATAAACTTGCACAATAACAAATTTATGAACTTTCAAGTCCTGAGTTGTAACTTTCCAAAATTTGTTAAAACATAATACATTACACTAGTTAATTATAATTATAAAGTAAAAAAACCCAAATTAAAAACATAACCCAATTTCATATCCATCATCATAAATAAACATGAAATATATCCACAGATACTATTGAATCAATTTCATTTTATATATGTGTGTGTTGGTTTTAGATGAAAAGTAAAACTTTAAATAAACAGAAAACTAAGAAAAGATATTTTGTACGAACCTAAGAATTATTTTGCACCAATAATGGAAAATCATAAGGAGTAACCACGAAGTAGGACTCTTTTTTTAGATGAATGGACTATGAAGTTAGAAATTCATGCTTTTAGGATGGCGACAATAGCACAATAAATAAGAAAAATTAAAAAAAGAAAGAAATAAGGAAATAAAACAATAGAAGAAAATAAAAAATGAAGAAAAAAGGAAACAAGAAAATAAGAAAAATGTGATCTACCTCTTATGTTTTATAATAATAATTAATAATAATAATATTATTAATATTATATATATGGGTATAGATAGAGTTAGGTACGAAGGTACTTGCATTTGTACTCGACTTTGTACCCATTAAATAAATAATTATTTTACTTGTCAGGAGTATTTTTGCAAGTATTCACTGGGTCCATTACTTATTGCCATCACTATCCTAAAACCCTAACCCTAATCTTTGTTATATGCTTAAACATCCAATATCTCTTGGTATCTGTCTTATGAATCCTCAACAAGGCCTTAATTATAGTTTTTTTTTACTATCCTACCAGGCTACCGCCCCATCATCCCAACCTTTAGAAGTCCTCTTGGTATCCAGCAATCATCCAGTGTCCCCATTTGTAAGATTTGTTTGATGGAATTGTCATAATCCTTGTCACCAGGACCAAATCTAGCCGGCTGATCACTCTCAAATACTACTCATGTTGCTCCATATTAAGTGCAATCCTACATGGCCCTTTATAGGCCTCCCCTTCCATGTGAAAGAAAGTTAGAGGCACTTCTTGATCTACTGGTGTCCCTGTATTGAAATAATTGCTTCATGTGTGGAGGAGCCATTCAGTGGGTTTAACCCCCTCTTCTAGGGAAATTCTTTCATGTATGAGCATGAATACACCATGACAAGTCCAATTCTGAAGATGCGCCATCACCACCCCTTTTATTGGAGGTTACTGGCTTCTGCTTCTGCTTCTGCCATGAAAGTTTATACTTTGCTTTTTGTCGATTTTCTGACATGGTTTGCTTCATTTCCCTACTTGCTAGGACAGTTTCCTCCAATATTTTTTTTTCTTTCTTTGAGCTGTTCATATTGAGATAACTTCTCATCAAGCCTCTGAACCTATGTCTCCAACATCAATTTCTGCGTGGCCTTTTGGAACTGATATAACTTGTGAAATGCATAAAAAATGAGAACTCAAGTTTGAGTATTTTTTTGAATAACGATAGTTTGCTATTTGGGGTTGAAGTTTGGATTAACTTATTTTGCACTCAAAAGCTTTTCGGTCAAAAATTATTACTTAAACATTTTAATTATAAGCTATTCTGAAAGCATTGGTGTAGTGTAAAACATTGGTTTGTTTCCAAATGCACCTACTGACATGCAAACGAGTAAAAACTTCTAAACTAGACGAGTGTGGAAGTTGCAACTGTAATTGGTTTATGACAATCATTACTCAATTTTATTCATACCTTGAAGGACTACAAACATGCTCCAGGATCAATAACTAAGTTTACACACAAGCTCAACTAACAAGCCATCAAAGTAAGAAAATAGCGTTGACTAGTAGATATTCTAACTCATCTACTGGTTAACATATATATGTGTATATAAAGTACCATGCTGGCCTCTTATTCCAAGTAATGTTGACTAGTTCCTTCAACTCCTTGTAGTTGTGTTATGACATTGTATTGGAAAAATTAGTTCCATGCCAAGTTATCCAAACTCAAATAAGACTCCGTTTAAATAAATTTCTCCATAAGCATTTATAGAAAAAGAAAATAAGATAAAATGAAATAAGTTTCTCCATAAGTTAAAATTAGCTTATGTATAAGTTAATTTATAAAAGTTTTCTCATTTAGTTTCTCCAAAAGCTTATTTTAACTTATGCATAATATAGCTTATGGAAGAAGCTTTCATTTCCTTTTTCTTATTTTCTCCTCTATAAAATTGCTTATGGAGAAGTTTATCTAAAGAGGACCTAAATAGCCACCCCTTGGCATGGCAATTACAAATTTTACTTATCCTGCAACTGTTAACCTTGATTTCTCCTTCCTATATGTGATAGACAGTAGAATCACTAGAATCTTTCACCTTTTATTTATTTATTCATTCATTTATGATTTATTGTTAGCCATTCTTTTTCTGCTTGTTTTGATGGTACACATATTCAACAATATGACTATTGGCTGTTACTTTAACATGAAAGCACCGTTGCTACAGTAGCATGAAGCATCCCCATTTATAGTAGTCTGAACAACGACCCAATGAATAATCGATCCCCTTTGTCTTGCATCACCCTGGCCACAAGACAGCTTTATGATTTTATTAAGATTGTTATTTTCTGGTTTTGCCTTCCTGATCTAGCAGCATTGAATTTGACGGAGGCAGTTTTGCACACAGAACACGCAGAAGCTTAAGGAATGAGTAAACTCAAAGGAAACATATGTAAGATAAAGTTACAATTTACGAATAGGTGGCATGATTCCAAGACTAAGTTTCAAGTGTCTGACCTCTGATTTTTTCATTAGAAAGACGAAGCTGATTCCCAGAAATAGAGAGAAGTTGGCTTTCAAAATCTATTCTAAACTAGTTATTATTAATTGTAGAATGTTCGCTGCTTGTTATCAATGGAGGGTATCAACATCAATGCTACAAACAAGGCTGGAGAGACTCCTCTTGATGTTGCAGAAAAATTTGGAAGTCCAGAACTTGTCTCCATATTGAGGGATGCTGGGGCTGCCAATTCCACTGACCAAGGGAAACCTCCAAATGCATCAAAGCAACTCAAGCAGACTGTCAGTGACATAAAGCATGATGTACAATCCCAACTTCAACAGACACGTCAGACTGGCATGAGGGTCCAGAAAATTGCAAAGAAGCTGAAAAAACTCCACATTAGTGGCCTGAACAATGCAATTAACTCTGCTACTGTTGTTGCCGTTCTTATTGCTACAGTTGCTTTTGCAGCCATCTTCACAGTCCCTGGTCAATATGTTGAAGAGAAAACACATGGATTTTCACTTGGACAAGCAAATATAGCAAACAATGCAGCTTTCCTAATATTTTTTGTGTTTGACAGTCTGGCATTATTCATCTCTCTGGCAGTTGTGGTGGTTCAAACTTCTGTAGTTGTGATTGAGCAAAAGGCAAAGAGGCAGCTTGTTTTTGTCATTAACAAGCTCATGTGGATGGCTTGCCTTTTTATTTCCATTGCTTTCATTTCTCTTACATACGTGGTCGTGGGATCACACTCGAGATGGCTTGCTATATATGCTACAGTGATTGGAAGCTTGATAATGCTCTCTACAATTGGTTCCATGTGCTATTGTGTCATTTTGCATAGGATGGAGGAGACAAAGTTGAGGGCCGAAAGTCGATCGTTCTCCATGTCTCATGCATCAGACCAAGAGATTTTAAACAGTGAATACAAGAGGATGTACGCACTGTAGGATAGTTGATTTATTTAATGGAATGGCTTGTATCCTCCAAGCATATTCTTGAAGTGATAATAGGTAGTTCCTACTATCAGTATCAAATTGTACGATGACAAGCTATGACCTTTGTTTGACTACAGATACCGTGAGAAAAGTGGGAAAGGAAGAAAAATGGGTGGGGAATTCTCGTCACATCCACTCATAAGTAGAGAAAGGATGTTTTCAAATTTAGCATGATGTTAGTGAAATGATTGTCGTGTTAAAGACTTGAGATGATATTTATTCGTATCTATTGTATGGAATTTTACAAATTAGAAAGTGAAACTTGCTACCCTCTCGATTAATAGTGTTTAAATCTAATCCAATCTAAATAAAAACTGCAAACCAATCTAAAGAAAATTAAAAACTGATTAAATTTTTTTTTTACCATTTTTTGTATAATTAATTAGTTTGGATCGGTTTTTATCTGTGTTTTCAAAATCAAATCGATATTTTTTAATATAAAAATATTATCCTGCATTTCACATGTATATTTATAAGTTTTATGTTTTTTAACTTTCATGTTTTAGTGTAATACTTTCATGTTTTAGTGTAATACTTTCTTATATTTTCACTCTTTTTCAATGTTCTTAGATCAGGGCATTCTCACATTTGGTTAGCAATTATTTTTTTTAACAATAAAAAATATTGAATTGTAATATGTTCTATGATGTAATATAACTATGCAAGAAATTTTCGATAAAAATTGAATTATATATTTTAATTCAAACTATATTTTACTAGGTTGAATTAGACCATATTAAAAAAATAATAATTCAAACTGAACTAAATTATATATTATTTTTATTTTTGTATTGGATGACTTTTCGACTCAAAATTAATTTAAATGAATATGCAAATATTTTTATTCTTAATAAGATGTTTTTAACACTCTTTTCTCTCATTAGAAGTATATTTCACATCTTACTCTCCTAATTAGTAAAAGAATATCTTTTGCAAATGTCTTAAATTAGTTTTTTATTTGTATATTTATTTTCTTAACCATTTATCCATTTTAATTTATAAATAATCTTATATTGTAATTTAAATTATTTATGATAAAATCAAAATATAATTTATATATTCAAAAATATTTCTTATAAGGTTTAATTATAATATAATTTATATATTTAAGTATATTTATTTATTATAAAATTTTAATTGTAAAAATAAGTATTTATCTTATGCAATGTACAAACTAAAATACTAATTTTATTATATGTATCAATGTTCACCATTAACCACATGAATAAATTAACAAGGAGTTATTCTCACTTAACTAATGATCTTGAGTTCAAGTCACTTTCTTTAATTATGCAAAAGATTGTCTTTCATAGAAGATACATGTATTTATAAAATAAAAATATCAATGTTCATAAACATTAAAAATATTTTTAATTATTTTAAAGTATTGAATGGTTTTATATTTTTAGTAAAATATTTTTCTTTTATTATAAATTTTAATATGCTAGCAATTTTTCTGTACAATGGCTAGAGTTACTAGGGGTGACTCTTATTAGAAGAATAGAGTAGCATTGACTATGCAAAATATATTGTAAATATATTATCTTATAATTAAAATACAAAATACTTGTATACAAAATTTCATATATAGGTATATAATATTAATGTGTTTCTACGTTAATTTTTCAAGTTTAAGGTTTATTTTTTACGGGCTAGGGTCAGGGTTTTAAGGATCATAATTAAATGTATACGATTAATGTTTAAGGGTATGCAGTTTAGGATTTAGCAATTTGTGGTTTAAGGTTCATATTTTAGGGGTTTAAGATTTTAGAGTTTATGCTCAAAATCTTTAACTAATCTAGAAAGTATTTTTTTATCGATCTTTAGTACAACTAATTTAGAAAATATAATATAAGTTTTTTTTTATTTTAATAACAGACTTATATTTTTATTTTTGTTTTAATTTTTAAGTTGTTCTAGTTTGAAAATTATTTTCAAAATGACATCAAAGATAATTCAATAAAGTGGATATTTTTTATTTATAAATTATGACTTTCCTTTTACTTTGTATATATCTTCTTAATTTTTTTTATTAGTCTCTATTATGTTCAACAATTTTTCAAACCCTCTGTTTTAATAGGTTCTTAATTTTTTTTCTCTCTTTAATTACAATTTTATCTTTTAAAGTCTAACCTCTTTCTTTGTTTTAAACCCAAATTTTGTTATCTTTGTCCCTTACACAAGATGTACTATGATATGAGATGTTTGTTTTGTTCCAAGGCTCTAAACAATATGTTTGAAGACTCTAAACAATATCGTCAAATCACTTAAGACATTATGATTTGCTACAACAAAGAAATAATGAACCTTCTCCTTTTTAGTTACATGTGCTAAATGTGAAAATTATTTTTTTTATAAGAATTTAATTATTTCCTCCAAGGGGTACTTCCTCTTTTCACTATACATTTCTTTTATAAACTTCTTACTTGGGTTATATTCATTCATCTTTAATAAAGTTGTCTATTTTATACACTCCAACACTTATCAAACCTATATAATCCACTAGAAAATGAGTGTTGGGGTGTACAAAACTAGTAATTACAACACTCTACTAATACCATATAAGTTTAACTAATAAAACATAAAATATTCAATTTAAAGTAAAAAGTTATTTACTTTAATTATAAAATTATGTGTAAAATTTTTGTGATACAAAAAATAAAATGTCATATATAGGTAATTCAAAATAATCAAAAATAAATAATAGAAAATATACTATGTTGTTCAACACTACATCCCAGAAGCTGAAATCATAATAAAGTGGGTCAAAATGGTCTTATACGTATCATGGTCATAAGATGCTCTAATAGAAATATTCAAAATACAGAAAGAGGATATGTAAAAATGACACCCTTTACATCTCCCTCATAGGTAGCTAATACATTCATGTTGAGAGAAAAAGAGACAGAGAAGACTCTATTGAGGATATATGTGGTGATATCACATGTGTAGTGCACTTGTTAATTGTCAAAGTCAATATACCACACTTCACCAAACTCCACTAAGGTCTGAACTTATAAACACATTCTCCATGTGCTAAGATGTCTTCACCATGTGCTTGAACACAAATGTCACGTCATCTTTCACACACATGCAAAAGAAAAATTTTACAAAAATAAATATAAAAATATATTAGGATGACATACTTCAAACAATTAGTGTGAATTAGAGAGTAACACATCATAATAACAATTAAATCAAATATCAATTGTCAATCAAATAACATGTTACATCGTAAAATAAACAAAATAACACATGCACACAAAAATGATGCAACATATGAACAATAATACAGGTAACATACTTGACTCTACATATTTTTAATTATTGAGTAACTTATCAATCATGTTATCTAATATGGTGTGAATAACACCAACCTATAGATTAAAAACTACACATGTTAAAAATACTCATGGATATCGATACTGATCATGAAACAATTGTGGTTTTGTTGAGATTTATGTATAAAAGTGGTTGCCACCATGGCACATGATTTACAAAGGCATCAATCTCATGTAGATTTGCACATCTATATATTCTTAAGGTATTTGAGCGGCTTTCACTAGTCTTCTTTTACTAGTCCCAAAATAAGTGCATGCTTATTACATAATTCAAACTTATGCTCATGAATGTATAATCATACAATTTCGTATGTTATTATTACATAGTTATTTCAATATCAACATTCAAACCTTAAAGTGGAGAAACAATAACAACACTATACTTAGTCTTAAAACATCAAACTACAAATGTAGTCTTTCAAAAGGTTCTAAATACATAAAAATACCTTATTTAAAATACGGATGGATAGTAAATATTTTATAAAATTTATTTATGTATTTTTTTATTTTATGTGATTAAATCATCATTTACACTAATAACATGTGTTAGTAATTTTTATGAATTTTTTTTATGATTTCATTTGAAAAATGAATTTTAATAAATTCAATCAAGTTCAAATTAAAGTATTTAAGTTATTATTCCAGAATTAAACAAATAATAATTTTTGAATTCTTAAAATATTCCTAATTTGTGAAATTATAGTTTTGCACGTCTTTCATTAATTTTCAATAAACCACACTTATATTTAACTTATATTAGGTTGGTTTTATTTTGTCCTTGCCTTTTATATATAAGTTAAATAAAGGCGGTGTTTAACCCATATGGCCATAGGTGATGTTTAACCATATTACACGCCGCCGGCCATAGGTGGTGTTTAAAGGCAGGAGCATATTTGGCTCTTACCCATATGGCCGGTGTGTTGCGCAGTTAAACACCACCTATGACCTGTGCGAAGACATTCTACACAACCGTTAAACACCATCTATGGCCGGCGTGTAGCATGGTTAATCACCACCTGCCCATGCATATGAATGTCCCTCATCATTAGTTTACCCTGTTAAACACCACTTTTGGCGAGGTCCCTGTTAAACACCACATATGGCCGGAGTATTATAGCCACGTCTGGCTTCTCATGCATCTTATGTCTATGATCAATGCATTCTCATCCACATTCTCATGATTTATACATTATTCACAAAGTCCATAATCATACCAAAATCATATCAATTTAGCCTTCATTATCATAAATCATTTATAAGAATAAATAACAAATATTCTTCAATCAATCATGGCAACATCACATACATTTAGAATTCATAACCGCATAATAGACAACGATACATACTGAATAATCACATTTTTTCATACTTCAATAATTATATCTACTCCATATATGATTATAGACTAACACCTTTCACAAAAGGCTTCAATTAAATCAACAAAAACCACACAACACATTAATGAATCTTTTCTACCGATTAAAGTATTATTTTTTTAGAACCTAATAACCAAACAAATATGAGAATTTAGATCCTACGCGGACTTAGGGATTTTCCTCACTACCCGTACATTTCCGCATTCACATATGGCCGAACACATCTCGCCCGTACCCCTGTCTAATATTCTAACTGGGTTGAGTCAACCTTGACCCGCCCGTTAGCCCCCATTAATTCAATTACTTAAATTAATAAATGAAAATAATTCAGATTAATAGTTTATAGAACCATTAACTCCTTTATTAAAATAAAATTAAATGTAAATATTTAAGTACTAAATTAATTTTCTACCATCATCATTAATAATAATAATAATAATAATAATAATAATAATAATAATAATAATAATAATAATAATAATAATAATAATAATAATAATAATAATAATAATAATAATAATAATAATAATAATAATAATAATAATAATAATAATAATAATAATAATAATAATAATAATAATAATAATAATAATAATAATAATAATAATAATAATAATAATAATAATAATAATAATAATAATAATAATAATAATAATAATAATAATAATAATAATAATAATAATAATAATAATAATAATAATAATAATAATAATAATAATAATAATAATAATATTTCAATTTCAAAATGTAATTATTTAATAAAATAATTTTCTGCAGTAATTAATAATTAAAATAAAATTAATAATAATAATAATAAAATTTATTTCTAAAAATAATTAAATAAATTTTAAGACACTTATACTAAAATCAAAATCCATTTATTGGACTCATTTTAATTTGCAAATATGAAATTATCATTTATTTATTTATTTCTTGCACTAGTCCGTATCCAGCAGCATTCCCATTCCTTTCCTCATTAGCTTTCGAATCAACATTAGCCTCTTCTTCTAGCCAAGCAAAACCTTCATAAACTCCCCTCAACACTGCCATATAGGCAGTTGTGATGTTACCAAGAAATTTAGTGAAACCACACAACCAATTACCATCAATATCCCGAAACAAGTCCCCACAGGTCACAACCAACCTTCCATTACCTTTACCAGCTCCATCTAAATTCAAGAGAATCCAATCCATAGAATGCAAATTAGCATTATGTCTCAAATTTATATATTGTTGTGACTGGAAAATGGCTAAATCCCACAACCTTCTTAGTCTAATAAAAGTCCGATAATATTCAGATTAATTACGCCATTTCCAAAGAGAATGACATGTGACAGCCGAAAGCTTTGCCCAAGGTTGGAGACCCTTGCGCCTAATAAACTTATTCAAATTCAGCTCAATCAACTAGCAAGGTCCTCCATAAAGAAATTTCCTCTGCTTTCTTGTCTGCACCACGTGTTGCCAAACTTCCCTTGCCGAAGGACAGTCTCTCAGCACTCGGCACATGTAATACTGTTTCATTTACACCTTGACAATGTGAACAAAAGGCTTTCCTCATATGTAATACTGTGTTTTATTCTCTCAGTCGTATTTAACCGCCAAATCTTTAGCATCCTCCACAAAAATATGAAAACTATTAAGTCAACTATACGCACTTGCAATGGAAATATCTCTCAATCTATCTTCCATCCAAATCCTCCTATCATCTTCCTTTATTTTTTAATTCATAATTATATTAATTAAGGTAATTATAATTTTTTTTATGATTTGGACATTTAAATTGCTCAAATTTGAATTACTTATTAACAACAAAAATATATATTATAATTTAAATTTATAGTGGATTCAAATTGAGAATTCTTGCAAGATTTATTTTAATTTTAATATGTATACTAATAATTTAAATTAATTAATTAATATTTATTGAATAATTATATTAGAATGATTAGTAATTTAAACAGAATACGTATTATTTAAATAATATATAGAAATTATACTTTAAAAATATCAAAGCAAAATCATTCAATTAATATTTACTGCAATAATTTAAATTAATTAATTAATATCTATTAATAATGATCTAAAAATGATTAGCAATAATATTTTTAAGTATAATTTTAAAAATATTATAAATTAATCAAAACAAATATTTGAATCAGTTAATTAATATTTATTGTAATATTTCATATTAATTAATTAATGCTTATTAAATAGTGATATTAGAATGGTGTTGGCAAAAAAGTAAAAAATATTGTGACTTTCATGTGTCACTACAAAAAATAAAAAATATCACGATTTACACGATTTTAATATTAATTATAGAGATTACAACATGGTTTCGTATTATGATTTAGACGATTTAGTATTAATTGAAAAGATGGAGAGAATAAAATAATTATACATTCTTATTTAAACTTATAATTATATTTAACAGGTTTATATTTGACATAAATAAATAGAGATTCTTTATAAATAATGATAGATATTGTAACCAAACAAGTAATGATAGATATATTTCTTGATTTACGCGAAATAAATTTATTTAATTTATGTAAAATGAATAAGAATCTAACATAAATAAATAGAGAAATTATTAAATATCTAGAAAAGAATTATAATAAATATACATATTGCCTAAAATAGATTTATTTAACAAAGATAAACAGAAATTTAACTCAAATTAATATTAATATAAAAATAGGGAGAACATCTGTGATTTTTTTTATCAAAAAAGAAATATAAAAGAGGCGAGGGATTCTTACTACGAAACTACCTGTAAAACTGCAAAAATTTAATATGACAAAAATTTAACGAAACATATACTTAAACAAGTATAATGGTGAAATAATTTATTTAAACTTATATTTGCAATATATATTTCATTAAATTAAATTTAAAATATCTTTTCTACAATAATGTTAATATTACTAATTTTCTTTTTATATAAAATTAGTTCTAGAAAATAATTATAATAAATAGACATATTGCTAAAATAGATTTATTTAACAAAAAATTAACACAAATTAATATTAATATAAAAATAGGAAGAACATCTGTGATTTTTATAAAAAAAAGAATATAAAAAATGCGAGGGACTCTTACTGCGAAACTACTTGTAAAACTTCAAAATTTTAATATAACAAAAATTTAACAAAACATATACTTAACCAAATATAATGGTGAAATAATTTATTTAAAATTATATTTGCAAGCTATATTTCATTAAACTAAATTTAAAATATATTTTATAAAATAATTTTAATATTAATAATTTTATTTCTATATAAAATTAGTTTATTAATAGATTTTGATTTTACCTATAATAAAACATGGTTTTTAAATTTATTTTTTAATTAATTAGTTAGCTATATCTGATAAATAATCATTACATTAGAATCTGATACAACTATATGCAAGAGTAAAACAACATAAAAAAATCATAAAGGAAATAGTTATTTTCTATACATAAGAACGAAAACATTATAGTATAATTAAAAAAATTAAACTAACTTGAAATTACTAGGAAAAAATTATGAATTAAAATTATAATAATATAAATATTGCAGAGCAGAAGTTATTGCTATATAGTTAATAAGTACGTTAAAAAAGAAATTGTGTATAAAATTAAGGAATAAAGAAAAAATATGAATGTTTTAAAAAATTTATTATTTTAAGAAATGATTTAATTATTTAATTATCATAAAACATTTAAATATAATTAAAATTAAAAAATATTTTTTTTTGGTTAAAAACACAAACAAGATTCCCTCTAATAAGAAAACGTATTATTTTGCTTAAAAAAATCAAACCATAAATAAACGGCAATCAAAATCCCTCCGCTTAGGTAAGTAAAGAAAAAACTGCAAGAGGAAGACAGCAGACACACAGAGAGAAAGTGAAAGAAGCGAACAAAAACCCTACCCATATTTTTGTTATTAGGTTTTTCCTCCATTGATCCGAGAAGGTAAGCCCTAAACTCTATTCTTCAGAATATTATGGATGATCTGGAGAAAGCGATTCTTATTATGTTTGATGAATCGGGAGCCCTTGACGACGACTTGAAGAAACAGGCTAAAGTTTATTGTAACGATATTAAGGCGAAGCCATCAATTTGTAGGTTGTGCATTGAAAAATTATGCTTTTCAAATCTTGTTCAAGTCCAGTTTTGGTGCCTACAGACCTTACATGAAGTCATTCGAACACGATACTTGACAATGACCCCAGACGAGAGGCACATGATCAGGGGCTCCGTGTTTTCAATTGTATGCCTCGAAGACAATAACCTGACTAGGGTTTTGGAAGGCCCTGCATTTATAAAGAACAAGCTTGCACAGGTTTTGATAACTTTGATTTACTTCGAGTACCCTTTGGTTTGGTCCTCCGTCTTTGTTGATTTCTTTCCACATTTGAGCAAAGGAAACGTGGTCATAGACATGTTCTGTAGAGTTTTGAATGCCCTGGATGATGAATTGATTAGTTTGGACTACCCTAGAACCCCCGAGGAGTTGACAGTTGCTGGCCGCGTTAAAGATGCAATGAGACAGCAGTGTGTGTCTCAGATAGTTAGAGCTTGGTATGACATTGTTTATATGTACCGGAATTCTGATCAAGAGCTATGCATTAGTGTCTTAGATTCCATGAGGAGATACATTTCTTGGATAGACATCGGGTTGATAGTCAATGATGCTTTCATCCCTTTGTTGTTTGATTTGATTTTGGTTGGTCCTCTGTCTGATCAGCTTCGCGGTGCTGCAGTCAGATGCTTGTTAGCAGTTGTTTCTAAGCGAATGGAGCCCCAATCGAAACTCTCATTGTTGCAAAGCCTTCAAATTAGTCGTGTACTTAGGTTAGTGACTGAGGATGGCGATGCCGAGCTGGTCTCAGATATAGCTGCATTGCTTACTGGGTATGCTGTTGAGGCCTTGGATTGCTTTAAACGCATAAATTCTGAGGATGCTAAAGGAATCTCTATGGAGCTTTTGAGTGAAGTTTTACCCTCCATTTTCTATGTAATGAAGAATTTTGAGATAGATGCTACATTCAATATCATTCAGTTACTTTTAGGTTATGTTGCCATTTTGAAGAGCTTTGCTCCTTTGCGGGAGAAACAGCTACTTCACCTGGGACAGATATTGGAAGTTATCCTTGTGCTAATCCGTTATGACCCAGCATACCGCACTAATCTTGATGTGATGGATAAAATTGGTAAAGAAGAGGAAGATAGGATGGTAGAGTTCAGAAAGGATTTATTTGTTCTGCTTCGCACTGTGGGTCGTGTAGCGCCTGATGTAACTCAGTTGTTTATCAGAAATTCGTTAGCAAGTGCTGTTTCAAGATCTTCAGATAGCAATGTGGAGGAGGTGGAAGGTGCACTTTCTCTTTTATATGCACTTGGAGAATCCATAAGTGAGGAAACCATAAGAACTGGTAGTGGGTTGTTGAGTGAGCTGGTGCTTATGCTTCTATCAACAAAGTTTCCTTGTCACTCTAATAGGCTTGTTGCCCTTGTTTATTTGGAGACAGTGACGAGATATGTTAAATTTATTCAGGATAATACTCAGTATATTCCTATGGTTCTGGCTGCCTTTCTTGATGAAAGAGGTATACATCATTCAAACATCAATGTAAGTCGTAGAGCCAGTTATTTGTTTATGAGGGTTGTAAAATTGCTGAAGATGAAGTTGGTGCCTTTTATAGAGACAATTTTGCAGGTAGGGATTATATAATCCTTCCCTCTTACATGTTTTTCTGTATTTTAAATGTACTCAAAATATATTTTATATACAAAATATAAAAACTATTCCTGACTTCTTGCATTTTTTGTTTGGCCTTGATGTGCATGGATGAATTGTGTGATTGGTTACTTCACCTTCTCTTTTCTTGATTCTTTAAAATGTTCTGTTAAATTCAGAGCCTGCAAGATACAGTTGCTCAGTTCACTATTATGAATTATACAACAGAAGAGCTATCAGGGTCAGAAGATGGTAGCCACATTTTTGAGGTATTCACATTTCCCAAAGTTTCAGGACTTGGATATTTCTGTGAAATTTTTTGTTATTTTCTTCTCTTATGTTTATTCACACACTTGACAGGCAATTGGTTTATTGATTGGAACAGAAGATGTCCTGCCTGAAAAGCAATCTGATTATCTGTCTACTTTGCTCAGTCCTCTTTGTCAGCAGGTTAATTTTGGCTTAAAATTGCAAGATACTTTCTTATACAAAAAATAATAAACAAAAAACTGCAAGATACTTCATAAAATTTCTTTGTCCCCTTTCCTTGTTTCCAGAAACAATACTTCTTTTGAGATTATTATGGTTATAGTATTTGGTGCATATAATTTCCAATCCTTGTTTAATACAGGTTGAGGCATTGCTCATAAATGCCAAGTTATTGAATTGTGAGGAGACTAATGCCAAAATTGCTGTAATCCAGCAAATTATCATGGCAATTAATTCTCTCAGTAAGGTGCTTTTCTAATTTAGACTTCTGCTTTTCCCCATCTCTGATATATTCTTTTACAAAAGCCTCAATATTCACAACCCTTTAGTGATAAAAAGATTTATTTTTTGTTTGATTGTATCTCAATTTGAACTTTAAAGAGTAGTATTGTGGGAAAATACGTCAACAGTTTCGTTTTTTCCTCCATTCTTACTATTTTTTACATGATCTAGGGCTTTAGCGAGCGTCTTGTAACTGCTAGTCGCCCTGCAATTGGTCTCATGTTTAAGCAGGTTAGTATTTCAAAATTGTTTGATTCATATTACCTGGAGATGTATATGGTTTATCAGATGTATACTTTCTGTCTTTTTTTGTGTTAAGAAGCTTTAGAAAATAATCTTGTTTTAGTCTTATAGATGAAAATTATGAAGTTTTGTTATGTAATGTATTGAATCCATCTTTGCAACATGCTTTGTGTGATTGATAATATTTTGTGGTAAGCCTATGTCTATTTTTATTAAACTTGTGTTATTGTTTCTTAATCTTTTATTTTGCTAAATCTTCTCATTATGTCTTCTATGTAGACACTGGATGTACTTCTTCAAGTTCTTGTTATATTTCCAAAAGTAGAATCTCTGCGAAACAAGGTATGAATTAAATTTAGTGATTGAAAATTAAAAAAGATCCGTAGTTTTTATGTAATATCCATGTATGGTATGCAGGTCACATCTTTTATACACCGCATGGTGGATACACTAGGAGCATCTGTCTTTCCTTACCTTCCAAAGGCATTGGAGCAGTTGCTTGAAGAAATTGAAGTACATATTTTCTCTAATTTTTTCAACTTAATTTTTTTAAATTTCTAGATCTAAATGTATTTCTTTGCATTGCTATTGGTGTATTGAAGATTGATTTTGCAAATGCTTATCCTTTGGGTTCACAAGGGGCATTGGAATGTGATGACATTCAGACATTGAGAATAATATTCCTCTCACATGTTATCTTAATTTATTGTTGAACCATTTTGATATATGATCCCATTTGGCTGGATATGGATATGCATATATGATAATTAAAGCCTGGGTTTTTAGTATGTAGCATGGAGCCATTGATAGTGCTGTAACTTTTCTGCTTCTTTATTAGATCTTGAAAACTTTCTGGCATTTGAGAATATTCCTTTCCTTTGACTGCAGGGTATCTGACTGTTTCTCATAGTTTTTGTTGCCTTTAGTAGAATTTATGTCAAGCATGTCATATTAGTCTGTGTATCTGCTCTTTTTTCATTCTTTCAGTAAATTTGTGGGAGCAACCGGCTCCTTTTTTTTTAATGATGTTGTCAGGACTAGGCAAATACCTTTTAGGTTCTTGGTGAATTTGTCAGCAACAAAGGGTATATGCTCTTTAAAGGATGGAAAAAATATTGACTGTTATGATTTTCTTGACATATTTTCTGTATCATATGAATGTGTTTGTGGAGAATGTTTAATGTTGTAGTAAGTTGAGTGGTTGGTTGACAGTGGTCCTATTTTGAAGTGTTAGAATATCTGAAAATATCCAAAAATATCAATATCATATCTAGCATATCTTAAATTATCCTTTAGATTAAATTTTCCTTTTTCCATTATCTTTTAGGATTGGTTAGTTGCCATATTTCCTTATCTTGTGATTTGTTTCCTTCTTTAGTTAGGATTATAATTAGTATAAATAAAGCTTAGTACTTTAGGTTTTATGAACTTATCATCATGTTGTAATACATTATATATCATATCAATATCAAATTCAGATTGTTCGTTCCCTTATTTCCTCTTCCTCCTATATGTAAAGCCTTATAATTTCAATATAGTATTAGAACAGTACCATCCTCCGGACCTGTCCTGTTATCACTCTGCTGTTGAGTTTTGTCAACTCTGGAACTCCACTTTCCTTTCATGATTCTTCCTTCAAATTAGTTGTCTTTGTTACCGGCTGCTGCAATAATTTTTCAGAATCACCACTGTAATGTCCTCCTTCAAGCATTATTTGACCTTGTTCTTAATTCCAACAATTTTTGGAACTGGTTCTGTCCACTGCTCTGGCATCTTCAAGATGCATTCTACTGTCATGTTTCAAACATATTCTGGCTGAGTTTTTCTTCAAGTTCCAATTTCCTCTGCATAGCATTTTACCAGGCATGTTTTAGACAATTTTAGGCTTGGAGTTTTGCTTCAGCTGGGTTCTAATCTCTGTCATAGATCTTTCTAACATGTTCAGACTTCTGTTTTCAGTCACTACAGTGCAGCTTTTCCACTGTTGCTGCCGTTGTCCATGGCTTTTTTCAGCCGCACCACACTGGTAGGCTCACCTCCCTCTGATGGCTGTTTCCCACCAGAACTGTCCTTCCTCATAGGCGATTTATGCATGCTCATACACTGTTCTTGTGTAGAGACATGGTTCTTCCATGTGCTGCTGTCCTCCTCCATACATGCTGGCATGTCCCGGCTAGTTTCTGGCTTCTTCAATAGTATCTGACTCGTGTCACCATTGCTATCCCGAATTTGCCCTCTTTGGTTCAAATCATGCACTGTGAGATCAGAGAAATCATTTTGGCCTCATGGTCTTCCCAGGGAAGCTTGGCCCTACCCATGACTTCCCCGGAAAAATAATCCTGGCTCATGCAGCTTTACTAGAAGTATTGGCTGGCCCTGTGGCAGTCCCTGAGAATCATCTTAGTCCCGCCATTCTATAGTCACAAATTATATTTAGTTTTTTTTTTTTTTTCTAAAGGGTTTATTTTTATCAAGCTTAAAGCTTAGTAAGCTTTAGCTTAAGAGTGATTGTTAGAATATATGGAAATATCCAAAATATCTTATCATATCTGAGTATTGTAAATATTCTTCCTTCCTCCCTCCATACATGTTTTGCATCTGAATTTGATTGTTTCCTTTGATGTTGCTTCAAAATAAAACTGTGTAATGTCTTGTTCATGTTTTATGGCAGCCAAAGCAGATGGTTGGTTTTCTTTTGTTACTCAATCAGCTTATCTGCAAGTTCAATACTTTGGTGCGCGACATTTTGGAGGAAATATTTCCAGCTGTTGCTGAGCGGATATTCAGTGTTATTCCTAGAAATGGAGTATCTTCTGGTCCTGGTGCAGTCACCGAGGTATGAAAATGTTGATGCAGTTTCGTAATAAATAGGTGGGATATACTCCCTCTTATTTTGAATATAAGCAAAAAGTATTGATTTATGCTAATTAAGAAAGTTAGTTAATATCATTTTCTTATTTAAAAAATAAACTTTTTCATACACCATCCCTCATTGGAACTTGATATCAAGAATAAAAAAGGTCGTTGAAAACAAAATCTTGAATAAATAAAGGGTATTTTTGAGATAATTTCATTAAATATTAGTTAAGATTTGCTTATATTTGAGACTAATACCCATGAGTTTTTTTTGCTTATATTCAACTGGAAGGAGTATTTTTTTTCTTTTCTTTTAATTACTTGCCTTAAGTAACCTTTGTTATATTATGCTCTTTATGCTTTGATTATTTTTCATCAAATTTTAAGAACTTTGTGAGATAGTTTGTGCTTGTGCTATGTGATAATATTTGTGCTTGTTAGTTTTATTGTCAAATGTCCACTTTTCTATATGCTTTTTTACTTTCTACAAGTTATGGGGCCATATAATGACAAATCCGAAGGATCTTAGATTAAGGAAAGAATGTCACTGCACTTGCTTTTAACACTGCTTATTTATTCTGGTACTTATTAGCTGTTTTTTGGCATATAAACTGAATGTTTTTCTTAGTTCATAGCTATGTTGTTCCAATGTGAAATCCATTGTAGAAATGCATCTTTTTGGCATTACCATCTAACTTATTCTTTGCTTCTAAACCCTCTCAAATGTATATGCATGATAGGTAAGATTATTATTTTCCCCTTTTTCAGGAAATCCGTGAATTGCAAGAACTTCAGCGAACATTGTATACATTTCTTCATGTGATTACTACACATGATCTTTCTCCTGTATTTCTTTCCCCAAAATGTAAAGCATACCTGGATCCAGTGATGCAGTTGCTTTTGTACTCTTCTTGTAATCATAAGGATATTCTTGTAAGAAAGGTTTGTGCTGTGTTTGCTATTTATTGAAGTATGGGTCATTGCATTTCCTAGATTAGTACTTTTGACAAAACCTACAAACTGAATCATACTTTTTATTTTCACCATTTAGGCATGTGTACAGATTTTTATTAGATTAATTAAAGATTGGTGTGCCCAGCCTTATGAAGAAAAGGTAGATTCTACTCACTCTACTTATCCTGTTTTTTTTTTTTTTTAGATTTTTTCCCTAAATGATTAATGATTTTCAGGTTCCTGGTTTTCGAAGTTTTGTGATTGAAGCATTTGCTACAAACTGCTGTTTGTACAGTGTGCTGGACAGATCTTTTGAGTTCCATGATGCAAATACTGTAAGACATGTATTATTGTTTTATACATTCTTTTAGTGACTCTCTCTTTCAAGTGACATGATACTGCTGTCCAAAACCATTGTGTATTAAGATTTCTCCCTCACTTCGGACCCTTGTTATAAGACAGGTTATAATTCATAACTGAAGGTAGAGTTTGCTGTCTCTTTCTTTGGCCTGTGAAGAAAACTATTTGCTTGTTTGTTTTCAATAAAAATGGATGTCATTTGAGGAGAGCTCAAGAAAAAGCTTCGGAGCAGAATTAATTTTTTTTTTACATGTACAACAGGAAATAATGATGCCAGTAAAAGTGAAATTCATAAATGTTTTTTTTAATGAGTATAAATATGGTTTATTTGAAGTAATAACAAGAGGATCATGAGTATAAGAGGGGGGTGCAAATAACATAATTATAGAATATAAATATTTATTATACTTATTTAGAATCTGGATTTGTCTTACGTGTGATCATCTAAAGAATTCTTTGCAACAACTATAGTTTGAATTGTAATGGGTTTATTATTGAGGTCTAGGGTTATCTTGCTAATTCTTTTGGTAATTAATTATTCTTCCTTATTTGAATGCAATGAAAGTCATATGGGGATTCCAGCTAGATCAAGTATTTCGTGATTTCCCATCTAATGTATTTCATCTTCACCATATGATTCTAGGATAGTATCAACAATTCTCATTGGGTACTTGGAGCAAGCTAATTATGCATATTAGGAAGGAAAACATCAGTTAATGAATGTTTGTCTGTTTTTTTTGTTGTGTGAGTGTAATTCGTAGTAGTTAGTATCTGAGAAAATCAGCTTAACTTTTTTCTTTTAGTTCTATGCCAACTTGTACTTATTTTCTTATGTGTATTATTCTTCTCATTTTATTTGGACTTCTGGAGAAATCTTGTTGGCTGAAAAGTTCATGGCATGATAATTGACAACTATGACAAATGATTTTTTCCCTTCAATTTCTATATTACGGATTCTGAATTTTTTTTATTAGTTTCTGATTATCTGAAAAATGTTTTGCAAGAACTATACTAAGAAGTGTACTTGAGGGTTATTGTAGATTTGTGTGGTTAGCTTTTCATTTTCTAACTAAAAGTTAAGCTACCATTCCGACTTGCTTATCCTTCTGGAAAATTATTTATCTTAAAAGTGACTGAATAGGACAAGTTATAGTGGAATGCAAAGACATGCCATACAATGTGTTGTTTGGTTCCAAATTCGGCAAATTAGTTGTGAAAATGGCTGATAACCAACTAGTTGATTCTCCTTTAGGGGACTGATCGAGAAAGGGATTCTGTTTCTTGATTGGGTTCCTATTCCACTCCAAAGTGCTTTGTAGCAGTCCTAGAACTAAAGTTGGCTATGTTACGCTACTCCTATGAAATTGCATTAAGGAATTGTTGTAAACGGCTAAAAGCGGTAAATAAAAAGTTGTAAATAAAGCGATATATGTAAGATAAATTGTTGGAATTGATAAATTTGATTGTTTTTGGTCGGGGACTTGGAATACATAGTTTTTTACACTATTTATGGAGGCAAAAGGAATCAATTGTTTTTCCTTATACAATAGCTACCCATATTGAGTAGTGAATATATGATTATTTCTTATAAATATATTATTAGGACAGTCAACCTAAAATCCCTTGAATCAAGAGATTTATTTAGAAAGAAATTAGGCACTTTTTTATTCCCTTTTATTATGATTTATTATGTATCCTTTTTTACTTTATTAGGATTGATTCTGGTTCCTTTTTTACTTTATTGAATCATGTTATATATTTTAGATACTATCTCATTGAATAATAACAAAAAACAATTCTGCTTTCTCCTTTTTCTTAACATGGTATTGGAGCTCTAAGGTTTCTAGCTAGGGTCTTTGGTTCCTGTTCCCACCTACGCAGCCTTTATTGCTGCAACTCTCTCTCTTCCATGTGCTAGAGCAGCCTTAATTGCTGGACCCTTGTCCTTTCGTTAGTAGCCTTATTGTTGCACCTTTGATCTACTTGAAAGCAGCCTTAATTGTTGCATTGTTCCATCTTTGCAAGCAAATCTACACAGCCTTCTTTGCTGTTGCGTGTTTATCATTTTTGGGTATTTACCTTATCACCATGTCAAAAGCAAAAATAGAAACTATAGTGACAAGCAATAGTAATACCCAATCTGACAAGTCCAACTCGGTTCAGAGAATTGGAGAATTACAGTGTATTCAAGCTTCTAATCGCCTCAATTGGTAGAACTATCTCAACTAGTTCCAATTTGTCAAGACCTATCTCATGCGCAGAGGATGTCTTTCTCATCAAGCACACATGGAAAAATCCCTAGAGTCAACTGGGGTTGGAGGTTTCAATGATGAGGAAATTTAGAAGTTAAAAACCATTCTTGGAACATTTGAGAAACCTACTGATTCACCCAACGGATCATGCTCTTTGGCACTTTTAGGTACTCTTCTTTGCATGAATGTCTCATCTTGTGTCACCTCTTGGATAATTGACTTTGCTGCAACAAATCATATGACTTCTACATCACAATTTTTTCATTCTTATAATCCTTGTCCAAGTAATAGGAAAATTGTGGTAGCAAATGGGTCTATAGCTACTGTCGCAAGAGTTGGAGACATACATTAGTCCGACAATTATTCTGAAAGATGTTCTTCATGTGCCAAATTTATTGGTGAATCTTGTTTCTATTGAGAAGCTTACTAATGATCTTTTTAAATATATTACTGTTTTCCTGTACCTTTTTTGATGTGACTTTTATTTTCTCTGTATCTTCTTGATATAATTTCCTTATTTCTGTATCTTCTTGATACAGTTTCCTTATTTTCTTTTTTTAGGCTTAGATGTTTATCCTATTAAAAGAAGATTAGAAATTGTATTACACACACTATTCAGTTCAATATAGTGGTCTGTTTAACTTGGTATCAGAGTAGAGTTTTTGCTATGCCTGTGTCTTGTGTGTCCACCGCCGTCTACCGTCGACTGCCACCGTCTGTTGCTAGCAGCCATCGCTCGACATCGCCGACCGCAGCCGTCTATTGCCGACCGTCGCCGTCTTCCGCCACCTGTTTTCCTTCAACAGACCAATCATGATATGGTGTCGCACATAGCCAAAGCCAGGGCTGCTGCTGAAGAATTGAAAGGTTTACTTGTGTGTAACTCTGTTGAGGAAACAACAAAGCGAATTGACAAACTACCGATGGTTCTAATCATGCGAAGTCTGCATCCTAACTATGAGCATGTTCGGGATCAAATCCTATCAAGTGAGTAGATTCCCTCTATGAATAGCTTGGTTACTCGGCTTCTTCGGGTTCCTACCATAATGAAAGGTGATGGTATCGCTGTTGAAAACTCTGCTATGGTAGCCTCTCGTGGTAGAGGAAGAAGTGATCAGGGTACTAGAGGAATATTACGAAATGGTAAAGGTGGTCGGGGTAGGCTTATCTGCTCATACTGTGGAAAAGAAGGACACCTACAAAATAGATGTTATAATTTGATTGGTTGGCCAGAAAAAACTGCAAATATATCTTCGAGTGATACCCCTTCAAACGGAAGGACTGGTTCTTAATTACACCCAATCACACCCAATCATCTGCATCACCAAGTGTTTCAACTGCATGCATTTCCCAATCCATGGGGAGTCAAGGTCCATAGATAATCAATTCAGGTGCTTCAGATCACATTTCTGATAATGAGTCTGTATTCTTCTCTATCTCCTCACCTAAGTTTTCTCACTTCATTTCATTAGCCAATGGTTCCAAAATGGTATCTCAGGGAGTTGGTCAAGTTTTTCCATCCTCATCAATTAGTTTAAACTCTGTTGTACATTCCCAAATGTCCCTACAATTTGATTTCTTTGAGTCAATTGACTCGTTCTTTGAATTGTTCAGTAACCTTTTATGCTGATTCCTTTGTTATACAAGACTGGAATACAGGCCAGCTGATTGGCAAAGGACATGAATCAAGAGGACTTTATTACTTGTCCAACAATCCCTCTACGTTGTGTTTTGCGTCTGTATCTCCAAAGCTTTTGCATAATCGTTTAGGGCACCCTAGTCTTGCAAAGGTAAAGTTAATGGTTTCTAGTCTCAATAAACTGTCTACCTTGGAATGTGAGTCCTGTCAATTAGGCAAACATGTCGGATTCACCTTTACTAATCAAGTCAACAAAAGATGTAATTTGCCTTTTTTTATTGTCTATTAAGATATTTGGGGATCAAGTTGAGTAACATCTTTTGGTTTTAACTACTTCGTCACATTCATTGATGAATACTCACGATGTACTTGGGTCTATTTGATGAAAGAAAGATATGAACTTTTGTTCATCTTAATGTCCTTCTTTGAAGAAGTGGAAAATCAATTTGGAAAAATCATTAAAATATTGAGAAGTGATAATGCAAAAGAATATTTTTCTTCCGAACTAAACTTCTATTTGTCCTCAAAAAGAATCTTACATCAATCCACGTGTCCTCATACTCCTCAACAGAATGGTATAGCTGAAAGGAAAAATAGGCATCTGGTTGAAACTGCCTACACCTTACTCTTAAGTGCAAATGTCCCTACTAATCATTGGGGTGAAGCCATTCTTACTACCTGTTTTTTAATAAGTCGAATGCCATTTGCTTCACTTGAGAATCAAATCCCTCACTCAATTTTATTCTCTAACGATAAAATGTATCATGTGCCTCCTAAAGTCTTTGGTTGTGTATGTTTTGTTCATAATGTCTCTCCAGGTCGTGATAAACTCTCTGCAAGAGCAATCAAATGTGTGTTCCTTGGATATTCTCGTCTTCAAAAAGGGTACAGATGTTACTCTCCATCTACAAAAAGACACTATATGTCAGTTGATGTTACATTCTTTGAGGAAACTATGTTCTTCACCAAAGATGATTGTGACTCTATCCAACAGGAACTACCAATTCCATATCTTAGTCCAATAGAGTCGTCATCCCTTGAAACACATAATCAAGACATACTCCAACCTTCCTCTTTTGTTCATTCTCAAGCTAAACTATCTCCACCATCAATGTCTACATGTCAAAGCAGGACACAAGAGATGGGTACCCCAGTATGTGAAGATTCACTTGATTCATGTCCTCTATCCTCAACTGACCCCACATCGGATCCTCTTCTATCCTCACCTTACCATGATTCTAACATTGGTTGGCCCATTGCTCTTCGGAAAGGTATTCGCTCCACTCGTTATCCTTATCCTATTTACTTTAGTTATCATCGTTTATCTCCTTCGTATTTTTCTTTTGTTTCCTCTGTCTCGTCCATTACTATTCCTAAATCTGTCTGTAAAGCACTTGATCATCTTGGATGGCGACAAGCCATGATAGTTGAAATGCAGGTGCTGGAACAAAGTGGTACTTGGGAGTTAGTTTCTCTTTCCTTAAGCAAGAAGATAGTTGGTTGTAGGCGGGTATTTGCTATTAAAGGTGTACCTAACGACACAGTTGATCGCCTCAAAGCCTGGTTGGTAGCCAAAGGATATACTCAAGTATTTGGTCTTGATTATGGAGATACTTTCTCTCCTGTGGCTAAAATCACTACTATCCGCCTCTTACTTGCAATGACTGCTATTCGTCATTGGCCTCTTCATCAATTAGACATCAAAAATGCTTTTCTACATGGTGACTTGGGTGAAGAAATATACATGGAGCAACCTCTTGGTTTTGTTGCTCAGTGGGAGTCTGGTTTAGTTTGCAAGCTTCGTAGATCCTTGTATGGACTTAAACAGTTCCCAAGAGCTTGGTTTGGAAAGTTTAGCAAAGTTGTTCAAAACTTCGAGATGACAAGAAGTGAAGTAGATCACTCTGTATTTTATTGTCATTCCTCTTCCGGTAAATATGTGTATTTGGTTGTATATGTGGATGATATTGTCATCAAAGGAAATGATGATATGAAAAATTCCTAGTTAAAGCAGTACTTATTTAACCACTTCCAGACCAAAGATCTTGGCCATCTAAAGTACTTTCTTAGCATAGAGGTCGCTAAATCCAAGGAAGGCATTGTTATCTCTCAGAGAAAATATGCTCTTGATATCTTGCAAGAGACTAGTATGAGTAATTGCAGGCCCGTTGACAGTCCCATGGATCCAAATATGAAGCTAATAGTAAAACATGGCGAACCTTACTTTGATCCAGAGAGGTATAGAAGACTAGTTGGAAAACTCATTTACCTCACTATCACTAATCCTGATATCTCCTTTGTAGTGGGAGTTGCAAGTCAGTTTATGCAAGCACCTTGTGTTGATCACTGGGCAGCAGTCCTCCGTATCTTTATATATATCAAGAAGACACCTGAACAGGGTTTACTATATGAGGATAAGGGAGACACCCATATATCAGGTTATTGTGATGCTGATTGGGCAGGATATCCCATTGATAGACGATCTACCACAGGTTTTTGCATATCTATTGGGGGAAATGTGGTCTCTTGGAAAAGTAAGAAGCAAAATACTGTTGCTTGTTCTAGTGCTGAAGTAGAATATCGGGCTATGGCTTCAGCCACTTGTGAATTGATATGGGTAAAACAACTTATTCAAGAATTGAAATTTGCTGATGTCCAACCAATGAAACTGTGATAATCAAGCGGCTCTTCACATTGCTTCTAATCCTATATTTCATGAGAGAACCAAATACATTGAGATTGACTGTCACTTTGTACGGGAGAAGTTGCTGGCCAAAGAAATAAGTACAAAATTTGTCAACTCGAGTAATCAACTTGCTGACATTTTCACTAAATCTTTAAGGGCACCACAGATACAAGTTCTATGTTTCAAGCTTGGAGCATATAATTTATATGCTCCAACTTGAGAGGGAGTGTTAAATATATTACTATTTTCCTGTACCTTTTCTGATGTGACTTTTATTTTCTCTTTATCTTTTTGATATAGTTTTCTTATTTCTGTATCTTTTTGATATAGTTTCCTTATTTCCTTTTTTTAAGCTTAAATGTTTATCCTATAAAAGGAAGATTAGAAATTGTATTACACACACTACTCAATTCAATATAATGGTCTGTTTAACTGATCTCAATTGTTATGCTACGTTCTTTCCTTCCTATTGTGTTCTCTAGGGGCAGGGATTGGGGAACGAGATTGGACTTGCTAAGGAGAGAAATGACCTTTACCACCTCGAAGCCCAAGAGTTCAAGAAGAAAAATTTATTGTTCTGTCTTCTTAGTTCTTCAAACAAGGATGCTGTTTGGTTGCACCATCTCCATTTAGGACACCCATCATTCCATATTCTAAAATTGATGTTTCCTCAACTGTTTCAAGGATTAGATATCCCTAAATTTCATCGTGACGTATGTGAGTTGGCTAAGCATACTCGGGTACCTTTTCCTTCCAACAATAAAAGAAATGTTCATCCTTTTGATTTAGTACACAACGATGTTTGGGGACCTTTTGCTACACTTGGTATTTCTAAGGCATGGTGGCTTTTATCATTAATTGATGATTGCACTCAAGTAACATTGATATTTTTACTCAAACAGAAATATGATGTGAGTGTTATCATTCCTAGCTTTCACTCAATGGTTCAAACTCAATTTGGGGCCAAAATTAAAAAATTCAGAACTGATAATGCTAGAGATTACTTTAATCAAGTGCTGTCTACATACTTCACTTCACAAGGCATCATCCATGATTCATCATGTCGTAATACACCCCAACAAAATGGGGTAGCTGAGAGGAAGAACGGTCACTTACACAATACGACTAGAGCTTTATTATTTCAAGGAGACGTGCACTGGGGAGAAGTTGTGCTTACTACCTCGTATATGATAAATTGACTACCAATACGGATTCTTGACAACAAAAGCCCCATTGGAGTCATCAACAACTTTTATCCTCATTCTAGGACCTCTAATTGCCTAATACCTAGGATATTTTGGTGTACAACCTTTGTCCATGTTCACAAACAACATTGAGGTAAACTTGATCCACGAGCTATAAAGTGCATCTTCCTCATCTTTTCATCTACTCAAAGGGGGTACTACAATCTATTATCAAAGAATTGGTATATATATGTAGATGTAATTTTCTTAGAGCACAAACCTTTCTTCCCCAAGTCCTCTCTTTAGGAGGAGATTTCAATGATGGAAGACAACCCTTGTGAGTTCTTTGAACTTCCAAAACTTCCATCCCCTATGAGTACTCCTCCCAAAGTCCCTAATTTTGAAGAGGCTCCCAATTCCGCTGTAGAAAATTCTGAAGAGACTCCTAATTCTATTGTAGAAATTTCTGAAGAGAATCCTAATTCCACAGTAGAGACTCCAAATATCAATTCTAACGTTGAACTTGAATTAATATTGCTAGTTGATGTTCTAGCAGAATCTGAGAGGTGTTCAACAAATGAATTAGACCTTCTGGTTGCTATAAGAAAAGGTATAAGACAGTGCACAAAAAGGCCTCTCTATCCATTATCTCATTATGTCTCTCTTAGCAAATTGTCTACTTCTCATAGAAATTTTATCATGAGTTTAAATATTATTGCTATTCCGAATATTGTTTTTGAAGCATTGTCAAAAGGTGAATGGAAGCAAGCTATGAAAGAGGAAAGAATGCATTAGCGAGGAATAACACATGGGAGATGGTTGACAAGTCGAAAGGGAAAAATATTGTTGATTGCAAGTGGGTATTCATTGTGAAATACAAGGCAGATGGCTCCCTTGAGAGGTATAAAGCAAGGTTAGTCGCCAAGGGATACATTGAAACTTATGGTGTAAACTACCAAGAGACTTCGCCCTCATCGCAAAGATGAACATTGTTAGAATTATGCTAGCATTGGCTGCTCACCTCAATTGGCAGCTACTACAGTATGATGTGAAGAACACATTCCTTCATGGTGATCTATATGAATATTTCGCTCGAATTTGAAGGTGATAGAGGCAGCAAGGTATGCAAGCTTCAGAATGGACTAAAACAGTCCCCTAGAGCATGGTTTGGGAGATGCACAAAAGCTATGAAGGAGTTTGGGTATATCCCAACAAAAATTGTAACAGAGTTGTTGGCAAAAATTGGAAAGCTTGGATGCAAACCAGTCGCAACCCCTATGGACCCAAACAATAAGTTGGGAGAAGCTCAAGAGGAACCAACCGTTGACAAGCAGATGTATCAAAGATTGATGGGGAAACTTATATATCTTGCTTACACTAAGCCTGATATAGCATACCTAGTGAGTGTGATCAGCCATTATATGCACAACCCAAGAGAATCTCATCTCCAAGCTGCATATAGGATTTTACATTATTTAAAGGATAGTCTCAGGAAAGGAATTTTGTTCAAAAGGAATAATATTTTGGCCTTCGAAGCTTATACAAATGTTAACTATGCAGGATCCTTGGTGATTAGAAGATCAACCTCTAGGTATTGTACCTTCCTCGGGGGTAATTTAGTAAAACATGGAGGAGCAAAAAGCAGAAGGTAGTAGCAAAGTCATCAGTAGAATCTGAATTCAGATTGCTCAAGTACTGTGCGAACTACTATGGCTGAAAATTATTCTAGATGATTTAAGAATTGAATTGAAGGGTCTGATGAAACTCTATTGTGACAAGTCAGCAATCAATATTGCTTATAATCCTGTGCAGCATGATAGGACAAAACATATTGAAATTGATAGACATTTCATTAAAGAAAAGTTTGAGGAAGGCTTAATGTGTATGTCCTATGTTCCATCAACACAACAACTTGCTGATTTTCTTACGAAAGGGCTGAACAGCTCAACTTTCCATGGTCTTATCATCAAGCTGGCAATGGAAGACATCTATTCCTCAGCTTGAGGGGGAGTGTTTAGTAGTGAACATATGATTATTTCCTATAAATATATTATTAGGACAGTCAACATAAAATTCCTTGAATCAAGGGATTTATTTAGAAAGTAATTAGGCGCTTTTACATTCCCTTTTATTAGGATTGATTCTATTTCCTTTTTTACCTTATTGTATCATGTTATATATTTGAGATACTATCTCAGTGAATAATAACAGAAAACAATTCTGCTTTCTCCTTTTTCTTAACAACCCACTACCCATATTTTTACAAGGTCATGGGGCTGGCGATTGTTGCCACTGTTGGCCTAAAGTAATGGCCCCTAACTGCCTTCTACGTTTGGATGTTCAGCATGTAATTGGGTCTGGTTCACATCGGGCCATTTTGGGCCCGCACTCTTATTAGGCCCACATTATCCGTTTGGAAATGGCTAGTTTAGCCATTAGCCATTATTTTTAGTGCCAACACAGTGGTTCCTTCTAGATTAAGTATTTGATGATTTAGTCTATTACTCTAGTATAAGGTAGTTTATCATATATAATTGCAGGATAGTATCAACTCCTTATGTCTTTCCCATGCGTGATTCACTGACTACAAGTTATTAAGCGGTTTAGGTTCCTAAAATTTCTTGGAAATTGGAATTTTCACCTTTGTTTAAACTTTAAACATGAGTGATAGGGAAATTAACGAATTAGACCTTCTGCTATTGGTTTTATTAAATCTCTCCTCCAATCTAGATAGGAGATTGTGGACTGTGAATCCTTCTATAAATTCTTTTCACAGGTTTTTAACACTATTCCAAAATTCCCAATCGTCAAAGGCATATCTTTCCTTGACAAATCCATTTGAAAATCTAAAAATCTCTCTTAGCATCTAATAGTCAAGCCCTTGTTTGAACAATGGTATATGATAGGATGAGTACCTGTTGCAGATATGTAAAGCTTGCAATGTTCTTTACCTTGATGTGTGTTGTGTGTAGGTCTAGTTTGGACATAGTAGACCACTTATTTTTTTATTATAGGGATTCTTGTGTATTTACATTTTAGGTTCACGATGAATGAGTGTCTTTTTACCTTGGAGCATTTTGAATGTATGTTATAGGTTTTGGTTGGAATAAGGAGGCTTAGAATTATTGACAATGTGCAGTTTATGCCGTCTTATGGTTTGTTTATTTGGGTAACAATGCTTGTATATTCAAGGGTGTCTCTTTGATCTTAAATTTACTATGGAATAAGTGCATGTTTGGAAACTACTGTTTTAGAGAAAAATAATTACTTTTCAAAATTTCTCCTAGAAAGTTGGAAAAATAAGCAATTATTTTTACATAGTATGTGAGCCAAACACACTAAGATTGTTTTCGGCTTCTAATTGGCTCTCTGCATTTGGTTGTTTGAAGGAAATTTCTTTGACTGATGCAAAGGAAAACGAGGGAAAAAATTGTATGATGGTATGAACTATCATGGGGTACTTGGAGCATACTAGGTGCATTTATTAGTTATCTGGTTCTTGATGTTTGTTACTTTGGAAGGAACAAATATTTGCTCAATTTATCTAAGTTAACTGAGGAAGCTGAATTTCTTATCTTAGTGCTTTGATGGTTTATGCCAATTTTTAGTACTCATTTTCTTCCTTTATTTTTTCCTATACAGTTTGTTTTGTTTGGAGAAATTGTGCTGGCACAGAAGGTAATGTATGAAAAATTTGGGGATGATTTTCTCGTTCATTTTGTATCAAAAGGATTTTCTTCTGCACATTGCCCACCAGATCTGGCAGAGGAATATCGTCAAAAATTGCAGGTGATCAAAGTTTATGGAGCTGAAATATTTACAGTATACTTCTTTAGTCCCGCTGAAATAATCAAGATTTATTGATGTTTTTGGTCCCATTTTGTTTCCAGCAACTTCTCTGTCAGGCTTATTTTGTCAGTAATTCACTGAAAAGATTATTTATTTATGCTCTGGAAATGTCTTGCTAAGTAAAGTGAACCAACCATTGAATATCTGTTGTAGTGGACTTACTATTTTCCATATTTTCTGCAGGGTGGTGATTTCAAGGCATTAAAATCTTTCTATCAGTCACTAGTGGAAAATTTGAGACTGCAGCAGAATGGAAGCCTTGTGTTCAGATAGCATACTTGTATAGGAAAAAAATTCCTATATGGCTTTATTTTTTGGCCGCCTCCTAGTTTGGGGTTTGATTTCTGTCTACAGAAGGTAATTATGATTGTTTTTTATGATATCAAGTTTGAGCTATCTATTTTTTTATTTTCAATCACTAGTACAATTTCCCTGGAACGGTGGTGAACACTGCAGGGTTGTGTATATATAGCTTTTGCGGATGAGCGATGGATATTCTCCAGTCCTGGCCCTAGTTTTGATGAGTTCCTCATGCAACCTGACCGATCAGCTAATTGTCTCAGGTCTTTCTTTATTCTTTTTGTCCCATAGTTGTAAATTTTTGGTATTTATCTTAACAGTGGTGTTCCATCCATCGATTTGAAGCTTGTCAATACGAGATCAAAATTTTGGTGTTTCATTTCTCAGCTCTTTCTTTCTCCGTGTAATATCGTTTCCTTTTCCATTAAGATATGTTGATACCAATTCGGTTTATTCGTTTCTCTTTGGACGTTGAAATTATGGTCTACATTATTGAGCTTTTATATGCTACTACTAAAACTAACGTAAATTTATTCCAAACTAATGTTATCAAACTTTTACTGGTAATCAACTTATCAAAGTATTTGATTACTAGTTCAATCAATAAATACATGCTTAATAACGTTTAAATTTAGAAAAATAATTGAAGTAAATATGTTTTTAGTTCCTTTAGTTCTGATTTTAGTTGTAATTTATTTTATTGATTTTTATCCTCATAAAATTTAAAATTACTGATTTTGAATATTATAAAATGAGTAAATTTTGGTTTTAGTCTTTTGTAAAATATTTTTATTTAATTTTTATATTTAAAATTTAAAATAATTATTTTTAGTTTTTAATTTTATTTTAAGATAAATAAATAATATTTATTTTGAGATTTAGAAATTTTTTTAAGATGTCATATATTAACATAATATTTAATAAATATATAAGTAATTAATAAGTGTCATAAGGACTAGAAGTAATTATTTAAGTTTTAAAAAGATAAAAATTAATTAAAAATTTTATAGAAATTAAAGTTAAAATTTGTTTATTTTACTGATATTAAAAATATATTTAATTCATAATAATTTTTTATTTTTAAAAATAAATTATTTTTTTTCCTTTTAAAAGATATGAATATTACATGATTTGAATACAACGTAACATTATTTCATGTCTACACTTAAACTTTGTTTTTTTTAGCTCATATTTCAAATATCATAATTCATTCCTTTCAGATACAATCTAAATGATTTTAGAGGGTTAATATATATTATCTAACAAATACAATGTTGGTTTTGAAGTTAACAATTTGTTAAACTATACTTTTTGTATAGTATTGAAGAATATTTGGTAAGGTAAATTCTTAGGGGTCTTTCCTCAGAGAGTATTTTTGGCTGTGCGCTCAAATTTATATGTTCTCCAAATTTATAAAAATGGTAAAAAGTGTTATGTATTTTATTTTTAAAGGAAAAAAATTGTATGTTAAAATAAGATAAAAATGAAATATTTATATATCTTAAGATAGGAGCCTATAAATGATATTTTAGTCATAAAAAATTTTAACAAAAATTTAAAATATAATAAAGTATAATATATTTGTATTTGTTAAAAGGAGAAAAATGTATATTTTAAAATATGACAAAATAGTGTAATACTTAGGGAAGATAATAGGTAATGACTCAATAGGTATTCACAAAAATTACTTATAATATGTACACTAATTACTCACCTAATGAGTATGAGATATGAATAATTACTCATAAAATTTAATGAGTACAGGAATAAGCACCTTAGTATTCAACCCTACATATATCCATAAATATATTATTATTATTATTGTAAAACTTAAGAGATAAATCATATTTTTTTATTCTTTTTAATTTGATTTTTTACTAACTAGTATAATATTTTTTTTCTGATAAATTTTGGAAATTAACAATTTAAAACTTGAAAATTTAGGGTTTCGTAAATTTGTTACAGTGAGTTTATTATAAAATTTGTAATGTTTTATAACTAATTATTCTTATAAAAATCTTTGAATATGTTTTTAGTTTTTGTAATGTTTTATTATTATGATTATTAGGTACAAAGATTTATTTTTTCAAGTGTGGGTAGGAGAATAAGGACTATAGTACTCTATCCATTATCACCTCTAGTAACACTTGCATCCTTTAAGTGGTGGTAGTATAAAATATATTTTGATAATAACTTTTTTTAACAAAAATTAACAAAACTTAAATAGAAAATTTTAAATAAAATTGTCATTACTCAAATATATTAGGTAAGATAAATACGATCTATTCTTTTAAAAATTTCTCAAAAAATTGGCAAAAATAATTGAATTTTTTTTTTCAAAATAAACTATTTAAAACAAATACTAAATATTAAGATATTGATTCAACTTTCTCTCTCTTTATATATATATAAAAGGCATATATTATAAGGATGACTTTTTTAAGGTGAATGATGAATTTCAACTCTTATTAAAATAGAATGTTGAGATTAAAATACTCATTTATAAATATAATTTCACTATAAATTATAATTTTAGATAATTATTACTGAATATTACTTTAATTGTTTGATTAGATTTTATCAAAAATTGAATTACTAAAATATATAATAAAAAATATTCTTTTTTAATATATTTTAAAAATATATATTACATTAAAATATACACACATGTCCACATATATAATTTAAAGTTTTAAACCTAATTCAATATTTTATTTTGCATCTTTCTAAACTGTTGAAATATAATGAATTACACGTTTGTCCACCCAAAGCAACTTTTGATGGAGCTTGCAAGTTGCAATTCAAGAACATATTTTCTCTTCTCAAAACTTAATATTGAAAAAGATACTTAAAGTTAATTTAGATGAATTTCTCATGCATTACTTAAGAAAAAAGAAAAATGAACAAGATAAAATAAATTATTTTTGTTACCTAAAATTTTCAAATCATCTAACTTTTTTTTATAAATATTTATAAATTTAATAGAATTTAACATTCTTACTTTAAGAATAGGTTTTAAAATTGAAAATTTTTGTATGTTTGAAGTAGTCGAACGTGTCGCATGTAATAATTAGCTTAATATAATAAATCGAACGTGATTAGAATTCTAACCACTAGAACATAAAGTAAATCTTTATGAAATTATATAAGTAATTATGAAAATATTGAAAATTCATTTGTTTAATTTTTACACTAATACTAACTTTAAGAGATTAATTTGACGAATTTGAAAGACTATATAATGATTTTTAATACTTTAAGAATTACTTATATAATTTTATTATTTTAAACACTATTAAAGAGAAAGTATTTAAGTAGCAATGGTTTATTTTGTAATAATATTAAATATAAGGGGAAAAATGTAGATATGAAGAATATCTTTCATCAATTTAAGCATTCTTTCACAACTTTTGTCTTCTCTCAACTTCTTTTTCATCACCAGCCATCATAGCTGCAGTTTGATAATCAATGTTCCAGCTCACATATGACAGTGGTTTGTTGTTCTGCTTTCCTCTGCATCTATTGCTATTATTGAATCTATATCTACCACCATGACCCATGTCATGTGTATGGACTGTCTTCTAGTAAAGAGAGAGAAGAAATGAAATGGGAATCAATGTATATCACGTCCAAGTCCAGAACTAGTGATACAATAAGATTCAGAGTTGTGTGAATGAATGCCTAATGCCTAATGTGTTTTGGTTATGAAGATATTTGCAATAAATAAATAATAAGAGGGCACTTGATATACTAGATCTACATCCTATCCTATATGGTTGAGATTTTATGTGGACACACTATTAGGAATCCCTCTGCATGTAATGCCGGGTTGAGAGGTAGGTGCAAGTAACTGATAAGGTAAAACCCCCGCGCCATAACGGTTCCTGAGTGTTGGATCAAAGTTCCTTGTCTCAATCTCCTTTTCTATCCGTTGGATCTCTGTGGAGAAGCTGTAGAATGCCTCAATGATCTCAGCATCACCTGACCAAATGGATGACTGTTGCCGCTTTCCCAAATACTCCTCGTCAGGTGAGTGGGTAGAGAGTATGTCAACTATAGCCATATATTTTATAGCTTGTAACACGCTGGGCAACGCATTCAGGAAATACTTCTGGGGATCTGCTAAGAAATTCCCATATTCTTCCTTATCACTCTCTTCTGGGATCAATCTACGCATTAATGGAGGACGATTTGGCACATAACCTCCATAAGGGTACTGCCCAAAATTAATAGCTGCATGCTGTGCAGATACCGTCCAAATCAAGGTGGTAAGGATAGACACAAGATCCTCGTTATTATTCAATGTGGGCCACCACCTTTCATGCCTAAGATCAGCATGGCCCACATTGATGGACTCAGAGTACCAAGCTTGTAGCTCTTTGTCATTGCAAATCTGGCTTGAATGGCGGTAGTAGTAGTTCACATAGGTGCGGACCCAGTTCTCAATTGCGGACCAGATCAGAAGCCCATCCGTTGCATAAGGGTAGTCTTCTATTAGGAGCTTTATACCATTGCGTTCTGTTGGGTCAGGTACCGCCATTCCCCTGCAGAGATAGAAAATATTCATTCAACTGAGACTAATATAGAGTTAATAGTGAATTCCATTTTCAACTAACCTGCGTATGAGATCTGCAGGGAGGCCCTCCATGTCAAAGCGCCACAAGTTTTTGTATGCAGCAGAACTGATCTCCGTGCAGTAGCGGCCAGGAGTAAAACAAGACTCAATGATTCCATCAGCATTGATCAGTTTCTGACGAGCTAAAGCATTAATATCCAATGTGTATCTCATGTGTGGATCCAACAGCTTAAAAATAGGATGCATTGCACTTAATTGCCTGTGAGCAGACAATATAAATGGTTCCGTGCAGGCATGTGTGCGTAACCTGCATATATACAATTTAGCAAAGAAAAAATTACGTAATTTAACCACCAAGATACAATTTGTAGTTAATTTAAACAATTGATTGATTGCTTTCCGGGTTCACTTACCAATGGTTAACAAGTTGGTGCACGCCAGCATCATTGGCACAAACATGAGCCTTGGCAAGCTGCCACTTCCAATTTGTAGTTGCATCCATAGGAGGAGTAACTACGCGTTTCGATCCGGAACTTGGTCCGAGGCTAAGTTCTATAGCAATAGGCTTGAGAGTGCCAAGCGGTGTCAAGAAAAATATGGTGCGGGTAGCATAGGATTTTCTATCATCAAGGGCATTGATCCCGTCCAGAAATGGAACATAGACATCATGGTAATTTATCATAAACAGCTTATTTTCCACTATTGCCTGACAAATTCAAAGGAATAAATTTAGTACTAGGGGCCCAAGTGTTTAAGAGAAACAAAACATTGTTAGTAGGATTTTGTGGGGTACCTGTTGCACAGTCATGCCATTAAGTTGTCCCAAAATGTGTTCTTCTTTGAGTGCAGATTCTTGGTGGCCATATACTTCCGGGTCAAGTTTGCTCACCGGTGGGAAAACTTTAAGCCCCTCAATGTTAACAGGGTTGACTCCTGCTACTGCTTGCCGGGCGAATTCGTCATCTCGCAGCCAGGCAAACTTGTCCTCTGTATGATAAACACACGAGTTTAATCAGCCAGAAAAGCAAATATAATCAACGATGGAATGTACACTTGCACTTAATATAATTAAGTAACTGAATCCTCGTGAAGCTTAATAGAAAATAACATTCCAACTGACAGTGATGTGGAACAGTGGGAGTCCTCCTTTTACCGACCTAGTTATATATTATGCTTCGTACTTTCAAAATCTTAAACCCATTTGAACAAATTAATAGGTAGGCAGGCAAAATATCTCTTAAATTACACAATATATAGCAGATTTGGGCATATCTCTTAACTTAAATAAAGACACGCCAATGAGAAATCAAGGAGAAAAGACGAGGGGACACTCACTGGAAATAATCTCGGGAGTGTCATACTTAAGAAGTCCCTTGCTGCATTCTTGTATCTTTGTGAGCACTTGTGTCAATGGGATTTTCTTGAAAATTTCATCTTGCAAGGGCAAGCCATCACTGTAAAGGTCGTCAATGTCTGAAAATCGGTTGAAGTCACGGTTATTAGCAAAAAGAGTAGCCTTAAGGCCAGGGATCAAGTTATGGAGCAGTGCTTTGAGCCTCTTGATTGCGAATGTCTTCTGCTTAGACTCGTCGAATTGCTCGTCTCTTGGTACGTACATACGCAGTGGCATCTCCGCACGACTCTCAGCATGCATATCTGTAACAAGCAATTTACAACGTACCTATTACGTAAAACTCAAATCGATATATCATTAAAAATGCAAAGAAATAATAATCCTGGCACAGTCAATATGTCTTAAGAGCTGTAGTATAAAGTAAATGGTCAGCGAATGAGTTGCTGATGTTACCTGTATCAGTGGGGGCGCGGCCAGTACGACAGCGTCTTGGGTATGGATGGATTTGGGATCCCCCAAGAATTGGTCTGGTAAACTCAGCGCCTTTATCTGGATTTCCCAGATCGTTGTATGTATCAAAATCATATATTCTATCAGATAATGTTCTAACTCCTTTCCCATCACCTCTAAGATTTATCAGCTCCTTCTCCCTCAATACTCTAAGTCCAGCAGGTGTATCACCGGGTAAATATGTCTGACAAAATAAATCACATTATACATAATAATACAATTTCAGATTTCTTTTCGTTTTCCTGTTAAAAAACCAGAATTAACAAAAAGACATTTGTATCTAATAAAATATTAGTACTATCCTTTTCTAAGTGGGTGTATTAAATTGGGTGGTGTGTGTTGTCGGTGGTTGATTCGTAAACTTATTTAAATTATTAGTCAATAAGAATTTTCAAAACTCATTTCACAGGTATAATCTATGACTGCTTGTTTACGACTTCAATTACAAATTGCAACTTGTGATTATTGAGGAAGACTTTTTCTTTGATGTAAAATAATTGCGAAGCAGCCGAGTTTACAATTGAAAGTTGAAAATTTTCAATAAAGAAAAAAAATGGACTGCCTTTTCAACTGGTTAGCATTCAAGAAATAGAACTAATAATTTAAAATTAAAATTACTTTGACCTTTGATAGAAAAAAAAAAAACTAAAATTACCAGTTACCTTGTTAGAAAAGAATATCCTCTGTCCTTGTACCCATGAGTTGCAGGGGAAATGAACTGCTCCACTGACAAACCCTTCGATGGTTATACTTTCTAAGAAGAACTCCCTCTGGTGTTTGTTTGTCACAGTAATAGCTCCAGGGACCCCAAAATTGGAGTCCACAATGAATTCAGTTGTATAATTAACTCTCTCTGATTTGGCATTGTATTTCTTCGACCAGTTCTTTAGCGCTGCTTCGTTGCTCTTCTTTGGAGATTTCGTTTCTAAGTAGCAGAATATGAGGCAATTGATAAGCGAAAATTCATTGATCGCCAGCCATATACCAATTAAAGGGAGAAAAATATTATTTGATAAAAGAACAAAAAAGGACTTTTCTATTTTGGATGGTCAATTTGAAACACCTAGAAAAATAAATTTATTGGGTGGTGGAATGATTGTGTTTTAGAGAGTGGGAAGAAGGGTGAATTGTGAAAGGCTTACTTGGATCAATCTCGGTGCTGATAAGCTCCAGCACAACATTTCTTGTTCCTATCCTATCATTGATGGCATCAAAATGCTTCAACATGGTCTCTTTGAAATCCTCTTTGATCTTGTTCCTCACTGTCACCACAGCTCTGACTTTGAATTGTACTGGTTTTTCTGCATGCGCTGTCAGTGTCGTCTTTATCAAATCCTCACTGATAGCTGCCACCGGAAACCTTGCTACTTTCCTCAACTTGATAACTCTTTTGTTTTCCAAAGGAACCAGGACAGGTTGGACCCAGAGCTGGCCTTGTTTCTGTTGAAAAGTAGTATTATTGTGCAAAAACACTTTGGAGGAGGAAGCAGAAACAAATGAGGAAAAGCCAATAAGTTCCTTTGCGAGGGGCATCTTCAATTTCTCACTTTTTACTCTCTATAATCTCTGGCTACCGCTATCCCTCTGCTTCTTTTTCACAATGATAGCTTAGTATGTGTTGGAACGGGATGAGCAGCCTCGTATTTGGTTTTATACAACCTTGGCAGTCAGCATCCACCCTATTTTTTTAAGACTATTCCGTAATTATTTGTCAATCTAGTTTTTCATTAGTTTCCTCTCCCCTCTCCTGATCCTGATTGGGTTGCCAAGTCAAAACCACTTTTAGGCGGAAAAACACCGCGTGGACGGGAAACAAACTACCATATGAATTGTATGAACTCTACACTTTGTCGTTAACGAGAACAATATTTCCTATAATCTTTATTCTACGAAGATGCTATCTACTTATAGATCTTTTAAAATATTTTTTAATCTTAATTAATAGGAAGAAATTAATTTAATTTATTATTACTTCAAATCTTAAATAGTATTTAAAATTATTTTAATTATATTGTACTCTTGTATTTTTCAAAATATTTGCATGTAAAATATTTACAACAAATATTTGTACTAAATATTTGTATCAAATATTTATACTAAATATTTATTATTCTTGTGGTAAATTTTATAAAGATACTTTATTTATATTTATATTGATTATATTTTTGATATCATCAAAGAATATAATAATATTTTAAATAAAATAGTTTATTTAATAAATATTGACCTTCATTTGTGTGACATGTAAGCTCAATATTAAATTGGTAGTAAATAAATCAAACTAATTTCTTAATTCAAGTATATGTTTATCAGGATTTCCTAACGATTGCATAGTAAGAAGTAATGTTTTTTATTTTCAAAAACCATAAAAGAATTAAGTAATTTTTCTTATGTCAAACTCTAATAAGGTAATTTTAGATATTTATTTAATGAATCATTTAAGAAACTCTTTCTTCATTTGTTCATTCAATTGTCTTGAGTAAGGTCTTAATTCTACCATAGAGTTCAAATTTATCACCTATAGTTGATGGATTTCTTTTTTTTTTTTAATTAATCATTAATAAATATATTGTTAATTACAATAATAATAGCAAGTCAAAGACACTAATACTTTTCTTCTTGAGAATTTTTTATTTACAATTTAAAGAAATTTAACCATTAATAATTCTTAATTGAGTCAATTCAATAAATACATCTATATATACATAATCTATATATGTAAATTAATAAATAATATATATTAATCTTTATCTATAATACACTTTGTTGCGAGAACAATATTTTCTATAAACTCTTTGAGAAGAGTAAGATGAAAATTTCTTTTATTCTTTATTCTATCAATATGCTATCTACTTATAGATCTTTTAAAACAATTTTTAATCTTAATTAATAGGAAGAAATTAATTTAGTTTATTGTTACTTCAAATCAAATAATATTTAAAATTATTTTGATTATATCAGGCTCCCGTATCTTTCAAAATATTTGCATGTTTATGTAAAATATTTGCAACAAATATGTGTACTAAATATCTATATCAAATATTTGTATTAAATATTTATATCAAATATTTGCACTAAAATATTTATTATTCTTGTGGTGAATTTTATAAAGATACTTTATTTATGTTTATATTAATTATATCTTTGGTATCAACAAAGAATATAATAATATTCCAAGTAAAATAGTTTATTTAGTAAATATTGACCCTCATTTGTGTGACATGTAAGTTCAATACTGAATTGGTAGTAAATAAATCAAACTAATTTCCTAATTCAGACATATGTTTAGTAGGATTTTGTAACGTTTGCATAGTAGGAAGTAATATTTTTTACTTTCAAAAACCATAAAAAAATTAAGTAATTTTTTCTTATGTCAAACTCTAATAAGGTAACTCTAGATATTTATTTAATGAATGATTTAAGAAACTCTTTCTTTGTTCATTCAATTGTCTTGACTAAGGTCTTAATTCTACCATAGAGTTCAAATTCATCACCTATAGTTGATGAATTTCTTTTTTTTTTATTAATCATCAATAAATATTTTGTTAATTATAGCAAGTCAAAGACACTAATACTTTTCTTTTTGAGAATTTTTTATTTACAATTTAAATTAATTTAACCATTAATAATTCTCAATTGAGTCAATTCAATGAACACATCTATATATACATCATCTATATATGTAAATTAATAAATGAGATATATTAATCTTTATCTAATAAAGATCATCACATATATATTGACATATCTAAATTATTAATGTCATATTTACAATAATCTTATCACTAACAACAATTTAAATTAAAATTATAAAAAATTTGGTTCCCATTATCATAATTTTTATTATGATAACAAGTCTCAAATTTTGATAAAAACTTTATCAAATAAATTATTTAATCAAATTGTAAAATATGATAATAAAAACAAAACAATATTTTATTATTTAAAAATAAAATTAATTACATGATTCTACTCAAGAATAAATTAATTAATGAATTATATCTTGGACATATATAATTATTTCCACCAACATCAGCTCAGATGAAAAGTTTTGACCAATTACTACAGCTCTTGCTATAATGGTATGCTCCCCCACCCGTATATGTTTCATATTTAATCCGATGCATTTTGGCTGGAATTAATTCTCATAAATTAAATCAATTTCACACATAATACGAAAATAAATACAAGTCCTCCTATTAGTAATAATGTGTAGTTCCGAACTGTAATGCAATACAAACATAGCAACATCAATTAATTAAAGGATGTTCACGTAAATAGTATACTATAAACATTTGTAGTCTAAAAATTAAAAAATAATAAAGAGTTATCTTAAGAAAAAATAACGAATATTTTTTTAACTATTTTGTTTTTTAATTAGTATAAAAATAGTTTTTTATGTAATTTACTTCTTTTCATTCTCTTTCCACTCATTCAAACATGAAGAAATTAGCTAAAAAAACTGAGACAGTAATTGAGTTTGTCACATATAATGTCACAAGCATCCATGATAAAAAAATCTAAATTAATTTACGCAACTTATTCAAATTCAAATCCATACATATTAGGATTCATAAAATACAAAATTTTAATTTAATTGTTACATTAAACATAAGAACAAGACTAATATACATCTTTTTAGGCTGGATACCAACCAAAGTAAATTTATAACGTACTAAATTGATATATCATGTAAATACATATTATAAGATGCTCTATCATTAATTAAAGAAAGAATCAAGACTAAAATTATGTACCGGATATCATAAAAGAATCCATCTTTGTTAAATCTCATTAAGAAATAGGAAAACAAATGTCAATGTAAAAACAACTACTCTCTACTCTCTTTCTTATGACTAGGGTTTATGCAAACCAGATAAAATTTTCTTTTATAATCATATCATATGAAAATAGAAATCTCTCAACACATTACATAAATAACCAAACTCTTTACGAGCCATTCAAAATAAAAATTCCATTAATATTTCATCAACTAATCAAGTATAATGATTAAAGTAATAATTTTTGTAATTAATATATTTAATAATTCAAAAATTATTTCAAATAAGTAATTAATATTAATTCACAATAAAATATCTAATAAAATCTTTCAATTTCCATCTTTTCTCCTAAATCCATTAAAAAGTCATTTAAGCGTTCCACTAAGGGCTCCTCCGCTAGGTCCACGAGATGGGTCCTAAGCCATACAACCACGGATAGAGCAAAAAATTTAGCGCTAAACCAAGAGTGAAAAAAATAATTTTAGGAAGAAAATTTTAAATTTTTACGTACATTAAATACAATTTTTTTAATATATTATATATATTAATATTTTTTATAAATAAAATTGAGTATAAAAGTAATACTATCTTTGATCATTTATATAAGAAACAACTAGATGTATTTTTTAATTATAATATTTTTTATAAATAAAATTGAGTATAAAAATAATACTATCTTTGATCATTTATATAAGAAACAAATAGATGATTTTTTTTAATTATAAGAAACATAAACTCATATTCAAATATATTAATCACATATTTTTTTTATATTTTTAATTTATTATAAAGTCTATTAATCAAACATTCACTTTCTTTTTATGCAAGTGGATGCATTTATTGATTTATTAAAAATTTAAATTACATTCATTAATTTAAAAAATCATTTTTATATGAATATTTATGGAATAAAATTTAAATTTATGTTATTAATTAAAATTAACTAACTTTATTTTTATTTATCTTGATGAATGAATGAATTAATTTTGATATATAAAACTAAAGATAGTATATGAGAAAAGAAATAAATTAGATAAATAAAATAATTTTGGTTAATTATATTTGAAAAAACTTCAACATCACAAACATTTCATATTAACATTTATAATTTTCTCTTTATTTCTCTCGTTCTATTATAATATATTATCTATCATACTTACATTTCTCTCACTTTCTCTAAGTATCATCTAATATGGTAGTTTTCATTTTCTCAATAACTATTTTTTATAAATTTTAAGGATACCATAAAATTATTTTTTATAGTAATTTATACGCGTCTACAGGTTTGGAGGCCCTACGGGTCCCCTTCCCTCCGCCCTGCTTACAACAACAAAATTAAAAAGTAAATGAAACATAAATTTGAATTGATATCATTACCGAGTCCAACTTGTTTAATTAATTTCTATAGTCTCAATTTAAGACAGAGGAAGACCAAATTATAGTATACATCTTCCAATGTAAAAATGAATATGGTATTTTCATTACCTATCTCATTTTGTCTGAATTGGACATCATACGTAGAAAATCAACATGCAAGAGTGTGCAATAAGACCAAAACATTTGGAAAGAAGAAACAAGGGATGAATATTAAAATGGCATTGGTTGATTGAGACCATAGAATTGTTGTGGAATGTAAAAACAAGTTAGCCGGAAACCTTATTCTATAATTTTTAAACATTTTAAAACTTTTGACTGTTCATTTCCATCTTAGCGCAATTGTCAATGTGTCATAATATAAAGGAGGATGCTTTATTTCACATTGTTGGTAGGTGGAAAATTCCAACTCCAATTAAGCGAATAAATCAAAGTCAAAAGTCCTGGAATTGGTTTAAGATATGTGATAAAACTAAATCCCTACGTGACATTATGAACAAATTAACTGATTGCTTTACATATTGTAGATGTTTTAGATCAAATTAAGTTTGTTTTGGCCGGTCAAAATTAGAACAGGCTTATATCGTAGTATTATTGTATATACTGTATTTTAGCAATTGTCATATATACCTTGAGTTTTTTTTTTTTTTTCAATAACCCAATTGTACTTAATTAATCTAATTAACATACGATAGGGTTCTCCCATTATATAGCCCAACAAGTAATAATGAATAATATACATAATAAGTAATAAGAAATAATAATATATGAAGCTAACTTCAAAGGTCAAACTAATTGAACAAAATAAGTGACGATATATAATGAGTAATATAGAAAATTAATTCCTAAAGTTACAAGTATTTACCAATTTAGTTAGTCCTTAAAATTATCACATATTGATTTTTTTCTTTATTATAGTTTTAGGAATTCAAATAATTATTATTCAATATTTTTTTACAACTACCGTAATTAGGATATTTGATTTTCCGCTAGAATTTTGAGATACTACTCTAAGTTAAGTCATATATAAGACTAATTTTCGATAGGTAACTTAATTATGTTTAAAATTTTCTGCTCCTATTATTCTGTAATTTAGATTATTTTTGGTGGGAAGGTAATTTGGATATTAAAATAATAATTTTATAATTTTAAGAATTAAATTAATTAATACGATGTTAAGAATTATTTTAGCATATTACACAAGGTGTAAAGGGAAATAGTAGGTAGCGGCGTACCAAACGTTGACCAAAGAAATGAACGTTTCAAAAATTTCAGCTTTCGAGTTTCTATTTAAACCTCAAGCCTGAAAGTCAAAATCAATTCCGCCGACGAGGTCACGACCACGAGCTCACGACTAATTCCTTGTAATTCTTTTAAATATGAATAATATATAGATTAATATTGCGACCTAAATTGTGATGCGGAGTTAGCGAAAATAGGGAAAGTCGAACTCCTTCTAAGGAAGGAATCTGGGAAGACGGAGTTGCCACCAACATTTTTGTAAAAAATATCAAAAAACCTTTGAATGGATAAGACTGGTCTTTGAATTAGAGAAACAGGCTCAAAAGTCGGTTAATGGGTAAGACTGGTCTCTTGTTCCTATGTATTTCCTTTTAATCGGAAAAATCAAAGTTCATATAATTCTGGTTGAAACTTGGAAGGTAATAAAAAGGTGTGGATTGAAGGGGAGTGGACTGCTCATTGACGTCTAAAGGAGGCTGGGATAGTGTGGATTGTCCATTGGCATCCAAAAAGTTGGGATAGTAATAAGTACCTTTTATTGGCCTGCTCCTACGTATCTCCTTTTGTAATGAAGAACTCAAAGTCCATGTAGTTTTTGCTCCAAATATACGGGTTGTTTCTCCTTTACCTAAGATCACCACTGCTAGAGAAAGACCGCTTCCAAATGAATGCATAACTGAAAGATGTAGTGACAACAATGGTTGAAAGCCATGTTAACTTGTGGAAATTTGGGGCTTGAGATAAAAATATTTGCACAACCCCAAAACCAATCATATAGAGATTATTTGAAAACTTGCAATAAGTAGCCAATAGTAACCCCTGCAATTGATTCTTGTTCTTTGACGTGAGACTTTGTTAAGGTTTTTCCCGACCCTTTTCTCTTCGTTCTAAGGCTTTATATAGGCTTCGTCTGAGGTCGTTATGGGCCTGGTTTGGTCACATCCACTATCCCACGATTTTCTCCTTGATATTGTGGGCGACGTAACCACATCGATTCATAATGTATATCCTGCAGGTAGTTATATCTGTATACCTCGCACATGGTTATCTCCCACTCTTTATTTAGGATTCCATTCTGCTATGACAGATTTGGGGTCCCACAATTAAAAATGTAAATATTTTTTTAAAAAATATTTTTTAATTAATTATAAATGTCTAAGTTTATTATTTTCTGGATCAGTCGGTTGGTTGGCAACATCCGTTGATTATTGTACAAATAGCATTTAATGTTAGAAGGGGAAAGAGTCATTTGATAGAGGAGACAAAGACTAGATAGAGCGACTCTAGAACAGAGGGCGTCCCATGAGCTTGATAGAAGTCAGAGAGCATAGACAACGTCTTGGCAAGATCAGAGAGAGCCTGATAGAAGTTAGAGAGCATAGACAACGTCTTGGCAAGATCAGAGAGGAGCATTATATGTCAGATCGTGTAGCTCAAGGAAAGCAATTCCCCTAAGGCGCCTATAAGGGCTACTTGAAGAGTATGACCAGGGGATTTTGATTTTCGTATGTTGAGCACTATGTAATCGGAAACTTCCATCCAAATTACAGGCATGAACATTGACACCCACCTTGGGGCCTCAAGAAAACTATTCCCAACACTCAATTCTTCCATTGATTAGAAGACTAGAGAATCACTATGACGATCATCAGGCATCAAGCTAGCTCTAGTAATGGGGGGAAGAGGATACCTTGCAACAACTGTTGCGGGCGGTGGCTACATTACAAGAAAAAAGCGAGGAGCAAGCACACCTCTATGCGGAGGCAGTTTGGCGTTAGGAGGAGGCAGAGGAGCGACATCACAAAGCGAAGGAGCGACATACCGTAGCTCTAAGGATGGTGGAGCAACGAGGGAATGAACTCTATCACCAATTAGAGGTCATACAAGTGGTGGCGGAAAAAGCCCGCCTGGTAGATCATTCCGAAGTTGCTTCCCCTCCCATTTTCTAGGGGCAACCTTTCAAAGAGGAGGTCGATCGCACCACCATCCCATCTCATTTCGAGGAGCTAATCGTGGACCCCTTTGACGGAACCCAAGACCTTCACTCTCACTTGCAAGCTTTCCAAGTCCAAGTGTACATCAATAGGGGATGATGCCCTTAGTTGCAAGTTATTCCTAGGAACACTTAAGGCCGTGACTATGCAATGGTTCTCTAGCATGCCTTCCAGAACCATTCGCACTTTCAGCGACCTGGCCATACTTTTCACATTCTAGTTTGCTACAAACAAGGCCATAAAGTTAGAGGTAGCATACTTGTTCAATATCAAGCAAATGAAGGGTTAAAGCTTCAAGAAATACCTTGCCTGATTCAACAGTGTGACGATCCGGGTCAACAACCTAGATAATAAAATTTTTATAAAAACATTCCAAAAGGGACTACTCATTAGGCAATTTAATGACTATTTGGCCTTGGGAAAGCCGGCCAGCATAGAGGAGATAAGAGCTTGGATAGAGAAACATATGAGGCCGAAGAGGATCTAGTAGACCACCTTGAAGCAGAACATGAGGCCCATTACCTTAGGTAGGGGTTGGCCAAGCACGATCCGAGAGGATAAATCCGCGTGGTGAAGATTACAAGCTCCAAGCCAAGTCGACCCAGTTTACCCCACTAAGGGTAAAATGGGCACAGATACTAAGGGAGGTATATCATACATGCTTGCTAGAGTTTCCTACCCCAATAGACCATTAGTTGGGATCCGGTCGAAATAAGTGGTGTGAGTTCTATCATGAGCGTTGACATACCATTGAGGATTACAGGACCTAAAGGCGCAAAATCAAAAAATTGATTTGAGAGGGATACTTGGGTTGCTTCGTGCAACCTCGATAGTAAAAGGAGAGACAAGAGCCGATCGAGATCAAAATTCGGCCCATCCTACTGAGGTACCATTTCAACAATATCAGAAGGTGACACCAACCACGAGCTGACAAGTCGAAAAGGAAAAGGTATGCCAAGGTTGTGATGGCGATGCAAGCTGACGCCCCTTGCTCCCATAACCCAGTCATATCCTTTTCAGATGAGGATTACGAAGATACGCTCCCCTATCAAGACAACCCCTTGGTCATCTCCATGGTAGCTGCAGACTATAAGGTTGAAAGGGTTTTGGTCAATCAAGGAAGTTTAGCTAACATGCTTTACTACTCTACTTTTTAGAAGCTTGGGCTTCCCGTCTTAAAAGTGAGAATTGATTTCACATATAAATTTTTTTTAGGCTTTATTTTTTTATAGTCAACGGGGCACTTCAGTTTTTTCAATATACTCCCTCATATCTAACATATGGTGGATGCCTAGTTAAAGTTTAACTCAAATCTTAAAAACTAATTTTCATTACAAATTTAGAAAAACTTTGATAGCATCATAGAATATGAGTTTGGACTTAACTCAATTTTACAAAATCAACTTGTAAAGTAGAGATTAATCCTACTTATAAATTTTTTCAAACTCTATCTCTAATTAATGTTCGACTTAGATTTTCCTTCATACACCTCTCACGCTCAACACTTTTTTAGATGTGCATTAATATAGTAAATAAACCAACTTAGAAGACTACTTCCTATATTATGTCACACACAAAAAGACTCCTTTAATAAGATAGGTTAATTTTATTAACTTGATACGAAATATATATATAAAATTTATGCATAAAATCAATTTTGTCTAATCCAATCTAACTCAAGAAAATTTATTAGTGTCCTATATTAACATGTTTGGCCCAGATTTGAAAAATGAAAAAAATTATGGACATGTTAAATGTGTTTCAATTTTTTTAAAAAAATTATTCCTTAAAATAGTTTTGGAAAATTATTTTTCAAAACGAAAAAAACACTATATTAATTTGAAAAAAAAGAATTGAGATGAGAAAAAAAAAACTGCTTCGTAAATTATTTTGAGAAATATAAAAATAGAAACATGTTTGATTGTATTTTAGCTTTTTTTTCCATGATTTTCTGAAGTCAAAGAAAAGAAATTAGATAATAAGACTAAAGTTAATCACATTACAAATTTGTGGTCGGTTTCTATACTTTTTTGGTGATATAATAACTTTTGAAACAAATTTTCAGGTAGTGTAAAGATTAAAAAAAAAAACTGTGCAAAATAAAGATCCCCGGCCCAGTCGAATTGGTAATTACTCCTTCCCTACAATTAAGCACGGGTTCGTGGATTTGCCCATGTTAATGTTGGGAAATAGCAATACCTATTCCCTCCTCTGTGAACGCAAAATGGGCACTATGAGGAAGCGTAAAAAGAAAAATAACTGAAAGAGTAGAGGGAAGAAGACACAAGAATTTTTACGTGGAAAACCCTCTCGGGAAAAACCACGGGACCTAGTCCAGTAAAATATCTCTACTATAAAAGTAGGGTTACAAAGTGTTTCTCTCAATCTCTGAGGATCTCTCAATGAATCTCACCCTCTCGGATGGTATACAAACCTCTCTGTATATAACTCTCTTTCTCTCAAAGAAGAATACAGAAAAGACACTCTAACTCTCTTAGGATATATTGTTGTTGTTATCTCTGTTGTTTCTGTCAATCTAACCCCTTCTCCTCTTATAAAGAGAAGCTAGTGGACTTGAGAGTATTGGGCTTTTGTCCACATAATTGGGAGCCCAAAAATAACCCAATATGTTCATCCCCCATTGTGACTTGTGAACCACAATTAAGGAGGGAATTCCAACAAATCTCCCCCTTCCTGACTTAATTGGGAGGCACCACAATACCAGTACCACATCTCTGCTTCGAATAATCTTTTTATTTGCAGGATCCCATAATCTGAAACCAAATTCATTTCTTGGTGAACCAAGATGTACACATTCTTCAGCCTTTTCATCAAGCTTTGCTCGTTCATCTTTTGGAATGTGAACATATGCCTTACATCCAAAAACTCTCAGGTTGCGGTATGAGGCCTTTTTGCCGGTCCATACTTCTTCTGGTATCTCTCCATTTAATGGTCTTGAGGGTGATAAGTTGATCAAATCAGCTGCAGTAACCACTGCCTCTCCCTAGAATGTTTTAGGAAGTTTTGCATGAGACAACATACTTCTTACCTTCTCAACAATCGTTCTATTGAATCTTTCAGCTACACCATTCAATTGAGGTGTCTTGGGAGGTACTTTCTCGTGTCTGATCCCTTGAGTTTTACAATAATGCTCGAATGGACCTCTATATTCTCCACCATTATCACTCCTCAAACATTTCAACTTTTTACCAGTTTCTCGTTCAACTGAGGCGTGAAACTCCTTAAATGCTCGAAGAACTTCATCTTTTCTCTTTAATGGATACACCCACAACTTTCTAGAGTGGTCATCAATAAAGGTAACAAAATATTGAGTACCACCAAGGGACCTTTCAGATGTTGAACAAACATCTGAATGTACAAGATCCAAAATATGCTTTCTTCTTCTTCCACTATCAGGTCTATGGAAGGATACTTTGTGCTGCTTACCTACTAGGCAATCTTCACATAATTCAAGTGGCTGTCCCTTTATGCTTTGGAGATGATCTTTCGCAAGGATCTCTAAACCCTTCTCGCTCATGTGGCCCAATCTTTTATGCCACAACTCCTTACTTTCTTCTTGAGCAACATTTTTCTCCCCTTTGCATATCTTTCCTTGCATGATGTACAAGGAGCCTTCCTTCTTGCCGCGAGCAACAATTAAGCTTCCTCGGCTAAGTTTCCATTTTCCACCACCAAACTGGTTGTTCATTCCAGTATCATCTAGTTTGCCTATTGAGAGAAGGTTTAGGCGTATCTCGGGCACATGCCTTACCTCCTTTAGCACAAGTTTGTTGCCATTTTCTGTTATCAAAGTCACTTCTCCTATTCCCACAATCTTGCTTGTGACGTGATTACCCATCTTTACTGTTTCAAAATCTCCTTTTTGATAAGATGAGAAGAATCCTTCATGAGGGGTAACATGAAAGGATGCTCCGGTATCAACTATCCAAGTGCAATCATCAAAAGCAACATTTAGATAATTTTCTTTACCAATAAGGAATATGTTTTCGTCGTCTGACACCACTGCTGTTGTGGTTCTCTCTTCCAACTTCTTTTTGGGGTCTATCTCGTCGGGATGGACTGATCCGCCTTCGATCTCTCTTCTTCAAGAATCTACATTCTTGTTTCTTGGGCCAATTTTTCCACAATAGAAACATGTCAATCCTCTAGGACGAGACTTGGATTTTTCTCGTGACTTTCCACGGCTTCCTTTGCTTCTATGCTCACTCCTTCCTCTATTCTCAACAACGTTGGCTTCTGAGTGGCTACTCATTCCTCTTTCTTTCCTTCTGGATTCTTCATTCAGCAGACTATCTGTAATAGTATCCAGACTAAGCTTTCCATCCGGTGTTGAGTTCCGAGAGTGACAACCAATGTGTCCCAACTCTCGGGTAGAGAACTAAGGAGTAGAAGAGCTTGTAATTCATCATCAATCTTCATATCTGCCTTCATTAATTGATTCACAATACCTTTGAAGGTGTTTAGATGCTTGATCATATTCAGTCGTCAGAATATTCTAATTTCACCCACCGCCCCGACAAGATAAGCTTTGTTTCTAGGAGTTTTCTTTTGAATCATAGATTCAAGCTTTGTCCACAACTCATACGCGTTGGTATAAGTCGACACATGCTCAAACAAGCTTTTGTCGATGTATTTTCGAATCATTGCAACGGCTTTACGGTTCAGAATCTCCCAATCTTTTTCAATCATCCCTTCTGGCTTTTGATCATTTGTGATTGGCTCATACAAATCTTTGCAGTATAGATGATCTTCCATCATTGGCTTCTAATAGGAATAATTATCTGCAGTTAGCTTGAACATGTCTCCATCATGAGCGAATGTACCTTCCATTTTGGATTCACAGGACTATGATTTTTCAAACCAATAGCTCTGATACCACTGTTGGGAAATAGCAATACCTATTCCCTCCTTTGTGAACGCAAAATGGGCACTATGCGGAAGCGTAAAAGAAAAATAACTGAAAGAGTAGAGGGAAGAAGACACAAGAATTTTTACGTGGAAAACCCTCTCGGGAAAAACCACGGGACCTAGTCCAGTAAAATATCTCTACTATAAAAGTAGGGTTACAAAGTGTTTCTCTCAATCTCTGAGGATCTCTCAATGAATCTCACCCTCTCGGATGGTATACAAACCTCTCTGTATATAACTCTCTTTCTCTCAAAGAAAATACAGAAAAGACACTCTAACTCTCTTAGGATATATTGTTGTTGTTATCTCTGTTGTTTCTGTCAATCTAACCCCTTCTCCTCTTATAAAGAGAAGCTAGTGGGCTTGAGAGTATTGGACTTTTGTCCACATAATTGGGAGCCCAAAAATAACCCAATATGTTCATCCCCCATTGTGACTTGTGAACCACAATTAAGGAGGGAATTCCAACAGTTAATTTATTTTGCGTGTGTGGGAAGTGCGTAATTTTGCTTCTGCTTGTGCTATGAGCTCTTTTGGAGTCCAGTCTCAGAATAGGTGGACCTCAACTCAGTCTGTTGAATTTGTCTCCAACCATGTTAAAATTGACACTGCAATGGATCGATGCATCAGGAGACTACAACATTTTTTTCCTCTTCTGATATAGATATTAATACACTTCCATGTAATATCTCAATATTAGTTGAATGGTCTACTCTTGACACTGTTGAAACACCTATGATCAACATGATTAATTGCTGGTGGAGCTGCAGCCCCTCCATCTGTAACCCATCACGATGAACTTAACATGAGGAGTATTGCTTTATGACCAGGACAAGAGTTAAAAGCAATGGTTTTCTGTGTTATGGTTGGGAAAATGAAATATATCTAATATACGAGGGAGAAGGATAGAACTATAGTCTAAAGACATTCTAGTCTTTGTAAAACAACAGCTAGCCACTGTAGTAATATAACAATAATTTCCAATAAAGTGGTATAACGTTTTTGTTTAGTGAATTTTAACAATTTCTGCTTTGAGAATAATGTGGTTGCAGGTTTAGTGAAGCTTGGTGTACAATTATGGTCTAGTCCTATTTTTTCCCGTTTTATATTTTACCTGTTTACCCCCTTTTTTACATAAATATAGACATTTTCAATTTTAAATGTACACAATTCTAATTAATGCTCTTTGTTCATGTATCTTTATTCCTTATTTTAAGTCTCCCGTTAGGTGTAGGTAGGAAACATTACTAGAAAATTTAAAATTTGTTACAAAATAATTTTATGGTTAATTTTAAAATTAATAGTTATTTTGTAACTAATTTTTAGAAAAAATAATTAATTATAAAATTACTATAATATTGAATGATAGCATGAAATAAGTAGTAAATTAGCTAAGAAAATAATCTTAGTTAATTTGTAATAAATTTTTTAAAATTTATAGTTATTTTTTAGCTAATATGTAGTAATAAGAAGTATAAATGAATATAACTTCAATTTAGCTAGAAAAAATAATATTCTAGTTAATTAATAGTTAATTAGTTAGGATTTAGTTACTAATTTAAATGGAAGCTATAATAAAATCAAAAGATTCTTATTGTGAAATATAATTATATTATTTTCATATTGCAGCTCCTGCGTCACTTTTTGGAAGAGAAGTATGTAAGTCTTTCATTCATCGTAAACCATCCTGAGATAATGAGTTTTTTAGCCAAAGTGGCACAGATCAAAACCAGGCCTAACTTAACGTTTTGAATTGTTAATAAACGTTAAGAAAGATCATGAAATTTTAGGTGGCCTTAAAAATAGAGCTATAAAATAATAGAGTCGTAAAAGGATCATTTATCGGTGACTTTAAACAGACAAGTTTTGCTAGAACAGCTTTATGGTTTAAAATGGGTAGTATTATTTGATCATTTTGTTATAGTAACTGGTGAGAAATTGTTCGTAAATTCTATTTCTGGTTTTATATATAAGAAAAGATATTTAATTTGTTAAGATTGATAAAAATAATTAAACTAGTTAGTTTTAATTAATATATACATAATTTAATTTATTAAGACTAATAAAAATGATTTTTTCGATCAATGAGTATGAATTATATAGTTACTAATTTAATAAATGCATCCGCTTTTATAAGAAATAAGTTATTATCTTATTAGTAAATTTTACAATAAATTAAAAATATAAAAAATTAACTTGAGAGTCGGTCTACGTTTCTTATAATCAGGATTAAAAGAATATTCTTGTTTGTTTAGGACCAAAAGTAATACTGAGTTAACATAGACTAAGAATGCAAGTTTAGAAATTTTAACTATCATTAATTGTTTATTATTTTCTAACAAATATACCAGCAGTTAACTTAAATCTGAAAAAAAAGTTTTTGCCACATATCAAACTAACGGCATTTTTAAATGCCAAAGAAAACATTTGTTACGGTTTAGTTGCAACAAACTATATATATATTTTGACCATCATAAATCATAAATTTTTTAATTAGTATATTCTTAATTAACTATGGATTTGGTCACTTCTCATAATACTAATGAAACACAAAACAATAACTACAATACAAATTCATAACTAAATCCAAAGAGAAGAAACAAACTCTAAGCTAAGGTGGGGGCACAAACTCCTCCTCGCTTTTGTAGTCTTCTCGAAACCTCTACGAAATGGTTGTGATGACTCCAAAAGATAGAGAATGGACTAAGAAAGAAGTGAGTGTCATAATTGATAAGAAAAGATTCTCCAAAATTTAAAAGGAGTATTTAATTAGCACAAGGTACAAATCATTATTATTTTTTTGCATCAAGTTGCACAAGCATAGGCACATCCGTGTTAAAGGTTGCATGAAAAAATAAAGATAATGGAGTGTGCTACATTTGCATGGGTGTGTAAACTGAGTGGCACAACCTGAGCATGCTCATGCACTTGTCCGAACTTCCAACGTTTCCGTCTTGCGTCTCCACAGCTTTTAGACATATTCCTCTAGTTCAACAATGAGCCTTTTATTGCTTTCTCCCCAAAATGGCCCCTCTTGATAGAAATTTTCCTTTAATGTCCAGCTCATTAGTTCTGCAATTAATAAAAGAAGGAAGAATGGATAAAATTTAAGATTAATTATCAAAGAATAATAATAAAAAGTTATCAATTTTTTTCAACAAATAAATTAGGAGAATCAATGATAAATCTCCTCATGTTAAATGTGTGCGTTATTTGAATGCACCTAGGCACCTATTGGAATACAGAACAAAACACTTGTTGAAATCATCACTTGTCTACCCATTTTTATGCGAATCATTTATATTTTGATCCATTTTGTTTTAAAGCACTCATGCTTTTGAAGTGCTTTCTCAACTATTTGTATATAGGTTGATTAAGAGAAATTATTAAATGGTTCTCGATCATCCCCTGAATATGACATCAACTAATTTTGATATTACATATATTTAAGTTTTTTAATTTATGAGAAACATTAGTAACATTTAATTACATGTTATGTAGAAATTAATTTGTACTGTGAACTAGAAGATGATATTAGACTACCTTAATAATTTTTAGTTGACTAGACGTTTATATATCACTCATGAGTCATGATTTTGAAGTCTTATAGTGTTGGAAAAACAATTCAACTTTCTAAATATTAATATAAGTGAGGTGAAAGTTTAAAAACTAAATTCTAAGAATTACTTAATACTCAGAAAATTTCATTATCATAATAAGAGTACAGGTGAAAAAGTAGGGTGATTAAGGTCCACTAAATTTCATTTATGAATAAAGCTACAAATCTTTACTATATAAATGAGTCATGTGAAAAAGATAGACCATCTCTACCAAAAGAAAGAGAAGAGAACAAATGTTAGTGTTGATCACTTTTGTAAAAGAATCTTTTAAAGTGAAAGTGTATTATTATTATATACTTGAATTTGTAACGTGATACATAACTTAAGATGATTTTATGAATTTAGGCCAATAGATGTCAAATTATGATAAGTTTTGTATATTTCATTTAAGATCATAAGTTTTGTATATTTCATTTAAGATCTCTTGGATATATACATGATTTCGGTGGTGTGTCTTTTTTTTTCCTAACTTATAATATTTTTACAAACTTAATTGTTTTCATCTTTTCTTAAAATCTGTATCTCTTAGTATCATTTTTCCTCTCCCCAAAAAAGTATAGATGAGAGAAACTTAGATGCATGTAATGACATTTCAACTATCAAATTAGAGCCTAGAGTTATCTCTTAATCTATATTTTAATTTGTCTTACCATTGCTTCGCCTCTCCTCTTTTATGCTTACCAATAATTTTTTATCATTTATTTTTTATTTGATTACTCCCTAATCCTTGCCTCTTTCTCCTCTCCTTGAGCCTTTGACAGTGACTTCGCGCCTTAATCTTTGCTATCGGTATTCCTTGTACTTGAGATAGGGTAATCTCTCATTTGAATGGTACTCAGATTTTTCCAGTACATCAGCCCCCAAGTTTTGAATGTGAATACATGAAGAAACTTGAGACAAGGAAAATCGCTTTTGCCCTTAACTTAACATTAAGTGCCAAAGGTTGCCCCTTTGAAGTAACTACTTCATGACAACATATCTTCTCGCGCTCAATAAATTCATTTAAAGCAACTGCCCATTATTAATTGAGGTAAATCCAAGTGCCTCGTCGTTTGGGATTTCTAAACATTGTGAATCTTTCATGTAAATAACATTTGGATCCTGAAGGGTGTGTCGTTCCAATATCTCGAACCCAATTCGTAAATACACCGTTTCCTCTTTTTCTCTTATCCTTCTCTTCGTTAATACCTTTCTCTTCTTTTCACCATAGCTCAATCCTTCTGCTTCAATACGCCCTTCTTCCTCCCTGCAATGCGTGCATCTACGCTTACCTAGAGATTAGTCCAATGGAACCAATCGCAAGGAAGAAAAAAGTACATTAGCATCATGCTTGTGTTATCTATTCCTTGTTTCTTATATTGTTTTACAACCAAGGTAATTAAAATTAGAGGCAAAACCTTACTGGACTGCCAACCGCAATCTTATTCGGAGGTCAGGTGTAGAGGATTTTTTGTGTCTTCAGCAGGCAAGTACACAAGTGATCTTTCATAGTTTATTGTTTACTTATTGATGAGGTTTAAGTATAAAAAGGTTTCCATTAGCTCATTAAGAGTAAAAAAAAAAAAATAGAAGCTCCTTATTAAAAAATGATTGTTTAACTAAAAAATTAAACATTTTAAATGTTTAGTACAATTTTATGTTTTGAGTATTATGAATCGGAAAAGCAAGTTATAGAAGAGTTTTATTACCTTCTTAAATTAATTCACCCGACTAAATTCGAATATTCAAAATGTAAACTAATTTTTGAATATCAAATAACACTTCACAGATAAAAAACAAATGTTCTCTTTCCTTCCCGCGCAAGATAATATTACTGCCACACTATAGCTTGACAATATTCCATGCGCCTATATGCAAGTGGAAATGATTTAATAAATGGGACTATAATTATCATAATAACTTAACACTTGGACGATACTATAATTACGACCTCTTACTTTTTTGCGGAGCCAAGTGCCTTACTTTCCAGAATTAGTAAGATTTCTTAGAGGTTATTTACTTTACTAATTAAGTATGATTCCCAAACCCCATGCACCTATACCTAGTTGATTCAGTATCCCACATGGCTTGTCTAATAAAACTCACATTTCTTAATTGGCAAAATTGATTCTTTAAATTACTCGTCCTTTCCTGCATGCATCTCGAGGACTTCTATGTTCTAAACAACTTATTGTAAGCCAATAAAAGACGTGCGTAGTGACATTATCGTCGACTTATAAAAGTTAAATTCTCAATAAATAAATAAATAAATCTCATTTATATATGGCAAATTTTTTATGTTTCGTACTAAAACTTGTAAGCACTGTTTTTTTATTAATATTGTTTTTTTTTTAAATTTCATCAATCATATTGATAAATATTTACATATTTATATTTAACGGTAATTAGGAATAATTAGTGTAGTTAATTTTTTTTAAACTGTGTGTTTAATAATATATGCACATTTTTTTAAGTTAGAGTGAATTAGTAATCTGCATAAAAATTATCTCTTTATTTTAATTTATTTATTTTATAATAATTTAAAATTTATTTTTAAGAATTCTTATATTATCTTTCTATTGTTGTTTAATTTTAACAAAATTTGACACAAATAATTTGGATACTAAATATTAATAATTTAACAATAAAATCACTAAAAATCATATTGTATATAGTTAATAATAATATAATAATTGACATACGTTATACCGGTGTAATTTGATATATAAAGTTATTCTCAATGTTCAATAATTGGCTATGAGAAAGAGAGAAGTCACATGACACAAGATGTACAAGAATAAAAATTGAGAGTAACTCTAAAGACTTACTCTAGAGTATATATATATATATATATATATATATATATATATATATATATATATATATAAATATATTTAGGGAGATATATCTTTGAAATCAATCTTCAATCTTGTTTTTACAAATCAAGAAAAATCTAACCTCAATCTTGATTAAAGCAAGTTTTCATTGTCAAAGTTGAATTGAGGTTAGAGAAATACTCACAAGTTCAAATCTAATTAGAATGCCTACTTGGAACTAAGAACCATAAGCCTTGACTTGCCAAAGCCCTAATGACAAACCTTCATACCTTAGCTTAATGAGTTGGTGTTAGCTATTTCAGACAGAACTTAGAAAGACATAAATATAAGGAGTTTGGCTAAAAAATAGACCTCAATATCCAACAAAATGATCAAGATGCACTTCAAATCCTAAGAGTGTTACAACACCCTAAACAACTAAAGTTGTCTTCCCAACCTTGGCTTAAGGTCACTTGTCTAGTAATCCAAAGATTGTCTCATCCTACCTCAAAAGTCATGTCGATTGGAAAATGTCATGGTGCCTTACCAATCACTTCATATTGTTAATAGGAGTCTTTACACACCCTCTAGTCATCCTACTTATATCACAGTCATCCAAGGGTCTTTCAATTCCCCCACTAAAACCGAACATATGCCTGAGAGACCACTTAACCTAATTAGACATCCATTTCAAACTCAACATCCTCCAACTTGTGTTTATAAAAATAACATCACTCACGCTATTAGGTATGCTTTTGACCCATATTTAAACTACTACCATCTTAAATTCTCATTAACTTAAGTGTTTGAATCTTTGTCGATGTTACCATATCAAATGTTGGGTTTTATTTTACCCTAATAAACCTCTGATCACTGACCACTTGAAGAATCACTTAAAGAACTACTTAATCTTTGTGTGGGTCTAGCCTTCTAAGCCATATTGGATAAGAAACTTGTTAATTACTATAAGGTTTAATTATTAATTTAATCCTCATACTTGACACTTTACTATTTTATCCCTATACGTAAAATTTGTAATTTTAATCATCGACCAGCAAAATTAATGTGCTTGGCTCCTGCCATCAGTTGTCTTCTAACTATTTTATGAATTTGGTAATGTGGTTGCTAGAAAATTGCTACAAAATATTTTTGGTGGTGTAAAACTTTGAGATTTTTTTTGGTTGTTAAACCAGTAGAAATTGTTATGACAGAGCTGTTTGTTCAACTTTTGGTTTTGAGCATGGTGCAAGGAACTTTAGAAAGTCACAAGAACTTAGAGACATGTGTATTTCCTATAAAGAATGTAGACAAGAAAGTAGATAGGTCATCCCCATGTACTAAAATGATTGATGTTAAACGGAAAGATGGATTTGTTGGTAGCCTAAATTTGAGGCTCTATTTGGGTGGTGAGTATCTTGAATTTGATAAGGACAGGTGGTAGGATGAGCAATACTTTAGGGAAGTGTTACACGAAGGAAATATAGCTATAGATGCAAGAATAAGGAAGGTGAAAATTAGTTTATCTGAACTTGAAACCAACAGAAATTACTTCTATTGATTCTTGTCTACTTGTTGAACTTTAACCTTTGGGGCTAAATAAGATGTGAGAAATTCAATTAGCTTTCAAGCTTTCTTGCCTGTACGTAAATGACTAATATGTGTGAAGTGTAAACATTACGTATGCTTCCTAAACAATGTTTTGATAATCCATTGTCTCCAACTCAGGAAACAAGTTGTCATGCTTGTCTCATCAAAGATGAGCAATTACAAGACTGAACCTCCATTGGCAAGAAAGGTTGTTGAGTATATGTTTGATTCTCGTGAAATCATGTGAAGCATGCTAAGAGGTAGAGCTGATGATGCTAAGAGATGAGAAAGTGAATGAGAGATGTGGCGTTGTCGTGTGTCAATGTGTTGGTTTTGCTTCGATGCAGTAGCTGGTGTGTGTAGCTCTAGGTTGTGATTCGCTAGTTTGGGTGGATGGATTTTAGTGGGTCTGATTTGATATGTGAATGCTGATTAATTAGCTCGTTTGTGGTATATTCAGTCAGGCGTAACGTGGTCTAATGATTGGATATATGGTGGGCTTGTGTGTGTTAAGCTTGACTAGTGTTGTGTGTGGTGTGATTGAGACCTTTGATATGGCATCTTGAGCGTATTCATGGCTGATTTGATGGTGGCAAATGGTTGCGGTTCATAGTTTTGTGCTTGATGCATGAGCGTGTTCATGGCAAATGGTTTGAGGGTGGCAAATAGTTATATGTTTGATAAGAAGGTTCTCTAGATATGTATGGAGTGCTTATTATTATTGACTGATGGACCTCCCAAGAATGCAAGAAAGAAAATGGCCTCTCCGAAGAGGTGAGGGTATGTGTGTGAGAGGAATCTATTGAGTGAACCCTAAGAGAGAGTGTGTGATTGTTGAGAGAGGAAAATGAGAGTGATGGAGTTTGTTCTTTGTGAGTAGATTGGATCTTATGTGCTCATGCAGCATCAAAACAAGCCAAGAAAATCGTCTTATATATAGATTAGCAATTGTCTTATGTTCAACAAGTGTAAAAGAATTAGAAAAGGAGTTTGGTCCAATACAACTTTATAAGGAATCGATACGATCAATTAAGAGTTGCTGCCCGGAAAAATGTAACACAGATGATGGGGATAAAATTTATGATAGTTTAAGAACCGCCAGAAATATTTTGTAGCAATTTACCAACAAGTACGTCACCCAATTGTTAACGGGGTCAGAAAAAATTGATGGTAAGGTCCAAAACACATTAAATTTGCTTATTTAAAAACTAAAACTTATCGATTTTATGTATAAGCTCAAAATAATAAAACGAGAACAATAACTAAATTAATAATTAAACCTTACTATAATAATAGTTTGACTTTTGCTCGGATGTCCTTACAGTTAACTTCACAAAAATTGGTCCCCGCATACTCTAAATTAACCTTTTACAGTTCGTGTTTCTATTATTTATTTTTATCCTTATTACCGTTTTGCATGATAGTCCAGCGAAGGTTAGCCTCTGAGTGCGTGTTCTCTCTTCTTCTAGTGCGTGTTCCCTCTTCTATTATTTTTATCGATCTCTTCCAAAGAATTGTTGTGTTTTACTTTGTGATATGAAACAATTAATTAAGGGCCTCGATCGTCTGATGGTAGTCGCAGGTTGGCTTGTCACCACCGCTGCCTCCACGTCGACCCTGATCTGATGTGGTTCTGTGCTCTGCCATTCACAGGGAACATAGCTTTGCCATAAATACTTTTCGATTAGAGTTAACAAAAATTGGTTCTCCTGCAAATAGGATGATTATTTGCAATAGCAATTTACATGAATAACATAGCACCTGCTTATCAAGTTTGATGTACTCCATGTTGTCCATTCATTAGTGTTTTTGGTTAAATCAACGCTATTTAGATGATATATATGGTGCACGGATGGAACAAAATTTACTAGGTGCAACGTAATTGTGTTTTTTTTTTTCTTTCTTTTTTTTATTACAACGACAACACTAATTAGAACTTTATCACCTCAAGTAAACTATTTAATTTTATCGCTAAATCGATCCTCATAGATTAAATGTGTTCTTTTGTTTATACGTGAAGTTTTGTTCCATTTTAATTTTCACTTACTGAGTGATAATTAGACTAGCTAGAATGACAAGATTTGAACCGTGGAAAATAGAAAGAAGAAAGGAAAGTATATAAGAGAGAAAATGACTTATAATAATACTACTAATAACGAGAAAAAAAAAGAACATAAAAAAAAAGGAGATAAAAGAGAAAACGAGTATATATTTAACATTATGTTTTATCTTCTCTTTTTATTTATTCAATATATGTTAAAAAGTCATATTAATGTTGGTATAATATTTTATTTACTACTTATTTTTATGATAAATTAATTTAGTCATGATAGAAATGCTTTTAATGTTTTTAAATTTTATTTATATGCTTACTATATTAGTATACGTGTAAGATCCCAATTTAAATTCAATTCAATTCTAGTTAAATTTCAGAACTAATTTATTTAAAATTAAAAAATCTAGTTAGATTTAATTTTTAAATTTATATTTTTACTGGTTTAATTACCGGTTCAAGTAATAAAAAATTTGTTATTAAATAATTAGAAGAACATATCATGAATTATGATAAACATCTATATTAAAATTGGATGGATTGGAGTGAAAAAAAGGGAGAGATAAGAAGAAGAAAAATAAAGAGAGAAAATGATAAATATGATACATAAATAATATAATAAAAAATGAAATGAAAATGAGATGTAAGAGAATACAACCATAGAATAATTTTAAATCCTATTATAATATCCTCCAACATCGATTTTTTACAAGATAATAAGATGATTTATAAAAGAAGATATAACATTACTTTACAAGTTATATGTTTATAAGAGTAACGTTAGTAATAGATTTTTAAGGATGGGGTTAAACAAGTAGAATTCACAAAAAATTATAGTTTTTAATAAACATATATACACTTTTTATTAATTCACACTTTTAGGAGGAGTAATACAATTTTATTAAACATATATACATTCTACAAGTATATATGTGTTTTTTATAAGAAGAGTATTAGTAAAATTTATTTTTTTTCTCATTTGATGATTAAGTGTGGAAATTTTCTCATTATGATAAAGTGTGAAAAATTTCTCATTTCATGAAAAAATTTCATCTTTTGAATTAATGTTAATACCTATAATTAACAACTTGAAATAAAATGTACCAATTTTTTTGTCTAAATAATATGATTATTTTTTAAAGTTTGAATAAATACATAAGTAGTTTTATTAGTTTATTTTATTTTTAGATTTTTATTGGATGTTTTCATATAAACCTTTGACATTACAACATCTTACTTTAACTATTACCAACTACTGGTTGGTATTATTTCATTTCATTTTATTTTATAATTAGTGGTAATTAATTTTGTCAAAATTATAAGTATTTTATTCTATCCCTTACGAAAACATTGCCACGGGTTTGCTGCTTGGTTTGTTAGTTGTTGTATCGTAGGTTTGCCTGGAAAGTTTCCTTAATTTGATCAGTTTCTTCTTCTTCTTAATATATATTTCTCTATAAGCATTTCCAGTTTAATTAATGTGACACAAGAAAATGGCCATAGGGAACGCGAATGGGAAGATTAGAAAAAGTCAATTTTGGTGTGAAGCCATCATTGAAGGATATAGATAGAAATTAAGTTTCACATTTGTGGTTGTTTGGAATCCTGAATATTATACATTACAGCCAAGCTCTTGCAATTTTAGTTATGGAGTCCATGTACTAAAAGCACTAGTTTATAATTGGAGCAGGTGAAATTCAGGAATCGGTCCGGTCAGTGAGCGACATTCCCATGCGAGTGTGGGTGCTCCTCCTTTGTTTCACATACTCGTACTTATATATGCTAATCACAATTGACCCTATTCTCTCCTTCACTTTCATCCCTTTTTTCTCACTTGTTTTTTCTTCTCTAGCTCTGCCCATACCTCTTTTACATTACATAACATTATTTGTCTGCCACATTCTTTTTTATTTTTTATTTTTAATTTATCGAATAAAAATACTCTTTCCATTTTTCTAATTTTTTCGCCACCCATTACAAATTACTATTCTTAGTTGTTAAAGAAAGGGTTCCTCGTCGAATCAAAAAAATAAAAATAAAAATAAAAGGATTCCTCATCTCACATCTCTCTTGAAGGTATACTTACCTTCCAAGTTCCAAGACCACATGCCTTTTGCATATCCATGTTAGGAAATAATATCAGATTATAGTACGACTAATATTATTAGGATTACGCGGCTTCTCCACAAATCTAACCATATGAATGGGTGTGCTTGTACATATTTCTGATATGCAACCAAATTTAAACCGACAAAAACTAGACTACGCGCGCAGTTGCTTCGTTGTACGAATTGAGTAAAATTCTAGTCTTGTGGGACTTAGAAGACTAGGTTTATATAGTAGAAAATCCATATTTATAGCCCTTTTTTTATGTGTTCGTGATGCAATTCTTTGATGCATCCTAATCTGCTTGTTTTCATTTAAAATCGAATATACAAACCTATAAGTTAGAAATTCTAGCTAAAACATTTGTATGCTCTCTTTCATGAAGTTCCCGCCATGACTCTGATATATATTACGATTGTATAGAGATTAGTTCCCCCTTTAGCACTCCAATCTTATCAAGATCGGCATTCTTGTGATCGAATGGTTAAAAGGGTGACACAATACTCCTACTTAGAATCATACCCCGTAAAAATATTCTCACCCACGTGTTATTGATAAAGGATATGGAAGGTCGAATGAATTTCGAAGTGATAAGAATGTACGAGGAAAAGTCTTTTATGTTGTACAATCTATATACAATAATGTGTGGGGATAAGGATATAAAATAATAGACATATTTTTTTAAAACATGTTAAAATTTATAACTTGTATTTTTTATTTAATGACTTAGACTTATAATTTTGAAGTTTTTAAAAACTTTTAATAAATAATAAAAATGTGTTAAAAATGAGTGGATTTTCGGTATAAAATAATAGATAGTAATAAATAAATAAATAGTGTAAAAAGGAAGGTTGGTCAAATACAGAGACAGAGATTGGAAAGGGAGAAAGGGTAAGTACTAAGGAGAGATGGGGACTTGATCCAAAAGCAAAATCAAGCTAGGGTCAAATTGGCCATGAAATTCATCAATTTAATTTCTAGTCCCAAAGCTGAGCCCTCATAGTCATTGGCTCCCAAGATCTGACGACAAAGAATTTCACTTGGTTAAAAAGGTGGCTTCCTTTTACGCTTGCCTCACCTCTCACAATCACTATCCTCCAACCACCATTTCTCCTCACCTTATATATTTTTTTTTCCTAACTTGCTGGTGCTTCCACTCTAGCTAGTCTTCCAACCCCATTCATTCCCGGCTCTCATAATGAAGGTAGGTCTTCTCTCTCTCTCTCTCTCTCTCTCTCTCAATCTCAATATACTACTGTTATTATCTTACATTTGGTTCGTGTTAATATTCATACGACCAGTATGTTATTTGCAGTTCCTCAGCTGGATGCAAAATAAAATTGGTGGAAAACAAGATAACAGAAAACCAAACACATATACTGCTGCTTGTGAGTCTTCTACTTCATTTCTTTTTCTTTTGTTTCTCCCCGAGTCAATGCATGATTTTTCTAGCATGACCAATACGATGTAAGAACATTCATTGCCCCAAACACAAACGAGCTTCTCTCTCAAGGAAAAGATGACAGAATAGAAAGACAGAGAGAGGAACATATGTTTACATGTGTGTATCAAAGGTAGATTCTTTTACATGCCAGACAATAAAGTCATTGTAAAAGTTTAGACTTTCAGATGCATAGTTGGGAATGATTCATTTGTGCATTATATATTAATTAATTTTTAAAGTACCTGAAAAAGAAAACTTAATTATATATTTCAGAGTTTTAGCTCACATATGTTTTTGCCTGTTTTTGTAAGATGTTAGCTTTTGACAATTTTTGTGCTTCGGTGTTCAATATGAAGAAACTAATAATCTTTGGTAGAATGTGCGATCAGATCTATTAGGAAATTAAGGTACCCACCCAGCAAGGAGATCTTAATTATTTGTATTTCAATTGCACTCTCCCTATAACTTTTTCTTAAAAATTTAACCTTTTCATCACCGATCCTAAATCATAACGATCCAAGGATTAAATCACACTGAAACTTCATTTCACAGCTTTTCAGATTGTATATATTTCTGTTCAATACTATTATTTGAACGTAAAATAATTGATATCATATATAATATAACATAAAATTATTTTTATTTCTTATTTTTTTATTTTGTTTATACATATGTCTTAAAAAGATTTTTTTTTAATTTAAAGGTACAACAAAAATTATCTCCTAATTATAAAGAAAATTATGTTTTGTATTTCAGTGGAATGTCAAGGATCTAAGTTGCCATATATGATCATCTTTCCATATCCCTAGATTTTTCTTCTTGGATTAATGTAGCAACTTTCCCATAGTGCAGGAGTTTAATAGAATAATCATAATTAAGTTGTTATATAATATAATCAGAGTTATATTTATAATATACTAAATTTATATAAATTTTTTTTGTCTCTATTCAATCAAGTATTTCTCACATTTTTTCTCTCTATTTTTCTTATACACTCTTTTTTATGTATATAATTTTTTATACAAAAACAATATCTCGTATAAATGCACAATTGCTTAATTTTAACTTTTATTTATAGTATTAAACTAGACAAAATGACTTAACGAACCTAGACATACGGAATACTTGTCTACTGTCTGCAAGACATTCTGGTACTACTTTAACTTTTCAGTATAGGCTGTTCCTCCTACACACATGCCAAAACATTTTTTAAATTGTTATTTTTAACTTCAACTTCTCTGTAATTTGAGTTCGACTTGTGTTTTCATTTTATTATTTTATTTGATAAAAAGGATATATTTTGTGATCAACTTATATTACTATGGAGACTCTATTTTAAAATGAAAACTATAAATATTTATTTTTTATTACATCATTTATTATATTTATTTTTTCTTTTCACGTTTATCTATCCTATTTTGGGTAGACTTATACCGAGACTCTTGAAATTTTGTGATCTACGTGAGACTAACGAAGACGCATACCAAGTAAATGCAAATATTTTACTAGGAATTATGTAATACTTAAGCATTCAAAGTATAGGACAAGTGTAATCCGAGTTGAATTACACTATTTAATGGATGTTTAATTTAACTTATTTTAAAAAATATATTTTTTTTATCAATTTTTTGAGAGAATTTAAAAATACCTAAATTTAAGCATTATTAAATATACACTTAAACTAAACTTGAACCGTTTTAACTTTAAGGAATAACATTGGATTTATCTTATGGGTGCTGTTAATCCATACTTTTAGTTTGTTTTTTTTTTGTGTGTATGACTGTGTGTAGTTTAAGTTGAAATATCGTTTAGTTTAAAATAATTTATTATTTTAACTATTTAAGGAAAAAGGTATTTAGTACCTTATGAATTCTTAAAATATTAAATACTCTTACTTTTGCATTTAATCTTTTCTATTTCAATCAAGATTTTTGAATAGTTTTTAAAATTTTAATATTACATGTTTTCTTTTATATTGATATTTTTATTTAAGTTTTTACTATGAAAATACTCACTAAATAATGTCTTATTTATTTATTTTAAATTGTATGAGTTTGAATTTTGTGTGTATGAAAAAATCTTATTAAAAAAGCAACTCATCTATGAGTATTAACATATTTTTGAAAAAAAATTTAAAAAATTGTCAAAAAATATAAATTATTAGATGATAGGTAAAATAAATAAATAGCACAACATCATTACATTTTTAGAAATGCTATTTGATGAAGCAGCTCCCTCTTTCCTGACAAATTAGATTGCTGCAAGTTATACTTTATAATTCAGGGGTGCTTCCAAAACATAATGTCGATTTTATGAGCGGTTGATTCGTGATCCCCTGAACAAAGGGTATTCGTAATATTTATTTTATTCCGATTTTGTTCAACTGTAGGATAGCATCCCTTATTTGTTATGAGAAGTGTAAAATGTTGTCATTTTGATTGTGTGGAACTGCTGATGCAGATGATGCAAAACAAGAGCCTCGAGAAGAATTCAGCGATTGGCCTGATGGTTTACTAGCAATTGGCACATTTGGAAATAACAATGAAGTAAAAGAAAAGGCAGAAAAGCACATTACTATAGAGGATCCATCCTCGTCTGAGGAAATAGCAGACTTCACTCCTGAAGAAATCGGGAAACTACAAAAAGAGTTAACCAAACTGTTGAGACAAAAACCCAATGTGGAAAAGGAAATTGCCGAGCTTCCTCTGGACAGATTTCTCAATTGTCCATCAAGCTTGGAGGTTGATAGGAGAATCAGTAATGTACTTTGCAGTGATTCAGAAGATAAAGGTAAAGAAGAGGATGAAGAAGAAGAAGAAAAAGAAGAAGAAGAAGATATTGAGAAGACACTTAGTGTCATACTTGGTAAATTCAAAGAGATTTGTGCAAATAACAGCAAGAAAGCAATTGGGAAGAAATCAATTTCATTTTTGCTGAAGAAGATGTTTGTTTGTAGAAGTGGGTTTGCTCCCACACCCAGCCTTAGAGACACCCTTCAGCTCCCAGAATCAAGAATGGAGAAGGTAGGTAAAGGTTGCCCATTCCATTTGATGTATCATGCATGTGACTAACTAAGTCTAATTGTGACAATTTATACAGCTTTTAAGGACAATTCTTCACAAGAAAATAAACTCTCAACATTCTTCTCGGGCATTGTCCCTGAAGAAGCGCCTGGAGGACAGGAAGATCCCAAAGGAGGATGAAGCAGAGGAGAGAGCTGAAACTGATGATGGCTGTAAATGGGTCAAGACTGATTCTGAATGTAACTTCATACTCACTCTTATATCCCTTCTTATCCACCTAACTTGTCACACACTAACCAACTCTTTTTAATTTCTTCCTGCAGTTATTGTTTTAGAGATTTAAATCCACCTTAATTTTTAACACCTCTTTCTTTGCGTCTCAGTGTCAGGTAGGTAACCTTCACCAAACACTCCTACATGTGTTGTGTCTTCGGCTTTCGCACATGTTATTACAAGTCTTCCAAAGATAATAAATTTGAAAACTTACCATTTATTTTTCCTCAGATTCCAATCAAGAAGCCAAGGAAAGGATATACAAACGATTACGAGGGAGCGTGAAATGGAGCTCAATTTTTTAGTAGAGTTTATCTGTGATCTTGCACCGAGAAATGAGTGGCTCAGATCAGCAGTATCTCTCTGTTTTGTTAACCGCGCTTCCCCTTTTTTTTCATGGTTGTTTCTGCGGATGCAGAGCAACTCATGTTATACTTAATCGTAAAAAGCATAACTGATAAGCACGGCAAAAGCTAAACATTCTGAACACAAACATCCTATTTTCAATCCACTCTTTTATCTGCTAATTTGTTATCTACTCTCCTTGTAATGTGATTGGGAATGAATAATATTCACATGATAGATTCGTAAACAACAATTTCTATTGAGTTTAATTAGAGCTCATATTTGGTATAACTTATAAAGTAGTTATTATCAACTTAACAAAGTGGTTTGTAATTGATGATAATATAAAAATATTTTATATTATTTATATATCATATTTTCATTTTTATTTTATTTTTAACTAAAATATTACATTATTTTTATTTTTATTTTTAGAAATTTATATAAGAAATAATGAAAATAAATTTTGTATAAACTTAAAATAAAAAAAAAAATATGAATTTAGATAGAATTTACATCCAATAATAATTTTTTTTTTACATTTCAATTACAAATTATCATGCGAGAAATATCTTTAATATAATTTTTAAAATAATTATTATCAAAATCAATAAATTATAAAAATTTTAAAAATGTCAAGAATCGTAAATATTGTGTAATAAAAGCCAATTAATCTTAACCAATTAACTAATTTAATTAAATTAAACTAAACTAATCAACACCATGTGTAACAGCCCCTCAAGTCTGTGGTGGTGAAATCACCATAACTAGCCTGATATCTGCAATAGAACGTTATTTTAGCCTACACATGTTGAACTGACCAGATAACTAAACAGAAATAAAATAATATTTGCAATTGCAGAACGAATTCTTTGTAGCACAGTACTCTGACTTCCATAATTTAAGATAGAATAAGTTGCCCTATTAAATGGGATATTAGAACAACTGAACCAAGCAGAGAGTTGTCCTGAACCATTGCTACATGGAGAAAGGGGTTCACGTCATTTGGTCCATAGAGAAGTTGAGTAGACATTGCAGTAATAAGCAGTTCTAGATTGGGACTCCCTTCTACAAATGCTATAAAGTTCAGCACATTCTACACAATACTAGAAGTAGACACAAACTTTTACGTGTAGCACGCTAGCTAGATGTAACAAAATTTTTGCATGATGCCTGGTGTGACAATTGTTTTTGGCTAATAGCTCGCAAGTTTGTTGAAGCCGCTGAGAGGACCATTGAGCATTGAAGGGAAGCTTCAACAATTTCTTCCAGAACTTCGACAAGAGCGGGAACGGCTTGTCGATGACGAAACTTCTGATTAGATACTTCGTCGTCTCCGACGAGAATGCATTACCCTTGTGCGACATTGATCCTATTCGAAGAAAAAAGGGTTTTTCTGGCGATGTGCCGAATGAGGAATCTGATTCCTTGAGACAATTGATATGAGGTAATGTGAAAACTGATGGAGGAAACTGCCAAGAAATCAAGTCCTTGTGGGTCATTTCATCAATCAACTTGAAGAACATCTGGAGGAACTCTTGGTAACTATTGCATTTCTCTTTGAGCATTAGTAGAGTATCCTTCTCAGATATGCACACACTGACAGGACCCAAAATCACCGTTGTTTGATTTCTCAACTTTAATATAAGGAAATTGTGTCCAAATCCTTCTTCCCCTGTGATCTAACCAACCTACCATCATTGCTGTTAAAAGCATCAACACATTGGAAGAGATAAAACTCTAGATCATGGATGCGAGGTGTCACCAAATCAAGCTTCTTGTGAAAAGTTTCTACTAAGGGTTTAGATTCATTCTTCTCGTGATAATCGCTGATTATACATGTTTTGACTGGATTGGAGCAATTATATTTTTTAAAATTATGGTTGACCTAGTTTTTATATAGTTGTGTGAGTTTTGAATATTAGGAATAAAGATTTTAATTAGTTTATGTTTAATTTTTGTAGTAAAGAAAGAAGTTATAAATCATACTATCTTTGAATGTGTTTATAATTTTGCTCAATGAGTTATTCATCTAAAGAAAACTTTCTTTATTTGTTTTCTTAATTAGCAAATATTTTAGTTGTCGAGGAGAGAAAGACAATAAAAAATTCATCTTTATACTCATTAAGTAACGATGGTCGCTCAACAAACCTGAAATACAAAGAGTGTGTCTCACATTTGCTAAGGGAAAAGTATGATCACTAAACAAGATTAAGTCATAAAAGAGCAAGTTTTACACTTGCTTAGCTATTGAAATAATATTTTTTTAAGCAAGTCAAAGACTCATGGATCCTTATTCGAGCAACTTCACTCAATGAGAGTACAATTTTATTGAGTAAGAATATGACCTAACACTTAATGAGAATAAAACAAAAGTATTTTCGGAGAGTGTGAGGTTATCTTGACCTAATTATTGGAAGCACCTACCTTGGAACATGGAACCAGTTGAGAACTCTCCAATGACTTCTATTTTCATTTCTTCATGGACTTTTGGTATACACTTGTCAGTGAGTAATTAAACTTTTCATTGTTGAGGTTAGATGTAATCAAACCAACATCTCTTGTATTTATTCTAAGTATATATTCACTTTCATATTTAAATATTGCTTATTATGGATTCATCTTCATAGCTTGTTATTTAAGTGGATTGTGATTGAAAAATACTTTCTAACCTTTGAACTGAAGAAAAGCATCTAGTGGATCTTGTATCTAGATATGGAACTTGATTCATTGGTCATCTTTTAAATATTTTTCTTTATTCAAGTTACATAGTTAAATTGTTTGAGGAATTCAAAGTTAGCTAAGCAACTTAAGTTTTTACCATCTAATGAATTAGAGTTTAAATCAAATTATGGATTAATGTTAATATTTAGTATATGAAATTAAATGTATTGCTCTTATGATGCAAGAAAGGAATGTTTAATGAAGTCTAACCTCAATATAGAAATCGTTTTTGTTTACTTAGTGTTTGTTAAAACCCCAAAAAGAGTTTTTTATTTTAGTTCTTTTCAATTGCTTATTTTAATTTGCATTTCCAATCCATGAACTTCATTCTATAAAAAAAAATTAGTTTAATTAGTGAAAAGTGTTTTTATGCTTTTGTAGTGCATACTTTCTAATTGGGAACAATATTTTACTCATCATTCGATTACTTGTATGATTTGATATACTTGTCAAGACAATAAACATGGTACGAGATCAAGACTTAATAAGAACTCATAAACTTTTTTTTTCTTCCAGTGACATTTTCATTATGTAAAGAGAAGTAATTCCAAGACTTGTTTAGTGAGTTTGTGCTTCCAATCATTCTTGTTTATCTTCTTGTTTGTCTTTATGTTCGTCATCTTCTTTGTCTCTCTTCACCTTGAACTTGATCCAATTAATGTTTCCAAAAAAGAAAATTTCTAAAACTTTCAAAGTCTCCATTTTTTACTTCCACAAAAAAAAAACTTATGTTTTGGTCAAGTATGACTACACATCATAGAGCTTAAAAGAACATGAGTGAGTTATATTGAAACAACTCGTTGTATTGATTAATATGAAATATCTTAAAATAATAGTATAAAAAAATTTACACTTTTTGTGAATATACAATTTTTTCTATTTTTAAACTTTTATAATAAAATATCTTAAAAAATCATTCTAAGAATAATTTTTTATTAGTTGACAATGTAAAATTTTTACAATTTTTACACTGATAATATGTAATCATTAAATTCTTAAAAATCAAATAATATTTTTATAATTAAAAATAAGATAAAAATAATTTCCTCAAATTAAAAACTCCACTTTTCAGACTGAAAGAAAAAAAATGATTTTTTATTTTATTTTCTCTCCTTTACTCCTCGAATGGCAGTTGTTTTTTAATATTAAAAAACATTTGTTTTGATGTTTTCCTCAATCGAAATATGTCACTTGGTAAGAGATGTAACTAATTATTAATAATAATACATGTAAAATTCATTCAATTATAAATTATTATAAATAATAGTATAAATTTTTTTTATTAACCGTATGTAAACTCATACTTAAAAAATTAATTATCTTTTTACTAAACACGAAAGTATTATAGTTTTCTCAATAAAAATATATTTTTTAAAAGAAATTTTTTTATTATATTAAATTATAAAAATTATTTAATATCCATTTTTAAAGTAATTAAAAACTTGTTAGAAAATTTATTAATTTAATGTCTTGTAATCTATAATAAGCCAACAAATTTTCAATTTGAGTTAAACTAAATTAATTAAATTATAGGGTAAAAATGTATTAGCTTAACATAGTCCATCAATTATCCAGTCAAACAAGTTAATTTATGAAATATTCACCTTTGAAAAATCATTTCATAATTATTAATAGCGTGAGAGAGTATTAGTAAGCCTATTTTATAAATATTTTTTCTATTTCAAAGTTGTTGATGCTTTTAATTTATTTTATTTTAAAATAGTGATGTTTTATGAATTTTAAGTCTCATTAATCATTTTTCATGTATATTTCTATTTAAAATATGTTTAAATATGTTTTTAGTCCTATAAAATAAAATATTTTTTATTTTAATCTCTATAAAATTTTTTATCAATTTTCATCTCTCTAAAATTTGAATAATTATTTTTAGTCTTTACTATTATGTGACACTTATTAATTACATATATATATATATATATATATATATATATATATATATATATATATATATATATATATATATATATATATATATATATATATATATATATTCAACTAAGGTTAGTGTTAATTAAGTGACCATTACAAGTTACACATACCAATGTATGTGGTATCATGTTAACCTATAATACCTTCAAAAAAAATTTAGTTCATTAAAATAAATGTTATTTATCTATTTTAAAATAAAAATTATGAACTAAAAATAGTTATCTCAAAATTTAAAAGGATGAAAATTAAATTAGAATATTTTATAGGAACTAAAACTAAAATTTACTTATTTTATAGATACCAAAATCAGTTATTACAAATTTTAAAAGGATGAAAATCAGTCAAAAAATTTTACAGAACTGAAATAAAAATTCGCTTATTTTAAAAGATACTAAAATATATTTAAGTCTTTAAAATATTTAGATTTGATTTTTAGTTTTTTTTTACGATGGATACTCCACTTATACAAAAAATATTTTAATAAATAATAAACTATATTTATATTTTATATTAAATAAAAATATTTTAATCAGATATATTAATATTAATATTATAAGTTATTAAATACGCCTTAATTTATATTTACTAACTGTAAATATCAAATAATCTTAAAAGGAAGATAGTAAAATTTTTTCACAATGCGGTTTTCACTTTTGACTTTCAAGATCTTATAAATTAAGAATGATAGAGATTTATTCACCAATTTATTTACCAATTTGAGAAGACTAAATAGCATTGACAAGGCTATATATATTGACATATCTATTTTATTCTTTGTAATTAAACGAGTTACCATAATTGAGATTTGATCGTGTAATTCTTGATTTAATTTTCTTAATTTTTTATTTCTTTATATATTAGGTTTCCTTATATATTTCTTTGTAACTCTCTAACGTGTGTATTTATATATTTGTAATTTTTTTATATATTTTGAATAAGAAAAGTACACTTCAAATTATTCTTTTCCGTTTTTTAATTGAAACAATAAACACCAACACATTAGTTTAACCTAAATTATACGAACCTTTTTTCTAACAATACTAATAAAATAAAATAATTATTTTAATACTAAAATTAATTATAAAAAATTAACAAAATAAAGAAATATAATTAGAAATACATAAATCAATTAAAATATATATTCAAAGATATTTCAAACATTAATTATAAAACATAACAAAACCTAACTAATTCAAATCTAACACATAAAATAATTAATTGCAATATACATTATAATATTTTAATATTAAAAAATATTGATTAAATTAATCCGTAAGTACTTGAATCATTTTGAAAATTTTAAAATGATTTCTATATTTTAGAAGTATGTATTAGATCCATCAACTTATAAATTACTTTTAATCGGATCCCTTTCTACTTTTGCATTTGAATTCCATTAACTACAAGGACCAAGGACGTGTTTGTCTTCTTTTTTTTTTAATTATTTTTACTTTTAGACAAATAAAAAACTTTTTTAGTAAGATTAATTTTTAAAATAATATCTTTTTTATATTTTTTTAAGTTATTCTGGTTTTTTACTTTAGTTTTTTAGGCTAAATTACTTTGCTAATCCTTTTTTTTATTTGGCCATTTTATTATAAGAATTTCAATTTGGTCCCTTATTTTTAAGAAACATTTTAATGTTACTATTTTATCCAATCTCCACTAACGTTGTTAGAGTGTATAGGTGAGACATATTTGAGGATTTTAATTATAAATAGTGATAGTTTTTAATTGTTATTATAATAATTTATTTTTTAAAATTTATAAATGTAATTAAAATTTAAGACTTGGTTCCTCGACAGGACGGTGAGTTATGGGGCCTTTTTTATGATGCGTGGCGCGTTGTGGTCCTATAAAGATTTCCTCGGGTTCCTAGATGGAAAGGGACTTCTTCTTCTTCTTTGTCCTAACTCTAAGGGAATGGGGTCTAGAAGGTGGAGAGGACAAATTGACTCACTGTGAAGCTCCAACAACCACTTACTCTCTCAGCTTCAAAATCTAGATATATAATACCACATATAATATTTGGTTAAAAATTAAAATAAAATATATATTTATTAAAAATCTAAGAAAATAAAAAAAAACAAAAAAATGTAATTATGGGAACGTAAGTGGTATACTGGTATTTATTTTTAATTATATTTTATTTATTCATTTATAATACAGTAAAATATAAATATTAGACTAAAATAAATGTAAGGTATAAATTTTAAATTTTAAATTGTTTTTTGTTAATATATAACAACTATTTCTAATTTCGTCGTTATAATTTTGTAGATAATGAATAATATATAAAAAGTAAAAATAAATAATTATGAAAAATGAATAAATAAATAAGTATTTTATAATTGAATAGTTAAAACATACAAATAATAATTGTATATTATAATTTTTATTAACTTATATTTGTTATAGTGGCCGTTAAAAACTGCCACAATTGTTTTATTAAATTAGAAATTTTTATTATTTTAAATTAAAAAAATGTAATTATTGTAGTTGCAGTTAAAAACTATCCGTGTTTGTAAGTTAAAATAATGTGTATGGAAATTTTAACGGCTATGACCATAAGGGGACGAAAATGATAATATCGAAGCATTATTTTTAAAATAAGAAAGCAAAAAACTAATTTAGCAAAAACAATTTGTTGCCTATATCCTTCCTTAGGCCTTATCTTATTTCTTCACCCCTGCACTCAAAATACTAGATTTTTCAATAATTGTTTTTAATAATTGAAGAATAAAAATACAATCAAACACGTCCCAAAAAAAAGTTTAGAGACCTGCTGAATAATTAAACTAGTAATCTTGTTCTTAAATTATTTAAAAATTTTCAGTTAGGCTAATCAAACCCTAACAAAAATTTTCAACAACCCAATTAAAAATAATTTAAAATTTTAGGAACTTTATTACAAACTTTAAAACACTTAAATAAATTAAAAAAAAATTCCTATGTTTTTTTTAAAGAATCAAATTACTCCCTCCATCGTAAAATAATTATCTTTTTAACCTTTTATTGTTTTTTTCCAAAATTATAGTCCTTTTAGTTTTTAAGTTATTTTTTCCTTTAAGCTCCTAGATATGATTAAGAGGTAAGTTAATACTTACATTCAAAAGACGCACCAGCCGTAAAAATAAATTGGTGAATAATAGAGGAGATGAAAATGTATAAGAAAATTTCATATTATTATAGTTATAACAAATTCTTACTCTTATTTATTATTGTGAGTAGCAATTTGTAGAATAATTTATTGAAGATATTTTAGTCTAAATTTACATTAATCGAGCATTTCTTAACTTGTGTTTTATATATAACCTTGAAGGATTAATATTTTGAGGTTGATGGAGTAAAAGTTTTGTTTTATTTTTTTATAAAAATTAATATAAAATGTTTTCTATATTATTACAAAGATATCGATAATTATGAATTATTTTTTATAGTTCAATAAATAATAAGTAGAGTATATTTTTTGTTTTAAATTCTTTGGAAGTTTCATTCTGTACGTATGAAAAACACTTTCGAAACTTTAATGTATTAATAATTAAAAAGATTAAAAGAATTAAAACTAATACAGAAAAAATAAATAAGAGTATATTTCAATAATGTTTAAAGTAAGTTATTTTGGAAAAAAAAAATATAAATTTACAGTAAATTTTATTTTACTAGCTATATTAAATTCTTTGATTATGATAAATTAGTTAGTTAATAACATTAAAATTTCTCATAAATTTATATATTTTTTCAAAAGTATTACTAACATTAATGAAGCATATTTTTATTTTTTTTATAAATATTTTTATTAGTTTTAATTATTTTAATTTCTTTCATCATTTATATATTTATTTTTAATTTTTATTCCCTACGCATTTAAAGAGTTAAAATAAAATTTTTAAAATACCTTTCATACAATATAAAGTTACACTCAAAGAATTTAACATATTAATATATTATTTTTACTATTTATTAAACTTAAACAAATATTCATAAGTAAGAGTATTTTTATAAAAAAAATTAATAATGAAACATTTAAACTAAATTTTATAAAAAAAATGTTGAAAACAAAATTGGAAGAAAAGACCGAGAAAGTAATTTTATTGGTTGACACCTCTAAATACCTTAAACCTCCGATCAAAGATTCTCGCCCATATGCAGCGGGATTCTCTCTTCTTTGATTACTATTACAATAATTGAGATTTTACTGAGTTTTACCTACACGAACTTAATTGTTGAGTATTTAGGCAATTATATATTCAAGAAAAAGTCACTACTGAACTGAATTGTAACGCGGTGTTAAAGCTCACGTTGAATATATTGGAGCAAAGTGTTTTTCTTCCCCCATAATGAAAAACTTACATGATTTGCTGGAAAAGATACAATTACATGTTAATCATACAATACACCCTATTATTATATATATATATTTTGACAGTGAGACTAATTAACACAAGAAGAAGGTTTGAGCGGTGATATGTTTGATTTTGTTTTAGAGAGTGTCATATTTCATATGTCATTCCAACTTTAAGAAGTCTGTCGCGTGGGATTGCCATCAAACTCTGCCCTTGTCTAAAGTTCTTTCTCAAGAAGCTATAAATATAGTTGACAACAATCTTATTCAAGATGGAGGAATTTGGGTGAGCTACTACCTCTGCTTCTGTTAGCATATAGACGACGCCTTTCTCCAAAGCTTTATCTATGAATTTAATTTCCTCTTCAGCTCCCTGGATGGGTGGGGCAAGGAAAGTGGATGACTTGGTCGCACTCCCACCCAATGATCGAATGGAGTCCGATGAGGCTGGAGACGCAACTTGATTTGGGATTATTCTGTTGGAACAACTGCTGCCAGACTTACCCTTTCTTTCTTTAACTGGAACATCTTTCATCTCACTCTCTCTACTCTCATTATTCTCATTCTCATTCTCATTGGTTCTCTCCACCTCTAGCATCAAGTTCTCTTCTTGAATGAATGCCTTGAGGTTTTGTACTAACTGCGACTCAAACTCCAAAGGATCCTCGAGCACGTCATTGTCATTGTAACCATGCCTCACAACACAACGGAATATTCTGTACTCCCTTGGCTCCACCTGCCTAAACAAGTACCTTTCTTCCAATGCAACTCTACTAACAGGAATTGCCTTGATGGACACAAACACAACAACCGAATGGATGGATGGTATGCTTCCTATTAAGTGTGGGAATATTGGAGGAATGCCTTGTACCAGCTCTGAATACAGAAATCCTATTCCAGGCACTCGCCTTACATCTGGGTTGTTTGCCAATTCATTCAAATACGCACTCGAAACCTTGTTCTTCAGCTCAAACATGTATCTTTCTTTATGCACGTAATGCCAGATTCCCATCACCGCCGTCAAGAACATAGCTGATACAATTGGAAGATACCCTCCTCCTGTGAACTTGGTTAATTGAGAAGAAAAATAAACAACCTCCACGAAACCGAATACCATAAAGAATAGAGCCACGCGCCATAGACTCTTTTTCCATATAACTAGCATTATAAGCGAAACAAGAGTTGTTGTGATCATCATATCACCAATAACAGCAATCCCTGCATACCATTTGTCATGCTTAATTAATTAATTTGCTAAAAACACTCATACATACCGTATTAAGGATATAATTGTTAATTACCATATGCATGGCTAATCTTCTCTGTAGTCTTGAAGGCAGCGCAGACCACAATGCATGCGATCATGAACATGTAGTTGATTTCAGGAATATACACTTGACCCTGATGTTTAACGGAAGTATGCACTACCCTAACTCTTGGGAAACAACCTAGACTTAGGGCCTGGGATATAATGGAGAATGCTCCTGAAATCATAGCCTGGCTGGCAATAATGGCAGCAGCAACAGCCACAACAAATGTTGGCCAATATAAGGGATCTGTACGCATGCATGCATGTTATATTATTATTCACAATTAATAATTCATCTTTACTGATAATGTTAATTAATCAAATCAACTTCCACTCGCTCTTTCAAATTAAACAACTTACCCGGGATACTATCATAGAAAGTATTTTTCACATTCCCAGGGAACTTCCGCAGAAATGCTGCTTGCCCAATGTATGCAAGCACTATCGAAGGACATGTAACGCAAGAAAAGCTAATCTGCAACGCACATTATATATAATTTTGATCAATTTCTATGCAGGAAGGAATTCATTGACCACAAGTTCTACACAGAACGCAATTAATGACGAGGTGTACGTGTGCAGCAAATATATAATGTAAAATAAAATTGACTTACTTGAATGGCTCGTACATTAAAGTGACCCAAGTCAGCAAACATGGCCTCGGATCCTAAGATTATATACATGTATCTTAGTTAGAATTAAAGGTTGATATATATATATATATATATACATACAATTATCTTAGTTAGAATTAAAGGTTGATATATATATATATATACATACAATTAAGTAGATTAAGAATATATAGGTGGCGGCTAGTCACCTGTTATGCACAAAAAGACTCCACCAAGCGATATCCATCCTTGCTTGCCGTTACGTTTGAAGTAATCATATATATATTTTGGATTAAAAGCACGTAATACTCCAATGTCATGTTTGAATAAATTGTAAAGGCCAATTCCACTGATGAATAAAAACCACACCAAAATAATTGGGGCGAATGCAAATCCCACTTTATCAGTACCGAATCGTTGCACATAAAATAGGACTACCAAGATTGCTATAGTGATTCCCACAACAGCATCTGGAAAAAGGAAAAAGCGCGCACACATTAAAAGTGACATGTGTCAACTTATAACAATTTTCATTACTCTTGCAATTAAAGGGGGAAAAGAAAAGCCAAGACGTTGATTTACGTACCTTGACCTAATGATGTACTGATCCCACTTACTGCAGAAAGGACTGCACATACATTGAACAATATACCAAAGTCAAGCCACCTTTCAATTTCACGAGGTATATGATCAATATTTTACAAATAAGTTATTTTTTACGTCATTTTTAATTATTTAAATTGATGTTAAAAATTATGTAGCAAATACCAAAAATAGAAACAAGGGACAAATTTGGAAAAATAAAATAATAAATACGAATAAAAAATAAAATAAATATAAGAAAATGACTAACCTGAAATGGATGGAGTAAGAATCCCATCTCCTATGACCATGGAAGTTCCCATTATAGCTAGAACTACAAGCACAATCCGCGCAAAATGACTGTTCTCAAGCTTTTCCTTCAGCTTCTGGGCTCGTTTGACCTGACTAGACGGTGTTTCCAGTTTGTAGTTAGAAAGCTCCCTGTCCTCTGGTTGTTGATTTGGAATCAAACTCATCTTTATATGCCTACATATTAACGAATAGAGTGCAAATGCTCCACCTATATATACACAAACTTAACTTATTAGTGATCAGGTGATACTAGAAATACAAACCATTAATTTTATAATTAATTATTTAAAAGAATCAAAAAAAGTAATATACACCGAATATATCTAAACTGATTCATGACGTAAAGAGCTGGATAAAATATAAAATATAACACAAAGTGAAGTTATCCTTAAAACTCATATCGACCCCGGTTCTAGGAGTTTCAATTATAAAATCTTACCTTAAAACAAAATGACAAAACTATACTTGTTTTTAGTCATAGATATCAACTTTGAACTTTGACCAAATAAAAAATTATTAATCAGTATCTAAAGTTTCAATTTTTTTCAATTATTATATTTGTTTGCTTTCTGGTATAGACTACCTTGTCCTTTTATATAAGATATTTTTAAGGATTCCACTAACCTGTGTTTCAGGACACTGAAGAATTAATAAATAATTTTTTTTGTTAAAAATCATTTCAAATTGTATTAAAAATTACAGAAGTGTATAATAAAAAAATCACTTTTAATTTCTTCACCAGTATTCTTAGACACTGATTAGCATTTTCTTGTAACTAATTTATAAGAATTAAGAAAATTGATCAGTATAGTTAATAATATTAAATTTATTAATAATTTATATTATTTTTTTAATTATTCTTAAAATAATTAAAATTCTCTATCTCACTCTTTATATTTTATTAGTTAATGTGTGAAGAAGAAAATTGTTAGGATTCATTATATCATTCTTTTTATCTAAATTTATTAGGATATATCTAATTCTTTTTACATTTCTCAATTCTCACGAGAGAAAAAAAAATTATCCCAATTTATAATATCTATTGTTTATTAACAAAAAAATTTATAAAATAATTAAAAGCATGTAAAATAATAATAATCAAACGACAATTTAAAGGAAGCCTTATAAAAAGGAAATAAGCAATTTTTTTTAAAAGATTCCTATGAAGGGGCGAAAGTAGTAATTTGAGTTGTATGATGAAAAAAGGAATGATATTTCATTCAAAAGCAAAACTACTTTTTTTTTTCTTTTTGTGAAAAAAGGAAGCTTCACCACGTTGACTGGAATTTTAACTTGTTATCATTATTCATTAGCTCACTAATAATAACTCACGAGAAATTATATACTTACATTTGTATAATCAATTTTACAATTAGAAAAAAAATAAGAGAAGACGAAAATATGTTGTATACATTAAATGGATTTGGAGCTAGTGTAGACGATCCGGATCCATATAAAATCATTGGTGTGAACGAGAAAAATAAAATAATTTTAAAAAGCAGTTATAGAAGTATTAATTAAAATGTATATAAAAATAATATAACTCGTACGTTACTGCTAATATTCATAGATAACAACATTTATAAACCGACAATAGGTTAATAATGCATTTGATATAATCAAGAACGGATCAAGGTTCCAAACAAGGACAAATTTGACACCAATACCAAAGCAAATCAATATTAGCATAAAGAAAAAAAAAAGAAAAAAAGCAAATCAATATGGTTTTTTTTATATGGCCAAATATTTTTACTTTCTTTCATTTCTTTTTGTTTATAATTAATAAATGTAATTAAAATTTTTATTTACATAAAATTAATTTTAATTTCTTATGATCGTGAGTATTGAAAGTATCTAAAAATTACGTAAAGATAAAAATATACTATTTTCAATCTTTTTAAGTGTCCATTGTTCACAACATTTTTATTTATTATTTTTTCAAGTATACTCTTAGAAAAGGGTAAAATAAAAAAAATAAAAATGACAGAAAATGAATCAATAGGATATAATACGAAATCATACAAGAATTTTAATAAAAATGAAAATACTAATTATATTTTTCAGTTACTATAGCAGAATGTTAAACGACGTTGAAAAAGACTAAGGTAGTAGTTGAAAAATAATAATTAATACTAGTATTATTTTAAATTTGGAAAAAAGAGAAGAATAAAAACAGAAAGAATGGAGGCGGTGGGTGGAAGAAGAAAATAGTATTTAGAAGATACCGTTGCCGTTGTCGTTGGCCCACAAGACGACGAAGACATATTTGAACATGGGTATGAGCATAATGGTATAGATGATGAGAGACAAGACACCAAGAATGTCATCATTGTTCTTAATTGAATTGGGGAAGGTGCTGGCATAGACGTAAAGTGGCGATGTACCAATATCACCGTAGACAACTCCTATGCTTTGAAATGCCAAGGTCAGTGTTGTCCTCCAACCCATCTGTTATAATAGTAAATTTTTATTGGCATGTATATAAATAATATATAGAAGTGGTTATTAACGTGTGAAAATTATATATATTATACCTTGAAGGGATCGTGTGCAACCATTGAAACTCTTCCAGCTTCCAAATTGAGAGAATCAACGCGGCGTAGCTTTGCCCATGATACCTTTCGGTCTTTGAGCTTCAGGTTCTTATCCGCCGCAACCGCAGTCGTGTCCATCTCTTCCTCGATCATGCTCCTTCGATCTGCTTCTCCAGACATCTTCGATCTGTTTTCGCTGGAGATCGATATTCAACTTGTGTTTTGCTTTGGTTTTTATAGGCACAAAAGTCACGTCTTGCTACTTCATTCATTTCTACATATTATTTTATCATCAATAATTGTACTATTTATCTTTAAATCGCACCTCCCACGCGAGGTCTCAAGTTGACTTTTAAACCTTGGGTTATGAAAGCACTTGTTTCGTTTACTAATTACGGACAATCTAGTCGAAAACTTTTAAGATTTATTCATTCAATTATATGCCTTTTGCTGCGTCACTCATTTAGAATAATGTCTCTTTTTTAGTTCATTTAGAATATGTCTATATCACACAAGTATGACTTTAATTTTAATAAATTGTCAGTATAATGATTTTTAATTATACCATTAAGTAATTAATATTTTAATTATATTTTAAAATAATTATTATAAAATTAATAATTTGTATATATGATATAACAATTCATAATTAATAGATCATGTCCTCACAAAAAGTGATATGAATGTAAAAAAAAAAAAAAAACATGAATTACAAAATAAAATTTCTATTTATAACAGGAAAAACCAGTTATAATTCTTTTTGAACCCTAAATTGGTAAGGTTCACCTCACATTGCACCAAAAATTAAAAATGTATTATCACATGCCACCTTAATGTATCTTTTACGTATGAGGTAAAAGAAGATTAAATTTTTGAGAGGTAATATATATTATACAAAAGAAAAAGAATCTACTTAGAGGCGTTTAGTTGAAGATAAGTTTTTTTTTATATATGAGATTTATAATTCATAATTTTCATGAATAATTAAAATTTGTTTGGTTAGTTATGTATATTCTTAGACTAAGGTTGAAGGAAAGAATTTTATCGAGCCCATGATAGGCGTTAAAATGTTCCATATTGACTACCCAATACTTAGGATACATAGTAATAGAGATGAAAATTAATAAATATTTAAAAAGTATAATAATTAATATATTAGTAAGATTGAAAAATATATTTTATAAATAATTTTATTTTTAAAATTGTGTTAAGTATATTAGGAATATTTATTAGTATTTACTATTTTTAAATATAGTTACTTATCACATTTAATAAGAGATTGTTTCTAAATTTATAATTATATTAAATGAACTAATTAGGGTATTATGGTATTTTTATATTATTAAAACTTTTCTTTCCATGAGAATGTTTTTATTGGAAACAGGTAAAAACTATTTTCGAGAAACAATGTTTCTTGAAAATATTTTTTTAGAATAGTATACCAAATATGATAAATTAACATTCTCAACTTCATATTTTTTGGAAACTAAGAACTTCCTTTCTACCAAACACCTCATAAGATAATTTTAAAAGAGTTACTTTTCATCTTTCATCTTCTTTTAATTTAACATTTCTAATGATAACTTATCTTTAACCATGATTAAAAGAAAATGAAGAATGTGAATGAAGAAGAAATATTTTAAAATTACTCTTAAAGTAAATGGTTCTATTTTCAATATATAACATATTGATTGAGAATTCTTTTAGAATTTAATAATGTACTGACAATGTATTGAGACTTTGATGAGTGTACCAAATCGCATAAGTAGACAATGATGAGTAGAGTATCATTCCCGCAAGGAATTGTATAGTACTAGACAAATAAACACTTCATTACTAAATTTGTAAATACTTAAAGGAAAAGTATGATAGAAAACTTTTTTTGGATTTATTACGAACACTTGGAATGCACAAACAATTTTTGTAATGATAATAAAAGATGTTAAGGTTAGACTTCACTAAACCATCATTGCATGCATCACAATATAATAAATGTTAATATCAATCTTCAAAATTACTTAAACTCTAATTCCTTAGGTGGAATAAGCCTAAACAACTTATCAACTTTTGATTCCCCAATCATTCAACTATGTTATTTGTATTAAGATAAGAGATCATAAGATGACTAATAAACCTAGTTTCATTTTTAAACACTAGATTTATTAAGTGTTTTGTTAAAACTCCGTTGAAAAATATATGTATATTTAGTGTATAAAAGTAATTCTACATGAAAAAGAATACATGTGAGAAAAAAAATTTTCTCATATAATATGATGGTTGATAGATTGGAAAAAATAAAATAGAATATCTTTTTTAATAGTTAGTATATATATAGGTATATTAAAATAAAGAATTAATGGATTACTAAGTTTTGAAATTAAAATTTTACATATTTAAGGTGTCTTATTGTGATTTTATTTTTTAGTTTTTAAAATTTATTTTGTAAAATAATTTTTAAAAACTAATTTTTAAAAAATAGAAACGAGGAAAGAATATGTGAAAGTGTAAAGAAAAGGATGGATAACAGAAAAGTAAAAATAAAAAAACCAAACAACTTTAAAATGTTTTGGTTTTATTATTAAATAAGTATCGTTTTTGTTTTTCTTTTTAAAAATAGAAAACAGTTTCTAACAACAGGAAACAATCTAGTCATCCACCCAGAGGGTAACAAATAAGTAATCAATGTGCCAGAATATTCTCATTTTCAAAGTACTTGTTGTGTCCGAATTTAATTCCTTGCAAATTATTTTGGAAGATATATAAAATAAGAAATATTAATTATTGATGAGAAAATTAATAATTAATATTTTAATATATTTATAATTTATTATATAATATAATATTAATTATTAATTTTATTATCTGATTATTTATTTTATTCTCTAAAATGAGTTATCTATTTTAAGGACGAATAATTGAATCCTCTAATGTGTTAAAAACCAATTTCTTAATATAATAAAAGTAAAACTCTCTTGTTCCTTCCAATGATTTCTTTTATTCATATATATTATGAAATACACAAAACCACATGCTTCAACAACTTGATGAGTCTTATTTACTCAGAGCAACACTTTTTCATAAGTATTTACATATTTCTCTAAAATTTAAGATTATAAAAATGTGGCTCGTATAAAATAAAAATAACATTTTAAAACATCTAAAATGACTATTAATTAAAATACTATCGAAATATATTTTAACATCTTATATTTTATTAAATGTAATGTATTTGTCACAAAATTAATTATTAATATTTTAATTAATGATTTTAATTTTATATTTTATTTTATAAAATATATTTGTAACTTAAAAGAAGCTAAAAATAAAGTTAAGTATATATTTTTTTTTATAACATAAGTGTAAACTATCTGCTCCTAAAAGTTATGACTAAAAATTAAGTGTATTGTTGAATTAAAAAGTATTTTATTTGTTACAACTTTTCACTTAAATGAGTGGTGTGATGTCACTAATTTGTATTTTATGAGATTCTTTTAGAAAATAAATATTAATTTAAAAGAATTTAATAGATTTATATTCTAATAATATTTAACTTAATTATAAATTATGAATAAAATTTTAATAAAATTATTATAAAATTAACAAGTTTACTATATAATAATAATAATAATAATAATAATAATAATAATAATAATAATAATAATAATAATAATAATAATAATAATAATAATTTATAATTAAATCACTATATACGTGTGCATAGTCTATTTTTAAAATTTAAAATCAGAATTATTATTCAGTTGAAAAAAGTATGTACCAAAACCAGAAGTGCTTATGTTTCATTAAATTAGTGAAAAGTCAAAGAATAAAATTAATAGAGTTTGACAAAAGCACGCCAACTACTCATTTGTAATTGTGTACGCGACATTAAAGTTTTCCTTACTAACCAATAATACTCATTTAAAATTCTAGAGCTCTCTTTCTACAAATAATTTTATGCTTAGTAGTATTATTTTTTAATAGAAGTGCGTGTTTGAATACAAACGCAGCAGTACTTTGCAGGAAATAAATCATTCTGGCATTCAAAATTGATTTGGACAACGTTATGTATCAAGGTTTGTCATTCATGTAATATTTTTTATAATATTATTTTTTAATTTTTTATTATATTAATTATTATCTTATTGTTTTCACTTTTTTTTTGGTTTTTATTGTATAAAAAATTATATAACTATAATCTCTTGTCTACTTATACGAGTAGTAATTTACTTAGCTGTCCAATGCAAAATGCATTATCTGGCTTGTGTCCAATGCAAAATGCATTATTTGGCTTGTGATGTCATGAATTAACTATTAACGATGTAGGGGTAGGACAAAAGAAACAAGACAATTACCTTTTATTACAATAGTTGGTGGTGGTTGCGCATGCTCGATGTCGTGGATAATTGCTCTCGTAAAGTCAGAAAGTATTCAGTGGTTTTTTTTAGACCATGGATACTTTATAAAATACAATTTAATTTGGGTAAGAAACATCAATTATCTATGGTATTTTTTTTTTGACAGAATGATGAAATTAGCCCTCTTAGGTAATTTTTTAGCACACAATTTATATGTTATTTTTAGCTATTTCTATTAGAATTTGAATTTAATTTTGATAATTTATGCTAGCATTTAATAAAAATTTATTAAATAAACTATTTAGGTAAAACTTTAATTTTGATAAAAAAAAATATAAGAAATACCTAAAAATCATATATAAGTTTTGTCTTTTTAAAGAAAAATCAAGCTTTGAATCTAAAATATACACAAGCTTTGAATCTAAAATATTTTTTTTAAGAAAAATCAAGTATATATCACTCAAACTAACTATTCATTAATCAAGATTTTAATTAATTATAATTTTTTAAAACAACATTAAAGATATTCTAAAATGTTTTTCATTGTTTAAAAATAAATATTCAAAAAATATTTTTATGTAATAAATATTTCTAAATAAAAATTATTTTTATTTCCTTAATCATTGTACTTGTTATATAAATAAAGCCATACATTTTAAATTTATGTGAACAATGAAAATTAAAATTATAAAAATAACGTGTATACTTAATTTTAAAACTATATATAATATGTGTTACTTTTTAGAAAATATATTAAAAATTAAATTATTATAAATATATATATAATAAATTTTAAAATTTAAAATATAAAATATCTTAAGAATTTTAAAAGTAGTTAATTTAAATTTAAAAAATAGAAGTGTTGTTAATTCCCTGATTATTAGTCATTAGAGATTTCTTTTTCTTTTTTTTATAACCACAGGAAATAATTATACTCAAGTTAAATATATATAATTATTATATAATAAAATTATAAAATACATTCTCTAAATATTTGACACAACTACAAGCTTAAAATTAAATTTAAAATTACCAAATAACCTAAAACAATATAGTTGTTGGAAGTTTGATTAGGCACTTTATAGTATCTATGAAGATGGTTTAATATAGGTTTTACTGTAGAACATTAATATTACAAGAAGTGTGTTAAGAAGCGTTGCGAATAGAGAAAAGTAGAGTTGGAGGTTTACTGCAATGTGTTGTATGCTAGCCTGAAGTTAGCAGCCTGTCAACTTGTCCATGCCCGGATCCAGAACGTCATCTTTGAGCTAGATTCACTTTAACGTCATTCCCTTACGGAAGTGGTGGATAAGTGCGTTAATAATTTTTTTTTTATATATTTTATAAAAATATTAAATAAAAATAAAATATTTAATATCTTTAAAAATATAAGATACATTTAATACTTATGGTACAAGGATATAAAATAATATAATATAAAAAATTAGAATTATTGGTGACGTCAACAGAGAGGCAAATCACTGCACGGACTACATTGGCAACATTTCACTTTGTTAGATAGGCCTCCCCTTCTTTGAATCTTCTTATTCGCCCCACGTGTATTGTTAAGTCTTTATTTTTGTGTCACAGAAAAAACGAGAAAAGTAAAGTAAGAAATCCCATTGGAGATGCTTAAGTCAAGTTTGAGGACTGAGACCATGAGGGAGGAAAGAAGTCGGAAAGGCAAGCCAAGAACAAAACCTTTTGCACAACTGACAAGGGGTCGCAAGAATCATGATACTTCTACTTTAAACCCCCAAAAAAATAAATTAAAAAAATGATAGTTCTAAATAGACGGCTTGTGGACCCCAGTCCATTTACTCATTGTATGTCACGAAATCATAACACATAAGATTTTTAGAGAAATGCTACTACCTCGAAACAATGCTGGAAAATTTAGCCGACTCACTTTTAAGTCAAGTACCGATAGCTAACCTCATCTTGTTTGTTGAAAACAAGAATACAAGAAAGTTGTGTTGGACAGAAGGCTTAGGTTGGTTTGAAGATGAAAGTGGTAAAGTACAAATGAAATCAAGTTGGATGAACATGTGAATAGTGTTGATGTGTGGCATTGCAAGTTGCAACCAAAGGAATGGCTACGCGAGGCACTTGAGCGTGTACTACATGGCATGAGAACAAACTCAATTAAGACATCCTATTTTTCTGTGTGGAATTGTGTTCTACCTTGTCGCCAAGTCGTTGGCGAGCAGCTATTAGCTCTCATAACCTCTCTTGTGGGTGACTCCTTCACGGTCCAATAATAGAGACTTATTAATATTACGGGATTTATTAATAAAAGTAAATTTTGTTTGAGTTGTCAGCGTGACGATGATATTAACGCGGTAACCCCGTAATGATAAATAGATGATAAATTTATAAAATAATAAATTTAGTAGAAATGAGATTAAAATTCATTATTTTTATTTATTTTTTATTTTTTATTTTTTACTTTTTATTTTTTAATTATTAAATTATTTCACTTGTTTGAGTTGTAATATACATGAGTTAATTATATTTTTAAAATATTTCAATGTAGAATATATATAGCTTAAAAATAAAAATAATAAAATTATATAAAAACAATAAAATAAATTATATAACTCATTACATACTTTGTTTTTACATATAATTTTTTGTATATATAAATTAGAAAAATAATTTAAAACAAGAACATTTTAATTTTTATTTTTAAGCAATAGCAATTTTATGGGAATTTTAAGGACTAGTCCCATATAACTTTCTCATTAAATGTCATATCTCAACTAATAATCACTTTTTTTTGTCTCTAGTTATATTTTTGAATTTGTGTTGTATCTAATGAAAATGTACTTTTTACATTTGTCATTAAATTTCTTCCTCAGGTGGTTAGAAACATGAGCATATGTTATATATCAAAAAACTCTAAAGTGTCTAATTGGTAGTCTTCTTCCACTCCAAGCTTCTTCAAGCATTTTGTCACAAATACTTTTTGTTAGACACCTATTCAAAATATAGACAACGGTAGCAACTACTTTGATCCAAAACTTTTTAGGCATTTATTTAGCCTTTGACATGCATCTCACTATGTCTATGATTGTTCTGTTCTTCCTCCTAACAAATCCATTTTGTTGAAGTGTGTAGTTGTCAATTGATGTTGGATTCCATGCTGCTCAAAGAAATTTGTATAGGCAAGGTATTTCTGGCTTCTATTTGTTCTTGATGCTTTGATTATGCATCCACTTTATTTTTCTATAAATGCCTTAAATGTTTTAACAACGTTACAACCTTTGATTTTTGCTTCAAAAAGTGCACCCAAGTCTTTTTGCTAAAATCATCAATGAAGGTAATAAAATACTTGCTATCACCATGTATTAGTATGTCAATAGTATACAAATCTAAATGAACTATCTCCAATATTTTTTTTCATCTTCCAAGATTTTCCAGTTGAAAATGATTCTATGTGCCTTTTCAATCTCACCAGTCTCACAAACTCCATTAGGAATATTCATAACAGTTAAACCAGAAACATACTCTTTTTTTGAAAGATAATTTAATCTAAAAAAGTGAAAGTGTTCAAAACACATCTGTCATAGCAAATCATCATTTGGAATCACAAAACTCAAGCAAGACAAATTTTCATGTTAATCTTTATCTAGGCAGGTAAGAGTCATCTTTATCTTGACAATTAATCTTCTATTCCTCTTAATTAATATCCAGTAGCTGTGATGAATTTGCATGTTGTATCATTACTCTGATAGTTATCCTAGACTCAATAAGTTGTGATGAAGACTACGAGCATAGAAAGTGTCAGACATGAAATTTTGAGAACCATCCTTTAATCTTATAGTAACTTGTCATTCCCCAAAATAGGAATATTTGTATTGTTTCCTAATTTTATGGTTGATTTTATCATTTCAACTATAACAAAAAAAAAAAACTCATTTTTCCTAAACATATGATTGCTACACCTTTATCCAAATACCAAATTTTTTCATCTATTGAAAATGTATTACTTACCAAAAATAAACTTTGTGGGTTATCGTAATTCTTACCAATACTTTGATACTAATTTCCTGCCATGCTTGCCTAATGCCTAAATCGATAGTCTGCAACTTTGTGCCTGACCTTTCCACAAGAAAAACAATTAAAATTGTTCTTTCCTAATAGTTGTTATCACATCCTCTTCATTGATTTGCAAAACTAAAATTGTTTCCACCTCTTTCTTGATTATATGATATGAAGTTATTGTCTCTTCTTTGGTTGAAATTATCACGTCCTCTTCCTTTGTAATTTGCTCAACTTTTACCTTTATAATTTCCTCTTCCTCCATCTCTACCTTTTGTACTTTGAACATCATTGTTGAAATTCACTTGAGTTTTCAAAGCTTCTTCGTTTATTTTTTCTATTTTCTCCAAAATTTTGCTCACATAATTTTCAATACTTTTTTGCAACTTTGCTACAATCATGATGTTTGCGTCATTGGACTCAATCATGATCAAACTTTATTGACACGATGCATAGAATTTTGTCTACCACTTTATTGTCAAGAATTTCTTCTCCATATACTTTCATCCTATTTACTAGATTTGTAGCTGGTGAGAAATACAATTCTACAGATTCAGAATCAGACATTTCAACATCTCATACTTTTCATATTCTCTTCACAAGTATTGTAATTTTGATTTTTGAGCTTTTCTATTTCACTCATTTATATGACAACTTTAAAATATTACACGCTTAACTATTTTAGCATTTGCTATTTTGCCAAAAACAAAATAATCCACTCATAGTTGAATTTATAGCAATACTAACTAGTCTCTTCTCTGATCAGTATTATCAGTTCCTTGCGATAACCCAAATTAATAAAAGTCCAAATATTGTGATACATTGCTGCCTAGGCAAAATCACTCCATTAAATTATAATAAAACTAGGAAGTGTACCATATCTTTCATTGTGAAGCAATTTTAATTGTTAATGACAGGACTGCCATGTTGCAGCATAACATTTTCAAGGCTACCAAAAGAAAAACCTTTACTACTTGAGTTAATAAATGTCTGAAATTTATTTAAACATATTCTTATTTTTTGGATTCTATTGGATGCAAGAGCTTTGTGGTCGGGGTTATTGCTTTTTGTCCGCTCCTCCGCCCCTACTAGTAAGGGATTATAGGCTAGGGTTTTTATTTTCTGCTAATATCGTGAATGGTGGTGTGTAGTTTGTTGTTAAAGATCAATAATCTAACAGCAAAAATGGCAATAAGCAAAAGCATCAGTATAATTAGTCTCCTAATTCGATTGAAATGGAAAAGTTAAATATTTGTGATGATAACTCACCCTTTGACATATCTCCCCGAACAACTTGGAGTCGTTGATTTGGAACCGCATTTGCTTATAAAGAATATATAATTATAGGGAATCAAATGAAACATTTTACTGCTACCACTGATTATCATCAAGGCTTGGAATGGTCCTTCACTCCTAAAAGGTTACATTGTACCAATATTCTATTTGGATTGAAAGTAAAATAAAGAGGAAAAATTAAAGCAAAAAAATAAGAAAGATAGAAGTAAAAGAGAACCATAGTAAAAAAATATGTGTTATTTTAATGGAAATAAATAAGAAAAAAAGTGAAATATGTTTTTTTCATTTGTCTGCATGAGTAAAAATGCTGAGTAAAAATAAATAAATAAATCCTTTTATTTATCAGAAATTTACTTTTTCATTTCAAAGCTCTCATTGGTTCAAAGGTTTGTACTTTTGGTTTTAATAACCTTGAATTTTTTGTCACAAAATAAAAGGAAAAAATTCCTACCATATGTATCACCTGCAGTCCTTACGCTATAGAAGGTAAGAAATGTTTTATGATGGGTTTCACACAAAAATCCCATTCTCTTTAATTTTCACTTGTTTCATCCAAACAAAAGCTAAGTGATTAGGTGAGTGAGAGAAGATTCTACCAGCTGATTTATAAGAAAAGAACGAAGGTGCTTATATTGAGCATGAATCGAGATCCTCACTGTTAGATGGAGGAAAGCCACCCTATATTCTTGATATCAGTTGGATATAATTTTAGCATAAAATAATACTCATACACATATATAGTGGAAAGTAAGAGAGGAAGAGAGAATATTTACTCAATATTTTTTTTATCGTAAACTTGATTTTTTTTGTTGTTTTTGTAACAATCCCGAGGGAGTCAAATTTATAGGCTTGACTTTACAACTACTGAATCTAGAAAATAAAAAATTATCCCACACACTAACAACATAATCCTAAATGTGGGCAACAGAAAATCAAATAATGAAACCAACCAAGAAAATAAAATTTTAAACTAAAATGTCTTGACTCAATCAACAGTAAATATTAATCGTGCATGTATACTTGATTTATTTACTTCTGACATTGCCTCCCTTAAATCAAGTATGCACACTAATTATTCCGAGCATTTTCTTCAACTTATAAAACAGTTCTACTTTTAATGGTTTTGTAAAAATATTTGTAACTTGTTCTTTAATTGGATAGTTTTGAATCACAACTTCTTTTTCAACTACCCATTCTCGAATTTTATGAAACCGAATGTCTATGTGCTTGGACCACCCATGAAAAACTGAGTTTTTTGAAAGTGCAATTGCAGACGTATTATCACAAAAAATCATTGTGGGAGTATTTTGCTTTTGATGCATTGCTTCAAGCATCCTTCTCGTCCATATTGCTTGTGTAGCACAACTTGTTATAACTATGTATTCTACCTCGACTGTTGAGAGTGCAATTATTGGTTGTTTCTTCGAGTACCATGCTACTGCTCCAATGCTTAGATGAAATGCATACCCTGATGTGTTTTTTCTTGTCTCAATATCTCTTGCCTAGTCACTGTTTGTATATCCAACTAGCTTTATATTAGAATTATTATCATAAAAAATCCTCTCAGTCAAAGTACCTTTAATATATCTGAGGATTCTTTTTGCTCCCTATAAATGACATGCACGTGACTCTTCCATTTTCATGAATCTGCTGAGCAATCCTACTCCAAAGACAATATTTGGTCTAGTAGCTGTTAGATATTTGAGACTTCCAATCAAACAAACTCTTGTAGTATGTTGAATCAATTCTTCTTTCATCGCTATCTTTTTTCAACTTCAACTTTTCTTCAATAAGTGTTGAGATTGATTTTGAATTCTCCATTTTGAATTCTCCATTTTGAATTTCTTCAAAATGTCTGCAACATACTTTTTTTGAAAAATGAAAATTCCATCGACCTATTGAATGACCTCAATGCCAAGAAAATAAGACATCAGGCTCAAATATGTCATTTCAAAGCATCTAATCATGGTCTCCCTGAATTTTGCAATCATCTTTAAATTGTTGCCCGTAAAAATTAAATCATCAACATAAAGACACACAATAAGAATATCACTAGGGTCAACAAATTTAATATATAGAGTATGTTCAAACGGGCATCTTTGAAAACCATTCTGCACAAAGTAATAATCAATCTTCTTGTACCACGCTCTGGGTGCTTGCTTCAAGCCATACAATGCTTTCTTCAACTTGTAGACTCTATCTTCTTTGCCTTCAATCTCATATCCAGCAGGTTGTTCAACATACACTTCTTCTTCCAAAGTACCATTTAGAAAAACAGACTTAACATCCATTTGATGAATTTTCCAATTATTTTGAGCTGATAGAGAGATAAACTTGTGAATTGTATCTAATCTCGCTACAGGAGCAAATACCTCAAAATAATCAATACCTGGCTTTCTGCTTGTATCCTTTTATTACTAACCTTGCTTTGAAATGATCTATTTCTCCACCGGGCTTGTACTTAGTCTTGCACACCTACTTCAATTGACCTTTTATCTCTTGGTAATTCTGTCAGCTCTCACGTTTGATTTTTCTCAATGACATGAATTTCTTGATCCATTGCTTTTCTCCAGTTTCGATCACTTGTAACTTCTTCAAATGTAATCGGTTCACAATATGCAAACAAAGCAAACAAAACAAACAAACCTGATAGAGAAGACAGATTGTTCTCTTGACTTGTACTTGAGAACAGAACAGTTTAAAACCTAAATAATTTTTTTAATTTATGTAATTAGTTGAAAATTTTCAAATAGTTTAGAATAACTAAGTAATTGAACTTAAGTTTTGGTAAATTTTTTTTAAAGAAATTATCAATAATTAAAAAGAATATTATATTATAATTTAAATTATTTATTATAAATATAAAATTCCACTTATATATTAAAAAGTATTTATTTATAACAAGTTTTAATTGTAGTTAATTTATATATTAAAAAATACTTATACATTTTAATTAATAAATAAATATTTACCCTTAGCAGAAAAATTAAAATATTAGTTATAAATATAAATCAATTTTCTAATCCTTTTATTTTTTATAATAAAAATTTAAGTGAAATGGATGATCACCAGTGTAAGTCGAGCGCAAAAAACGTTTATAAAAATACTAATTCTTTCATGATAAACTATCAGATTCATTTAGTATTTTTTTTCTCTTAGACAGTGTTTAAAGTAATAAATTATATAAGTAACTTTTAAATATTAAAAAATTATTAATTTATTTTTTATTTTTAATATTTTATTAATGCTGAGGGACTATTTTAAAAAATTTAATAATTAAGAGATTATGTACTATAATTTAGAATACTTTAGTAAAATACTTCTATAATTGATTACTTTACAGATTATTTTAAAAAAAAAGTATTACTTTAATATCAGATGGTTTTTTCATTATATTATCTAAGGAAGGAAAGAACTGAAACTGGAAGTGTATTTTTTAAGGATCAAATTCAGAATATCTTTAGTAATTATTTTCAAAGACTAATTTTGACTGTTATAAAAAAAAAAAAAGACTAATTTTCGCTATAAAATATGGGAATGATACGGAGGAAGAGTAAAGGGCGGGGGGGTGTAAACGAAAAGGCAAAAGACACTGCAATTTTGGCGTGTTTTGAACGCAAGGGCGAATGGAACCTCGTGGTCGCGGGCGTGGCTCTCCATCCACTCCACCGGTAATTGATATTGTTTATTGTATTTGTTTCCTGAGGGAATTAGGTTAGGGTTTTCGTTTAAAATTTGATTTTGTGGTAATATGATGAATGATTGAGTGTAGGTTGTTGTTGGATATAAGCAAACTGGGCGCGGTAGTGGCAGTGATAAGCCAGCAGGAGGATTCGATATATGTCCTCCCAAAGAAGGAGGAAGTGTAGTTCTGAAACCTCCTTTGCTTGTAAAGAACAGAGAAATGAGACGGTCAAGTAATAGTAATAGTAATAATAATAGTAATAATAATATCAATGCATCATCGTTAAGGCCTGGGATGGTGGTTCTGAAGGGTTACCTTGCCCTAAGCGATCAGGAGAAGATAGTTAAACAATGCAGGGAGTTGGGGGTGGGCGATGGAGGATTCTATCAGCCTTGTTACGGAGAAGGGTCAAAAATGCATTTGAAGATGATGTGTCTGGGAAAGAACTGGGATCCCGACACCAGTCAATACGGAGAGCAACGCCCATTCGACGGAGCAAAGCCACCGGAAATTCCTGCCGAGTTCTGTAGGCTGGTGCAGAATGCACTCCGTGATTCCAATGCCCTCTTTCCTCATAATCCCCTTCCCTCCATCTCACCTGACATCTGCATTGTCAATTTTTACTCCCAAATCGGTCGTCTTGGTCTTCACCAAGACAAGGATGAAAGCCAAGATAGTCTTCGCCGAGGCTTGCCCGTTGTCTCCTTCTCCATTGGAGACTCTGCTGACTTCTTGTACGGTGACTACAGGGATGTCAACAAGGCACAAAAACTGCTTCTGCAATCCGGAGATGTTTTGATCTTTGGTGGCCCCTCTCGAAATCTATTCCATGGCGTATCCTCTATTCATCCATTGACTGCCCCCAACCTCTTGCATCAACACACTAATCTACGCCCTGGTCGCTTGAATCTTACCTTCAGACAGTACTAACTTAAACCTTTTTTCTTAAGTAAGCTTTTCTGCATTTGTAACAATCTTCACTTGCTTTTCTATCATGTATCCACCTTCCACTATGCTTGGATTCATCACTTTCTCAACCACAATGTAAGTTCTTTCTAGTATGGATTCCCCTTTAGAACCAAATATTGTTTTATTACCGTTGTTGCAATTAGTCAAAATAGCACTATTATCCCTCCAATTTAAAGCTTTCTGACGTACTTTTTTACTCTGCCGCACTTGTATTTTACTACCTACGGATATCAATCGGATCAGAAAATCATTATAATAACTCAACTTTGTGCGACACAAACATGGCCATAAACTGCTTTACTTTATTTTGATTTAATTGAAATTTAACTTCAAGTCAGTCCCTTTGTTATTTTTGTTTTTGGGTACAAATAGCATCATAGATCAACACACACTACCAACGTTTGGCTTTTGGCTCAATCACGTTTAATAATTTAACTGATAAATAGCATTAGAGTTATATTGTTGTGAAGCAGTTTCTTAGCCTAGAATCAAGCTCGGTTCTCCAAAGCTAATGCAGCAGAATCAACATGTAAAAGCAAACAAGAATAAACTTTTTCCTTCAATTTGTCAACAGTCTCCACCAGCCCTTCACTTTCCGTGTTGGAGCTGTTTCTCAATTTGTCCAGCCACTCATTTGCATGCTTAAGATTGGACAACGTGAGAGCTATATGGTTGGCTTGCTCCATTTGTCTCACTGCAATATCCTTACCTTCCTTGCCCTTCTCTTGGGAGCCAACGGAAAACCCAGCATCTAATGTCTTTTCCAAGTACGTCAGAAACCATGATCTTGTTTCATTTAAAAAGACCTGCCTCAGCTCATTGATCTCTTTCATTCCATCCCCTTTTGCCCATTCTTGTTTCTCAGTCCCTGATAGTTCGGTTAAGGGTTTTGGAGACTTTGACGTGCTTTTAGCAGGCATCAAACCTGCCATCTTGCCTGATTTATGCTTTTCTGCCGGAGTTGGAATTTTATATAGTTGAAGTGATTTATCTTTCATCAAAGTTGTACCATTTGGCTGGTCCATGAGCTGTTGGAGAGCAAAAAATTTGTTCATTGTGGCATGAGGGTTCTCTGACGACGCAGAAGAGCAGATATTGGCGAACATACTGAAAATTGAAAACCAAAGATAAAGAGGTAATAACTGAGGGTGAAAAGATAAAAAAGGAATAATGCATTCACTTCTTCCCCAAATTAACTAATGAAGTATTTGTTGATTCCCTGAATGGATGTATCATCTAAGTAACTAATATGTGCCAAAGTTTATATAAAAACTCTATATACCTTAGGCATTTAACTATCGTTGTTGCTGCAGATGCTTCTTTTTGGGCTTCTACTACAACTTGAGAGGCTAGATGTTTCCTTCTAAGAATACCCTTGTAAAATGAAAATAAAGTGGACAATGGGGAAATTAGGTTTATAGGATTGCCAAGAAAGAATTATGCTTATATAATATTATTTTTTTGTCTATATATTTGCATCACATCATTTATTGTATCTGATACTTTTCTTTCTTTTCTTTTCTAATTTTTTTCTTCTCTTTTTAGTTGTAAAATTTATTGGACAAATGATATTTTTCTTACTCCGCGTCTGTGTTAAGCATAACATGCGTTTCAATGCATGTTTAACGCTAACATTTTGAATACGGGGATGTGATAATATTTGAGAGAGAGAGAAATTCTAATGCACCTTTCCCGGCCTCAGAAGCTTGGCTGGCAAAGAGGACCATGGAATTGCCTCTGTGCTATTGCTTTTATCTTTACCACGAGACAACAAATTCATATTCAAATTTTCCTGTTTAGTAGAACCGTGCTTGGCAGAAGTGCGCTTATTAGAAGGTGCCATGACAGTCTCCCGAATGTTAGATTGAGCGATGTCTTGCTTTGGTGAAAGTGCTTCAAGTCGATTACCAGTTGGAGTCATTGGGAGTACCTGTGATGCTAAAACCGATCATTGTCACCGCATTATTTTCTTTATTAACAACAACAACAAAAATCAGCATTAAACTTGATTCCTTTGATTTCAAATTTATAATATATTCCGTTATTATATATTTGTTTTCTACTAGATTCTGCCAATGAAATTGAATCATTTTCAACTTAAGTGCAGAAAAAGATTATGAAATTATCCTTTCAGCCCCGATCTTCATGTTTGCCATACAGAAATGGTGACGCACTACAGAATTTCTTCTGATGAAATATCCTTGTTTGTGGTGATATAAGCATTAAAATCTTTACTTAAAAATATAAAAAAATAAAATAAAATTGAACTGATGTATCTAATAAATTAATTGAAATTCTTTACAATTTTCATTTGAGGTCAATCATATTTGTTTCTATATTCATCTCCCTTTTCTAACTACTCCATAGCTACATAGAACAGGTTAAATTCTGCAATCATACATTCTTGAGCCTTTAGGAATAGGAAATCCAGATCAAGAATCATACCTGACCTTTGATCTCTAGTTGCTTTCCTTTCGCAGATCCCACCTTTTTACTATCTACGCCATTTTCCAAATCACTTCCTTTGATTCCTACATTAGTATCTGCCCCGTTTACCCTTGAGTTTGGATTTAGAACACCCTGCATGTACCTGGATGCAACACCAACTTTTTCCTCTTTAATAACAATCTTCTGCCTTGAACTTGGATTCTCTTTGGCTTCTGTTAAATCCATGGGTTTTGAACCATCATTATCAGGATGCTCTGATGGCTCTAGCATCTGCATTAAATCCTTAGGATTTCCTTCAAAAGGGTGCCGTCCAGGGACTGGTCTAACCCCAACAAGAATGGGGACAGGTTTACCTGCTTCGATTCTATCCACATAAAAGAATTGTCCTAGCTGCAGCTTATTATTCAAGATGTGCTCATTGTCTTCCTTTGAGAGTGAGACATAGGTTGAATGAGAAGAGTCGGAGACTTTTATGAAGAAGCCTTGGTTAGGCCATAATTCAGACCCAGTTAATGCGGGCACGATGCTGATCACCTGCAGAAGGACTGACCGATATTCCCCGCGAACTTTTACGTTAGAGTTCATACTTTGGAGAAGCTTCAGTAGAACTCCAGGTACCAGGGATGCCATTCTTCTTCCAATTATATTCCAACTTGTAACTGTGATGCATTGTAGTTTTTAAGTGTTAGTAAATATGCATGCAAAACAGCGTATGTATAACAACTATCAAAGAAAAATTGTGTGAGAGCAGATACTTCTGTGCCATAAATTGGCTCAACTTTAAAGCTGATGTAAGTTGGAAAATACAATCGGATTTATTCTCTCAAGGGTTCTAATAATGTAGCAACAATGTGGCTAACTGAAATTCAATCTTATCATGAGATCTTCAAATTATAAAACAGCTTTGTATACAGGCCAAGAAAAAAGGTTACCAGAGAGGAGGAGCATAAAGGAGCAAGAGAAGTAAACGAGAGAAAAGTGGAAGAGGCCCTTTTTCTTCAAGATAGATATTTTCTGCACAGAGATATGACAAACTAACTAGTTGGCTTCCAAAACCTTTGATTGCAGCAGTGCTTCTGCAATGGCTTAACCGAGAACATCAAATCTAAAGCTTTGCATGCAGGGCACGTAACCATCAAATTCTCTTAGCTTGAAAGCCAAGGGACCATCATATACTTACGCGTGAGAAATGTACAACACTTTATGTGAGTCACGAAATGACAAATCAGCCCTTATTTAAAAAGAAGAGAGGGAGAAATTATGCTTTACCCTGTTAACAATTTGGTGGACATTATGGTCTTTATGCTCGTGGGGCTCAATCTGGTCAGGTTTCATTTTTAAGTTAGAGGCAATGTAAACATTAAGAAAGGTAGGGATATTCCCATATCAATTTCATGTGTGGCGTCACAAGAAGCCCTTCTCATATGTTACCACTATATTTGCACAGGACACCAAAGAAAACGAATTGGATTGAGAAATCTGCAATTCTACTACAAACAAGCAAATTCATTCTTTTACCATAACCAAGTCCTTCCATATAGCATTATTTATAATGCCCAAGAAAATATTTTACAAATAATACATAGATAACGGTCTCTTCCATGTAAAGTGGAATTCAGCTCATCTAAAGTGACGGATTTCTATCGTTGATAAAAAATTTACTCTGAGGGGTATTTTTTTTTTAAGACAATGTTTTTAGTTTTTCATGAATATGAAATTGTGAAGGTTAGTTTTATTCTAAGAAAATCTTGTTTTTCAAGAATTGATTTTGTCTATAAGTAGGTGAAAATCTAACTTTTTTAATTGAATTTTTTTAATGATATAAAAATATTATGATATCATTATTAACTCATTTAATATAATTATAAAGTTAGAAGTATTTTTTTTATTAAATACGATAAATAAATATATTTAAAAATAATATATATTAGTAAATAAATATTCTTAATATACTTTATACAATTTTAAAAATAAAATTATTTTATAAACTATATTATTTTTGTCTTTTTAATATATTAAACATTACACTTTATAAATATTTTTATTTTTTTTATTTTCAATTTATTAATTAACAAATTATTTAATAATATTACTACCGCAACATTCAAGAAATATTTTAATAGAAACTATAAAAAAAAAAAATTTAAGTAGTGAGAAGAAAAAATTTTGTCATATTAAAGTTAAATAAAAAAATATTACAATTATACCAACATATTTATAATTTTAAAATTTATATAAAAAATGTTTAATAAAAGTTTACATAAGTTTATCTAATAAATAAAAGGATATTTTTAAAAAATCACTTATATACCTAGAAATATTCTATTAAAATTAAACATGCAAAACTTTAATTCTCAGAGAACATATGAAAATATTCTTACTAATATTTATAATTAATTTTAGTAATTCCTTATAATAGGATTCATAAGATTCATAATTAGTAGGAATATGATTTCCGGTATGAAAATATTTCTCTTCTATTAAATGCTCCCTTACATACATTTGAATTTTTATTTTTATTCATCTTTATTAAGTTATGTAACTTCTTGAGTATTTATTTTTATTTTTCTCTATATTATTAATTTTTTAAAATATTATTTCTTAATTTTAATTTAATTTAAATTTTATTAAATTGAGAATATTTCTATTTTAGATTAATTTAATTTTATGATTATTGTAATCTCAATCAATCCTAATTTAAATTTGATTTTTAAAATTTTAAATTTTGACAATCATCATATAAATACAGATGATATGTCTTGATTTTAACATTTTTTTTGTCATTTTTTCAATTTTAAAAGTCTTATTTCTTTAATTTATTTCTAAAATATATAAAATATTTATTATTAATAATAAAAATGTTTTCTGTTATCGTTAATGTATTTTTATTTATAAATTCTATTTAAATTTAAAGTATCCATAAAATGTACCTACAACTTGCTAAATAAGAAAGTAAATTTTAAGAAATATATAATTTGTAATGTAAGCACATAATTTTTTTTTATTAATAATTGACATCTTTTACTTTTTATTCTAAGCCTGTCCTCCCTTCATATGAGCTAAATCTAAAAGATACAACTTCTTGCTTGACCAAGGCCATTTTGCTTGATTTTCCTAAACTTTATCTTTTAGCGACTAGAGAGAAACTTTCTTCATAGCACATGTACGTATATAAACATGTTGAAAAAAATTAGTCGCTATAAACATCTTTGACAAAAATTAGTCTTAAGTGTTGGTTAAGAAATATCTTTGATATAAAAAAAATGGAATTCAAAATGAGTTAACTACACGCTATCTCGACCATTGAAAAAATATATTTCACTGAAAATGTGTAAAAACTGGATTAAACAAAGGATAACAATTTGTTATGCGTCTACTTTAGGACCCACGAATCACAACACAATGCTTGCATTGAAAATCAATCTTTGGCACTTGCTTGGAATTTGGATCCGCAGAGGCTTTCATAGCTACCTAGCTACGTGTGTGTATGTAATCTGCCAAAAGATGTATCAGGTAAAAAGAAATGCAAAAAATAATACGCTAAAACGGGCTTGTTTTGCCATCTCAAATTGTCTCCATATGATTTGATATTTCAACTATAAAAGAGATTTGTCACTTTTTAATCTAATTCAAACTTAAGAAATTATAAGGCATTTTAATCCTAAACCTCTTATTACTTTTCTCATACCACGTGAACTGATCATTCCAATTTCCATCATTAGTAAAAAAAAAAAATCATACTTGTCTTTCACATCCTTTTTAAATATTCTTTAAAACAAACTGATTTTTCATAATTTAAAAAAAAAATAGCATGAGATGAAAAATGTAACCTTCCATGTGTATTGCTTTTTCTTAAAATTTATATTTAAATTTAATTCAATTCCAAAAACTAGTTTACAAACAAAATATTTCCTACACTTATACATATTATTTTAATTATATTAATATTACTATTCTTTCACGGAAAATTAAACATTTCAAATATAAAATTTACAAAACTAGATATATATGAGTTGTCCAACAATAAATAGTCTAATAAGTCCAATAATAATTATAATAAACTTTTATATTATCTTAAAATTTGAATTTAATTTAACTTTTAAAGTTAACTCATGAAATAAAAGGTATCCCACCATTGTACATACTTATGTTGTACTATATCAGCAATCAATATGGGATCTCCAGAGTAAAAGATTTTGATTACTCAACAACATATATTCATAGGAGACACGAAATTCCATTCCTGAAGGATGTACGGCTAATCCAACTAAGTTTAGATCATCCCACAATTGTTTGCTAGTGCAAGTGTAGAAGTATGACTAGAAACACTTACGATCAACACAATGACTTCAGCAGTTCAAAATAAAAGCAGTGACACCAGCTAATGAACACAAGTTTGATTTACAATATATGTTGTTAATCTGAGTGCCACAGATGAAATTTTGGTTTTTCTCGTGAAAAATTATACACAGGGACAGGGTAGATGCTTTCAAGTTTAATGTATCTTAGGAGAACATCCTCGGGGAGTTGAAAATAGAATTACTTATTGACATCTGTCATGACCTCCCAAATGATGCTAACATGGACTATGAAGAACTTATGGCGAAAACACTATTTGAAAATATTATGTAGTCCTACAAAAATGAGCTCCTCATCTGCTGTCACTGCTATTTGCTTTTGGATGATAGATATCTCATATCTTACCATTTATTTCCTTTATGTACAGGAACCCACATCCTTCGGATATGGTGATATAGATGATGAGACATTTTAATGACCTTTAAGAAAATAGCATCTCCCCGTGGGTAACCCAGCGTGCAAAGTTTTCAGTGTATTCACTATCTTTGTTGAGCTCTCCTCCACTCTGCCTCTTTCCCTGAAAGAGCATTAAAATAATTATTACTCAGAAAATATTGCCTGGGTCTAAAGAGAAATCCAGCAAGCTCCTATTATTCTTAAATAGAACGTTTTGGACGTTGTTTAATTCTTCTTAATTAGCCATATAACTCCTCAATCTTTTGTCGATGAAAGTATGCTAATCTGTATATGATTCTCATACTAATTTATACACACCTTCATCCTGGATCCAGATGCCTTTGCAGATGTAGTCATTTCAGTTCTTACTTCATTCACAATATTCTCTGAGGACATGCTGGTTGACCTGTAGCATAAAAACAAGTGGCCCGTCATCATACATTCATATCACTATTATAGGCATCAATTGGTACAATTAGCATGATTATCATACACACTCAAAAACTTGATTTTGACAACACTATATTATCCTTAAATCTGTCAAATCAACCACAAAACTTAAAAGAACCATTTTACTCTACCATAATTCATGCTCTCTTAATTTCACTTGAGGATTGACTCCTGCTTAAAAAACGAAAGACTAAACATTACAACAACTAGAATAAATATGATACAACAAAAATAATTCCACAGATAAAATTATGCAAGTCAAACAGCTTAGCCTTTGCTAAGCTAGGGTTGAAATGCCTCTCCTACTTCTTAATTATCTTTTTGAAAGTAAAAATATTGCTTCCCATAGTTGCACAATATTTGAGTATTGCATAAAACAAAAAGCTTGTGGAGTTTTAGTCCTTACTCATCATCATTACTTAATTCATAGATGAACCTCACAGTGGACACCATAATAACCATTACACTTCTGATAGAGGGATTCTTCCCCAATCTCTACTTTTGATCATGATTTAAAAAAGAGAATCCAATGGGGAAGAATGAATGAGTTTTTAAATCATTTAAGTGACAGAAAAGTAACAACATATATGACAGGCATGGTAATCAAAGTCTGGAACTACCGTTCAAGCACTTCATCTTCACAGGAATTTCCAGAAGAAGAAAGCCCATCCAAATCAAGGACGTTGGAGCAGCCACATGATTCTCCATGTTCATTGTAACAAATGTGATCAATTTCACGACATTGGCCCTCGACTATTCCCCTACATATCTGCCTGTATTGACAAAGCATGACAGTGAAAAGATTTGGATGGTTTGCATAGATAAACAAATCAAAATCAATCTAAAGATCACATTATACAAAAATATTGCTGTCAGACTGTCAGATACCACCATGTATGGCCAATTCTTATTCTATTTTTGGATTGAAAATTAAATTAACAGAAAAGAGAACAATGAAAAGAGTCAGTCAGTGGACCTTTATAAATTCAGAAGCATTATTATTATTTAGAAAAATTTACAGACAGCTGTTCATCATTTTATATTTTTTAAAATTGCTTCATATCAAGAATTTGAGTCCTCATCTATAAAAACATTATCAGGAATCAGGATATATTAGTACCCCCAAAAGTATATATTTGATAGTAAGGACATTGAAGCATGAAAAATGCTAGCAATGCACTCTCTAATACACTCTTTTGAACACACCCTCTACTATTGACTGAAATTTATTGGAAATCACAATTTTGTGGGTCTCTAGCTTTGGTATTGGACATTGAAGCATGTATTGTTAGCATTCTTCTTGAAGCATGTCAAACTAGCTTTGGTAAGGATTGATCTCTAGCTTAATTAGCAATCTCAAGTCCAAGTCTTAAAAATGCAATTACATTAAAACTTAGTAGGGAGCGTTTTATTGCCCTTAATGCTCCTACTCGGCTCAAGCCCAAACAGGGTACACAGAAAAAAAAAAAAAAACTAGCTTTGGTAATTTTTGTCATCTGAAACTGGCAAGGGACATGGTCAATTCAAAGCTTATGCCTTGACAGTTGACAGTAGTAGCATACAAAGATGTTTTCAGCACATTCAAAATTTCCATGTTTCAATTTTTCCCTATTATTCCTCTTCATTTTGCAGAAACCCTAAACAAACTAATTGTGTTCAGTACAATTTGAACCTGGGACCTGACAGTTACATATTGTTATTTTTCAGAAGGAACTTTCTGTGTTTAGAAATAGGAATAGCCGTATTCAGCAGACAAACTAATGGTCTACTCATTATGTGAAAATAGTTTGTCTGCAGTATGCATAAGCACAGCCAATGAAGGTACCTGCAATGACAAATATCACTTCCACAATTAAAGATATCTGGAGTAGACTCTGAAAGACAACTGTCATCAGTTTTTCCAGATGAATGTTGACAATTTGTGACTTCCATGTTTCTAATTGTAGTGTCAGTTTTTCGGAGAAAATTTCCATCTGATAGCGATCTTTTAATAGTTGACCTACCAAAGTATAGGAATAGCATTATCAATCTTCCGGCAAAGGAAGTCATTCTATGGATAATATCAATTAATAATTCATAAGGGGCACATAATGTGTATTCATTTGCATGCATCCAAATAAAAAACGAAGTTAAAGAACAAATTGGAAACAATGCCTATATAATATTGTTATATAAATCCTAAGTAAAGCTAACACATCTCAATTTCACAGAAAACACCATCTGAAAAAAGTAATGAGCTTTTAAGGTGGTCGTTCTGTATTGCTAGCAGCAACCTGAGGGATAAAAACAACACAATTACCATAAACTTAAGTAGAGAGTGAAGGAAAAAAAAAAAAACAAGAAAAGCTTTCAGTACATACCAGCACCACCACACACTACTTAAAATATTTCATAAATTTAACCTTCAGATGTTAAACAAGACAACGAGAAAGGAATTCAGCATTTCTTAAATAAAAAATTCAACTTCTAACCATAAGCTTAACCAATATTTTCAATTTGATAATTAAGCTCTAAACTGAAGGCAGATTTAACTAGGAAAGTATAACTGAAATTAGACTGACATATATCAGCTAACTTCTTCAAATCTAAATATTTACAGGTTATAAAATATTTCTTGTTTTATACATAATACCCTCACCCTTCTTGGATGCTTCATTAATGGAAACGACAAAAGTTTGCAAAACAGAATACATCATTATACCTAACAGTGACATATGGGCCACGAATCCCAACAGTATAATGCTGATCTGAATCTAGCTCCCACAGTGCTGGTTTTCCCTGTTGTGGCTGAAAATGACCCAAGAACCTGACCAAATATAGTATCAAGCACTATGTAAACTTATGCAACTAAGAAAATATGTGGCTAATTTTTGCTCATTATGGAAACAATTACATATATACAATTAAAAATAAATAATTCTTTTACTTACAAGTTAATTGCCTTCTGTTTATTGCCATCCAAGTATGTGTTGTTGTAATAACGTTGTAAGGTTCGAATAAATTCCTGAGATTGCATTGCTGCCTTCCATTGACCTCTTTTCTCAGAAAATATCTACACAACAAGACCAAGAACAAAATGCCCAGACAAATGAAGCACTGAACTCAAACCAAAATTCCATGCAAGGAAAACAGGAAAAGTAAACAGGCAAATTTAGATTTTCACTACAAAAGTCTGGGCAAATTAACATGGTCCCATCATCATGGTTTTAATAAAGAACACATTTGGATACCTCATCCCATAAAAACTGGGTAAAATATTGTAATTATTAAGTAGGCAATCTTCTATTGATTGATATGTGAATTGGCCAATGTGTATAATAACAAAAAGCATCTTCATGTACTAGGAAACAACCACACAAAATAGAAAAATAGACCCTCCAACTTCTTCGCTTTTAAGCCTTTCACATCAGAGATCAGACACCATTGTTGCACCAAAGAAAAACACTAGAAATACAGTCTTCTACATACTCTTTTCAATGTACTGTCTACTATTTGGTGAATTTTTTATGTCGGTCCCACTAAGTTCAGGTTTGGCAAGTGAAGCTTTATTCGAGCATATTGGCATCAGGAACTAACAATCCCAAAACTTAAGCTGTAATGTGAAGACACATGAATTATGTATTACTTCTTTAACACACTCCCTCGCAGGAGAACCCTTTATACTTAAAGCATGGATAATGCAAAGGCACACCTATCTAGTGTTAAAGTTCAACTTTTCATTAGAAGATTAGAAGAATATGGGCAGCAAGCTTGAACTCTAGATTATTTGGTCATAGAGACTTTGATATCAATATAGAACCAACTAACCCAAAAGCTTAAGCTGGTAGTTGAAGATGTATAAATAGTTTTATATTACATCTATAACAATTGGAAAGAGCATGTTGCTATGAAAAGGTCAAGTTCAGGTCAATGATATTCTTACTGTTTTGGGAGAATCAAATGGTTTCATAGTACTCAATTGAACATTTTTCATTAAATATTCTGCATCTAAGGGGCAGCATGGTACACTTTAAGCATAAAAAATGGTAGAGTTACCAAGTATTTCGTTTACAGGACTACAAGACCCTGGACACTGTTATGTAACAGAAAACAGTAGCACAAAATACAAGAGAAAGAACAAACCACTAGTATTTATTAAACACTAAACACTTCTGCCATAGCAGGGTAGTGAAAATACAACTCCAAGCCCCCAAAAGAAACTAACCCCTCAATTTAGTGTTCTTAAGACTTGGAAAACAACTGCTCCTCTTTCCTAACCCCCACTCCCTCCTTCCCCAAGATTCAGACCTCTCACAAATCCTAACTAACTACCCACCAATTACGTATCAATTTTTTTTTCCCTGCTCTCATACAGCCTCAGCCCTTTAGTCATATTTGGATCTGTCACAACATTAGAAGGTCCATCCTGTTTAGGCCCAACAAATGCCTCCAATTCTTTTGGACTAACACACGGCTTGAGCTAACTTAACAAGGTCATCGGCAACCAAGATGCCAAGAAACCATCTACCACCCCCAACTCTAATGCATGCATGGAGGCAGGATTATGGTTATCAACAGTGCATTATTGCAACAGTGAGGTGTGTTGCAGGCCTTGCGGCCCCTAGCCACTATGAGAGTAACATAGTGTCCTGTTTTAAGTGTTATTGAACCCTCTTTTATACTTCAGAAACATAGGTTTCTCATTTAAGTCAAAACACAAGAATTCTCACCTGTTTCATGTTCAGCCATAGACCTTAGCTCTCCGGCATCATTTTAGGCTAGTCAACACTCTGTTCAAACATCACAATACAGCTCGATTGGCATCAATTTCCCACTCTTTGGTCTCTGTTCAGTTCACATTGTTCTTCATAAGATCTCTGTTCTTTATTTTTATTAATCCCATGTTGTGTACTTCCTTTACATTTCATATTACTTGACTCTCTTTTTTACAACTCCTTTGTCTCTGTTCACAAATCTAATGTTCTATTTTTTCCATCAATTTCTTTTTTTTTACTTCAATCCTTTTAATTATGCCTTAGGTTGATGGTGATAATGTGTTTAGACTTTAGACTATGAGTTTTGATTATTAATTACAGATATATCTTTAATTTTGGGATTTTTTTCTATCTTTTGAGCATTTATATGAGCATAGTATAAATGAATTATCTTATATCTATAATCTTTGGTGTAGAGGGTGAGCCATGACTCAACAGTACAATTACTTCCTTATGGCATGGAGGTCATGAATTTAAATCTTGGAAACAGCATCTCTGTTTGCTGGGGCAAAGCTGCATAGATCTACCCTACTCACCCCACTAGGTAGAAGCATTGTGCATCAAACTGCCATTTATAATCCTTGGTATGGCAGTCATCCCATCATCTGTTATCCTACTACAGTGTTTTTGGGGTTGGCCTATTCGTGCTATGATCCAAGAAAGGTGGGAGTGGTGGTTGGAGTTGGGTGTCAAATGGTATATTTGATGCCTAGCTGCAATACCAATAATTTGAGCTGAAGAGGTACAAAGATTACCTTGTTGTGTGCTGCAGAACCCCCATATTGAAAAGCTAATGTGTCACCCATGGACTCATAAACTGCCATTATCTCCTTCGCCAAAGGGTTATCAAGATCAATATGTGGGGATTCAATAAACCCCAAGGCTTCTAGTTGGCACCCAAGTGCAGCTAGTCCGTAACCATATTGAGCAACATTGGTACGATCTAAGCAATCTATACAGTTGGTCCTTAGGACCCCTGCCTGAAGCATCTGGTGTTTGACACTATAATCTTTGTTCAAATCACCACTATGTAAACAACCATTAACTTCTGTGTCCTTATCAACATTATCCTTGTTTAGACTAGCATGTTCGGTGGCAGAGTGAGCATTGACAAAATTTCTGCAATGTGTAAGAACCATCAAAATAATTACTAGCAAGTATGTCATGGCAAAAGCAACTTACTATTCAATTTTAAATAAATAAATAAATATATATATATACATATATATATATAAGAAGTGTATCAGGTGAGATATGAGAGCATGAGAGAAGCAAATTTCAACCATATAATTCAAATGGTTGGGTAGGATCAAAACAATCTTTATCATCCCTATATGGTTATATGACCAACATTAACTCCTCTCACCACACCTCGTATGCCTCCTATATATATATATATATATATATATATATTATATCACTCTTCATTTTTTTACAACCTAATGAATAAAATGCATCACTCATTATAATCATTAGATTACAAGAAAATGAAAGGTGAGGATGGAGAGTAACTCTCTTAGAGATACTCTTGGAGTAACTTGATCCCTCTTCTCTCTCTTTATATATATATATATACTACCACCCTTTTTTTTTAGAAAAAATATATTAGCAAGCACTACACTTTGGGGAGTATTTTAGCAAATCCAAAGTTGTTAACTAGGGAGTTACTGAACAGGGCCAAAAAGTGCTATTATAGTACTTACTCAGAATGAGAATATTCTAGCAATCCTTCTTGCCCTGGTGTCACTTGACAGTAGAAGATGCCAGTTAACTTCAATGCATATGCAGAAACCTTTCCCAGTTGTTTCAATACATTAGTAGCTTTGCTGCTAAAGGTGATTGTTCTAACAATGTCAAAAAAAAAAAAAAGACAAAAAACCTGTCATGATTGGACAAAATAGGGAATAGTAAATCACCTTCTTGAGTGTTGATGCAGATCCCAGTGAAGGAACCTCAGGCGATTCTCCCCTCTCAAATTTTTATTCACAGACCTAATGGCATTTGCAAACTCTGCTCGAAGAATTGTTTCTCGAGGCTTCTTCTCACGAGACTTAATTACAAGACAAAAGAGAATACAGAAGTTAGAATATGGTCTGGCATAGACCAGAGACTGAGATCAGCCATGCCAGATGATTCCTTACATTGGTAAAAAATGCCCTACCTTAATTAAGTTCAATATAATAATTGGATTCCCATATCTCTTAACAAGATTTTCAAAATGAAGTCTTGTGGCTTCATAATTATGGTCCTTCTTTGATACTGGGGAGAAATAACCAAAGTCAGTTTAAACTACAGAAAAACAGTATCAATCGAAGGAAGTCATTTAAACTACAGAAAAGTATCATACATATAATGTCAGGTTTTATATTCAATGGAGAAGCTTCCTGAGACCAGAAAAGAGGGATTGAACCACGGATCTGTACCACAGAACTTATTTGCATTAGGCCTCCATCATGAGCATCTGCAAAAACAATCTGTTCTGTTTCAACATCATTAGCTACTCTACCCTTTTCATTCACTCCACGTTTCAAATATCTGCACAAGTTAGAGAAACCAAGAAACATCATGTCCAGAAACAAGAAATAACAATGATGAGAAAACCTTGAACAAATATATAGGAAATGTATCAAATGAGATATCAAATTACACCGATATAACTTATAGTTATATCAATAATTTCATATAAAATGTGAATTTTATCGATCTAACCGTTAAATTATATCTATATATTACTTGGATTGTTTGTGTCAAATTTTATGAAAATTGATAACAATAAGAAGGTAATCAAATGATTCATATTTTTGTATAATTTAAAAGTATATATTAAGTCAATTTTGTTGTATATGAATGATGTATCAAACAATTTTGGATTAATAAAAAAAAAAACTTCGTAGATATGATATATATGAAAAAAAATTTCAATCCAACAGTGAGTTTCAAGATAAAATTATCCAACTAAAAGTTATTAATTGGGTGATAGTTGGTGTAAGGTACAGTAATGTAATTTGATCGCTTTCATATATATTGACTTTCATAAATTGAAGTGCATTCAGAAAATAGTACAAACTAGTAGCTATGTCAAATAGAAACTAAAGAGAAATTGATACAATCTATTGAAAGTGAAAACATAAACAAATGTATTCTTTCTAGATGATAAAAAATGAAAAATCAAATATAATGTAGCTTTCATAGTATCATTAATTCAGAGAGAAAGGCCAAACAAAGTACAAACCTGGTCCCAGCATAATGCTGTGAGCGTCTAGCAATGATAGTCAAGTTGAATTCCTTGTCAGATATAGAAAGTTTGACCTGGATACCATGCCATGAAATAAAATCATTTTCAGACAACACATAATACTGGCATGCAAACATATTCTGGCAATATCATAAGAGGGATACACACTAGTACCATTTATGAACAATTAAGAGTTACACTGTCTGAAATTAAATATTAGAAAGACTTCCCATACCAAAGAGTTAATCAAACCTTCTATATGGTCTTGAGGAATGGATGTCCCACTATAAGACTACTGATGAACTGAAACACTAATAATTTAAACTTTAATGACTGCACACTATACAACAATAAAAAAGTTTAATGATGGCAGCATTAATCACTATTGAAATAAAATGCTAGCAATATTGGTCACATAACTATAAAGAGAAACAGGTACAACTAAACATGATTATTGATCAAGTACAACATAAATAAGCAAGAGAAAAATAATTCCAAGAGGTGTTGGGTCCTCAAAGCATATTTCAAAGTCTAACCTCACTTTAAAATTATAAAACAAAAAATAAGAATAAAAAAAAATGACGCACATCACTACAATATTACTATTAGCTCTATTGATTACCTACTACCTTCACAAATCTCTCAAAAGCATATCCAATAACCAGTAAAGGGAACTTCAATCCTACCTGTTTAAAAAAGCCATATACTAAGGCAACTGTCCATGAGGTATTCTGAAGGGTATTCCTGATTCCACGGGTTAAGAACTCATTCCAAACAAACATTGTCTCATATAGTAATTGTCCTTTTGAATTATTATCAGATAAGTTCTTTTGAAGACTAAGCATGACATGGTATGAATAGCTGAAAAAGAAGTCCTTCGTAAGATCCACACTGCATAGAAGCTTCTTGTATCTAAGTCACAAGAGGAGAAAGAGCAGAAGCTCATTAACAAGAAGGTTTACTATATGAAGGAATAAAAGGAACACATATGGTCATAAAAGCAACTTATCAGGTCATTAACTCTAACCAAAAGAAAAAGTGGGGACGGGGGAAAGACAGTTATCTCTGCAGTGGAACCCCAACGAGACCTTCTATCACTCGAAGGTTACGTTTACATCACAATAGCGATGTACATCGCCCCATGCATTTGCAGGAAATGAACCAAAAATAGCATGTTGAACTTGAAAACAACATGAAGGTTGACATTGTGTTTGTGTATATACACTGAAGAGACACAATCAACATATACAATACAAAGATATGATGCTCAAACAGAATGTTCTCTTTACACAGTATAATAATGAAGTGAAATAAACAACTGTAACTTGTAAAACAATTCTCATCTAAGTACAACGAACAAGGTATAATTCTCAATGCTGCTCCAATATGTCTCTTTAAATGTACCATAGACATACTACAATTACATGCAGAATTGACTAAAGACCTGTTCTCATCATTAGAATATGCCATTTTGGATCGCACAGTAGCATGTGGAACTGGAATCATTTTACTCTTTGTGATAGCATATACATTATGCCCACAAATTATGCCAATCTTCCTTCGTTTGGTTATAAGCAGCATGTAGTATGGCTCAAGAAATTTGATAAATCCTAAATCAAAAGAAAATTCGGTAAGATTACAGATTTATTCCAATGAAAAATAGGGTAAACAATACCAGAAATAATAAATTAATAATACCAATGATTCCATAACAAGTAGTCACAAATTTAAGTCCCCCTGTTGACTTATTTCCTTCATGTATCCGCCTCAGTAGGTCACAGCACTCAATTTCTGAGAATATCGTAGAATCTTCTGTGATATTTAGTTCAAATGGCTCCAATCTGTCAATCTTCAAGACCCTCCAATATGTTCTGTTTTTGTCTCTTCCAACCATATAAAATTTCTGCACAAGAAGACCGCAATAATGTTTCATAGCATGTCAAGTGCACAGACAAAAGTGAAAAGGATAGTATTCATTAGGGGAAAGTACTGGTAAGCAATAAATGCAAGTTATAAAGAATGATACAAACAACTCTACTATGAATACCAATAGAACATTAATGCAATGTTTTCAGATTAAATGGTCTTCACAGTGTAAGTGAAGAGTCTTGGGAGTAAAAATAAAGATTCAGCAGTTATTCAAAAGAAGGAGTGTGGCAAATAGTAAAATGGTAAAACATCATAGTTACTTATTGTGCATTGCACACTATACACTAAGGGATCAAGGTACCAGAGTGTAGCATGCAAGGCAGTATTGAAGCACAAGCACATCAGATCATATTAAATATATTATAGTATAGTCCATCAGACTAACAGAATTGTGCAAACAAAGCAAATCTAAAATCAAAATGTACCACGCATAAAACATGACGTCAAACACTTAAACCATCAATGAATTTGTTAACTATAAAATGTCAATAACCCATAATATTTTATTACTTGCATCCCGAGACACGATTCTTAGATTATGACTTTGGACCTAACTCAACCTACAAAACCAGCTTATAAAATGAGAGTTGTCCCCCGCTTATATACTCTAATCAAATCATCTCACTATTCAATGTGTAATCTCCAACACATCTTTTTCACGTCGAAGACCAGACATCTCAAGTGTAAAGTTTACATAACATATGCAAGTAGTCCAATAAGCACTTAATAGTGGGTGGCCCAATAGGCTCACCAGCAATCACTAAAACAGACTTTAATACCATCTTCGAATGTAGATTTTGAGTCTAACCCAACCCTACAAAACCGGCTTGTAAAGTGAGAATTGTCTCCCATTTATGTACGCTATTCAAGTCATCTCATTAGTCAATAGGAGATCTCCAACAATGATTGCAGACAAACATATTGAGATAGCTATCTAAGCAAGCAAGGAATGTCTAAGTAAAATATGAAACTATTTTTATAAATAAGATATCTAAGCAAGCAGGAAATATCATGTAGTGAGGGGGCCTTCTGTTTAACTCAAACTCAAAAATCGTCTATGGTTTAGGAGGATGAATTTGAAGTGCTACATCATGTTTTTATATTTCTCAGAGAAACATGAGAAAGGCGATGTAAATTTGCACAGTAACAACAGAATATGTAATATTTGACTATCTAAATAATATATTTGAAGGAGAAAAGAATACATGAATTGTATGATCCATTAGATTATAGTTGTGAAATATAGAGAATAAATTATAATGATTCACAATGAAAGTGGGAAGAAGAAGATAAAGATTGAAGAATGAAATGTGCGTTTTACCGAACGGGTTTCGTAAAGCCTGAAGTTGCGCATATGGTGAGGTCCATGGGCAATGGCAATGCACTTGTTGGCTTCCATCAGATCCCGAGCCTCAACTTAAGAAGCTCGGGTTTTACTTTTACAACCAAAAAACTCAAAATTAAGTTTAAACAACAAAACACCAAAACCTTGTGTTCTTTTAAATTTCAATACACAAAACAAATTGAATCCATATAAATCACAATCAGGTTTGCATACACACAAAACAAAAACAAAACAAACAGGTGAGGTCAGGCGATGCAATGCTAGAGCCCAGAGGAGAAGGAAATGCGCGGAGCAGAAAGACAGAGCCACACAGCTCCGCCTTCGCTACGCTCACTGCATCCACACAAAATTCAATATTATATTAATACACAACAAAATTTTCAGACGCTTTTTAATCTAAAATTTCAGTTTTTTTTTTAAATATTTAAATTAAAATAATTATCTTAAACGAATTTTATCTGTAATTATTTTTTAATTAATTTTTTAAAATTATTTTTAACGATAATATTTTAATTATTTTTAATATTTTATCTCTTTATGAATCCTATTAAAGGAGAGATAAGAGTGTAAAATAAATAAATATTAATCATATAATTCAAATTGATAGTTAAAGAGTATAATTAATTAAAATAATCTTTAATCTCACGTGTATATGGTTAAAATTAAGTTTTTTCACACACTCACTTAATATGTCTATATATATACTGTCATTTTTAAAATATTATATTAAAATTTAATGTTAAATTAATCTTCGTTAACATAATTTGTATGTAATAAAAAATAAATTATTAATATAGGTATTGTTTGGTAGAAAAATTGTAGGAGTGCTTCTCGGGTTGAAAGCAATTTTTGGCCAGCAAAATTAAGACATAACAGCAATCCCTTAGGTAGGGTAAGTTTTGACGAGAAAAAATGTTTTGCAGTTAGTAAATATGTAATTGACGTGGAAAATCATTAAAAGTGACACGGAACACAAGACGAGTCTCAGGTCAACGACTCAACCCAATATAAAGAAGTTCTAATATAGGTTGACCGTGAGAAATGTTTTAGGATGGTCCCAATATTGACTAAGGGAGCTGGTGGAGAGACCACGTTATCGTCCTATAAAACGATAAATGTAGAAAGTAAAAAAGACAGAAGACTTCTAAAATAAATATTATAATTATATATTATTAATATATATGGTCATTGTATCAAATATTAATAAATATATAATATATTATATTTTTTGTCAAATTGCATTATATATAATAATAATTTAATTTTTATTAAACAAAAATTATATTAATGAAGAAAATTTTAACACTCAACATTTTTATTTCTCGGTAGTTGACATTATTTTGTGTATTTTCTTTTTAAATATCATACTATTTGTTTAATGTATTTAAATTATAATTATAATGTTATTATCCTGTAAATGCCAATTGAGGTATGATTGAAGAGATTTATGTGACTTTGTCATTGTTGTTTTAGTATATTAAATTTAGTAGTATAGAATTAATTTTTTGGTGGTAAGGAAACAATGTTTACAGTGTTGAGGTATTACCTTTTTATTATTAAAGAATTTTAATGTAAAATTTACAGTTTTCATTACTTTTTTATTATTAAATAATTTTAATTTAACATTCATGGAATAATGTAATGCTTACATGTCGTTTCCTCACTCGAATTTGCCTTATGAACACTTAGCATTTCCATAGTTGTTTGTCATTGTTCAGTAGTTAGTCCAGCGAGCCTAATGTTATATGCTTTTGTTTGAGATGTCCCTACACTGAATTGCACAATATTAGCACAAAGAATTCCTTCTAAAGATCTTCATTTTCTTCTAACACACGATGAAGTTCTCATGGCTGTGCCCATTCTTCCTAATTCTCTCTCTAATATTCCACTTTAGTGATAATACTAGTACAGTACCTGTGCATTCTTTTTTTAAGTGATTATTTAATTTAAAGCTATAAGATAAAAGAATTATCTTCTCTTATTCAGTGAGCTATACATGATTTTCTATCATCTTTGTATTTTTTAGGGGATTTTAAATTTTCACATATTGATACACGTAAATATTCGAGAGGAATCTCTACCTTTTATTGATATGTTGCATTAAAATATGTAAAGAAGATTTATGCTAATTATTAGCTTCTAATATACAAAAAAAGTTCCTTCTAATTAATTTCTAATATATACAAAAGTTTCTATCAATTAGCTCGTATATTTTTATAAATATGTTTGACAATGATACAAATAATCAAAGCATATTTGTACAAATATGATTAGTTGAAATTATGCTAATAATTTAGATTGATATGAACTAATATATCAATATTATAATTATTTCTTTAATATTGATATCATAATTATTATCTCTTATTTAATTCAAAGATGGGAGGAAAAGAAAGGAGAGGCTTTGATTAAATATTTTATTTAGTTAAAGATGAAAACTTGTTTGACTCAAAAATGAGGGATTTTAAAAATTTATTTATTTTAGTACCTTTATATTTTTGGATTTCAAAATATAAATAATAATATTTTAGTTATTATACTTAAAATATTTTAAATATCTCTCTTCTCTCCAAATCATCCGACATTAAATAAGAAAAAAAATTATTAATAAAAGTTTTACTTTCCTTAATTCGCGTCTCACCCTAAAAAATTGAACTGTTATAAAAAAAATATATACGAAGACATATACAAAGATTATTCTTTAATTTTTAACAAATTAACATCTTTTTTTTATTTTCTTTTTTTTTTTAAATAACCAATAAAAAACTTACACATAAATTCGTATGGTAATTATTTGTACCTAATAGCATAGAGGTAACAAAAAATTGTAAAAAATTATTTTCCCCTCTATTTTCCCGAACAAATACTTATTATTTTTTTCTTTAAAACTAGTCAGAGGATGATCCATTTTTTATAATCTAGATTTTGCTTATTAATTAAAACTTGGGTTGCAAAATTTATTCTCAATTATTTGTGCTGACAAAAATTGAATTTAATCTGCTAGATGGCATTCTCCTGCCTTGTTTAGGTGTCACACTTTTTAACATTTCAAGCTTATTGGCAGCAGGTTTTCCACTGTCCATTATTTATTATATAGTATTTACAATATATTATCCCTAATAGATGAGAGAGAGAAAGAGAGGAATAATGACACACGGTTATGAAATTATATTGTTTCATTAATTCATCAAGATGTCACAATTTATAACTTTTCAATTACATTTATTTTGCGTGTTATTTCAAATAACAAAATCATTTACCAGAATACAGTTGGATTATTCTTGAAATAGTGTTTTCAGATTGTATGGGCCTGTAATACTTTGATTTCCGCTCCACATAAGCTGGGAAACAATCTGATCAACCCTTTGAGTGGGATGAACAGAGTCAAAGAAGACATATTCCTTAGGATTCTCACATAATTTGTAATCTTTCACTGCTCTTTTACCTCCACAACTGTAATATTCCCTGTAAGGGCCACTGCCACAGCATGCTACTGCGCCTTCTTTTAACCCTTCACAGCAAATTAAGGCACCAAAATCACAACAGAGATGAGATTAAATTTTCACTTACTCTAAATTAATATGCAATTACCTACCGTATTTTAAAGGGTTGTTTATAACATCAAAAGATATACTAAAAAAATCGATGTATGAATATTTAAATCCTTTTAGTTGTTTATTTAACTTGTCAAGTTCCACCGAAAGCACACTGTTATGTAGTTTGGCTAGTGCTGAAGCCTCTTCTACGCAGGAACCTTTAGATTCATTTACTAGTAACTTGATGAGTGGAATACAACCCATAGCTGGCTGGTTAAGAACCACAAATTTCCTCCCTCCTGTCTTGTGTATCCCCTAATATATTGTTTCAGATTAGAGAAAACAATTAGAAAATATGGTATAGCAAGTTATACTTTGATGCTTGAATTAATGCACAAGTAACTTGTACATACCTTGATCACAGTTGTAATATTACCAACTACCATGTCTACATATTTCTCAGCAGTGTGTGAAGTAAAGACACTCGAATTTTCTAACAGAAGGATGTTATAATCATTGCTTCCTATGTTAATCAAGTAAACAGCTTTGGCAAGCAGAGTGGTGGTTTCTGCATCTCCTAGTTCCTGCCTCAATACCTTGCTCACTTTCTTGAAATAGCTTAGTTGAGTTTTTAGATCTATCACCTAAAATTAAAAATCAAAATAGACTTGTACGGTTGGATATAAAAGAAGTCAATGACCATGTCAAAATTAAGAGTAGAGCATTAATTCTTAAATCTTAATGCAACAGACCAGTCCTTGATGGGTTTGAACCAAAGCCCCAGCTCCTGCTGATGCAAAATTGACTCCATAAACGTATTGTTGATTACCAGGAAATAGATATGGTTGAATTAGCGGCAACTTAGCATACTCAGCTGCAATCAAGTTCGTTCTCGATCATATATATTATTATAGCTATATATAGAAGCATTGCTTGTATGCTGTTAATTAATTTAAGCTCGCAAAACCAAAATTCTCTTATATACACATTCATACCTATGAAATCTGGAATTACGCGACCATCAGAAAATCTACCAGTTGGATACTTGAAGAAGGTTTCCCCATATGGAGAGAAATTTGCCTGATTATCGGCAGTGGTATTGATGTAATTATTGTTTCCAACATCAAATAATGAATCTCCAAATACAAATAGTGCAGTGTGTTCTTTTGGCTGGCATATATCACTAAGGCAGCATGTTGGAATTACTATGCCATAGCTTACAAAAAGAACTAGGAAACACAACCTGAATTTTTGTCTTGCCATCTCAGTTTCACTTCAATTTAATTTCTAATGATCTCAATATTAGGCAACTTGTGTTTATAAAGGCCAATTTGACTTCGTGCAGAGTGAACACTAAATTTCCTGCATATTGTGAAATTTTTATTTTTTATTTTATACATAGAATAGAATAGGTGTGAAATATTTATTGTATACATAGAAGACAAGTACCTATCATAAAGTGTGATGAATTTTCTTTAACTTTCTTAAGACATAAGGATACCCCAAGTACGCGTCCAAATCGTATATTAACATATAGTTCAACAAGGACAAGAAATTGAGCCTGACTAAATTAAATATAAACTTGTTTTTTATTAAGAATAAATTTAAATATAAATTATTATATTTGACTATCTTTATTTGAAAAGTATTTTTTATAAGAATTGTCTTATCATAAGCGATCACTGATTGATGTTTTTACATTTTTATAAAAACGAGTTGGTGAGACGGTGACCAATTCATATACGTATCAAGAAGGGTCAAATGATCTTATAGTGAAAGTTCATACACACTGGTAATTCAAAAAACATTTCAAAAAATAAATTACACTTCCTCTTCTAGATAAATTTGAATATTTATACTACCACTCTTATGAAAATATAAGTATTATACTATCATTGCTAAAATACACTTTTCAATTGCATAAAAAATGCAAATATATTAATTATACTTTACTGTAATATATATATATATATATATATATATATATATATATATATATATATATATATATATATATATTAAACGTACAATTTTTAAATATATCTATTATTAAAAATATAATTATTACAAAATTTAATACTTATATATATACATTAATTTTTTTATATATGCATATATAATGTATCCCATAGCTTATATTTTTAATCATTATTTTAATAAATTTTAATTAAAATTTTAAATATATATTTTTAAAAATATTGTATTGAGTAAGTAAATGATAACTTAGTAATTAAAAATATTTTAATATATATTTTAATTAAAATATATTTTAAAATCTTATAATAAATATGAATTACATGAAAACGTGTACAATTAGGTTATGTTCTTGCAATAATCCATCAAATTTGCAGCAGATTCATAAAAAATAATCTACAATTGTTAAGAAATAGAAACCAGGACACATCCATGTTTTGATATGCGGGGACAATTGCCTCCACAAAAAAAAATTTTTAATATAATAGATACGTACAATTATAAATTATTTCAATAATTTAAAATATAATAAAAAATTTATAATATGAGTATTGTACCTAAAATATATTTCTAGCTTCACTCTTTTTACTTTCTCAATTAGACATTTTTAATATTTTCTTTGTGGATCGTAAACACTTCATCCTTACACTTAACTAAAAATTATCTCTCAAGTATTTAAATCATCTTTATTTTATCTTTATATGAATATTTGAATTCTTAATTGTCTATTATTTTCAATCTATCATATTTTATTTTAAAAATTAATTTTAATATTTTGTTAAAAGAAATAATTAATAGTTGAAACTAATCTTATGTTATAATTTAAATTGTTGATGGTAAATCTAAAGTATAATTTATACATTAAAATTATTTATTTACTATGAGAAAATAAACTGTGTACAATGTAAAATTATTTTACCTTATTATCTAATTATAAATTATTGTATATGATATATTGTTGAATTTTACAATAATTATTTTAAAATTCATAGTAATAGTAATTTGTAATTAAAAGATATTGTAAAATTATTTTACATTGTCTGGACCACTAAACTCATTTATCATTTAAATTTTAATTATATAAAAATAAATACTTATAATGTATAATGCAAAAACTAACCACAACTAAAAATAATGGTAAAACTATAGTAGAAGACAAACAACTTTGGTCATTTCTCAAGACATCAATTAGGAATGTTGAGAATAAAAATAAAAGAGATTAGTTCAAAAATGAAATAAAGATGGTAAGATAGAAGAGAAATTAATTTAATAAAAATGACTAATCCACTTGTTAAATTTTTTAATTGAACCTCTCGTGTGTTTATAAAAATTTAATCTCAATTATTGTTTTACCATAAAACTAATTACTCATACGTCAATTAAAATAGTTATTGAATTAAGTATTTAAAAATTAATTAGTTTGAGTTGGATGATCATGCTTGTTCTAAGACATCACACTAATTTTTAAATTGTTTCTTTATCAAACATTTAATTAGGCGTCAAAGACCATATTAACATCAATTAGATTAGGCCAAAACATGCATTTAATATATTAATAAAAATTATAAACCAAAAATTAAATGATAACCCACCAATCCAACAAGATTTCGCAATTTAGATTTAAAAAGGGAAGTAAAATTAATAGAGAAAAAATTAAAGTCAAACCTCAAGATCTAAAAAATAAAATAAATTCTTAAACCACCATATTAATCCTAAAACATTTAGCCTTCCACCGAGGCTTCACATAAAAACATTAAAAAGGAAAGAAAATGAAAAAAGAAAACTAAGAAAAATGAAAATCCAAGCAGGAGCAAAGTGCAACTTTATGATGACTCTTTATCTAAAGGTCCTAAAGATAGTTTTAAATAGAATCTATTTAGAATTATCTACAACCTAAGCCCAAAACATGGGCCCATTCAATGTTAATTATCCTAATTGCACATTAATTCTACCAAGCTAGTATAGTAAAATCACGTCAACTATTATACTTCATTTATTTCAACATTTATATGATCGAATTGGTTTATATTTTCATAAAGTGATAGATAAATTCCTTAAAATTTAAGTGCTAGTTGAATGTATATCCAATTTATATAGCTTCATATATGCTCAAAATACTACGCCTATGTGAGCCTATCAAGACAAAACAATGTTCCTAACTCCATATCTAAATGTGTCCAAGTTAAAGGTTGAATCAGGTCATAACTTCTTCATGAGAGTTGTAAATATTTCTTTAAGTTTTTCATAGACTCTAAGAATACCTCAAACTCATTTTTAAAACCTGAGATATGACCTAAATAAAAATGAAAGTTCAAAAACATAAAAACCATCCAAAAAATGACCAAGTTATCATTAAAGTCCAATTAAGTCCAAACATACAAAAATCAACTAGAATATCAATATTAGGAAAATAAACATCTAATAAAGTCAAATACAAATGCATAATAAGTGTATTAAAATTAGTTTATCAATATACTCCCCTACAAATCACAATGAATCAGTTCAAGCACATTGTTAGCTTTGTAATCACTCAAAGAAAACTTCTACGCAATTTGTTCGTCTCTACGAAACTTTATTTAACAATGCACACTATTTTTGTTAACACCATGAAAATTGAGTGATTTTCTCGGAAGGATGCCCTAAATAACCAGGTTAGAGACCTACATGGTCCATTCCATTAATTTTCTAGGTCTCCATTCTCTAAATTCTAAACAAAAAATAGAATTCATTCCTTCATTCACCTGTGCCAGAATTTGGTAATAAACTGCATAATGCAATTTGATTCATCCATCATGACACAAATATCAAGTTACAAATCAACTTAGGGACATAAAGAACGTTTGTGAGTTTCGGATCCCCTTCCAGCACCATGATTCCTTCCTTTGTTGCAGTCATGTGTTGTCTATCCAGAATTGAAGACTCACAAGACAATTTTGAATGTCATGCAAGTCACACATACTCTTAATACTTCTTATCATATGATTGGTTGTTTCACGGTCAATTATCTAGGGAATAATGTAATGCTTACATGTCATTTTCTCACTTGAATTTAGCTTATGAACACTAAGCATTTCCACAAATGTTCAACATTATTCAATAGTCGGTCCAACAAGCCTATTGTTGTATGCCTCCATAAGAAATGTGCTTGTATTCCCTGCTATACTAGATTGCACAATATTAATATTAATACAAATTGTTCCTCCCAAAAATTTCCATTTTCTTCATGAACACAACGAAGTTCTAATGGCACATATTCTTTCCTCATAATTCTTTCTTTGAAAATGTAATTGGGAGATAATATTTCATAGATGATCACTCGAGCTAAGGTCCTAAGGTGGGAGAATTCTCTTCCCTTGTTCAATGTGTTGTTCCTAATTTCTTGTTATAGATCTTTGCATTATATTATACGAGTCTTGATTAAAATATACACAAAAATTCCTACTAATATATAGCTCCTATAGATTCCTACAAATTTGTTCGATAATGATATAGGTATTCAAAACATATATATATATATATATATATATATATGGTGAGATATTCCATGAGCTTGGGCTTGTGCTACTAACATAAAAACATCTCTTTCCCATGTCTTCAGATATAACACATAAAGGTTTGTTCGTTCTTTGTACATAAACATTTGTGATAGTTTCACGTAGTTGGTGCCACCATCACCAATGGAAGTAGGGACGACAACAACAATAATGATAGTGATAATGGTAGTGATGAAGGCAAAGGCGATAACAACGATAACAGTAGTAGTGATGAAGGAGAAAATCACAACCACTTAAATGAATTTTTTAAATAATTTTTTTAGTTTCAACCTTCTATTTAAATTAAAGAGTTAAAATTGAATATTCTCATTTTTACCTAAACAAGTCAGTATTAAGATACATATTTAAGGGTTGAGATTGATTATTATCATTTTTTTAAAAAAAATAAGTTATTCTTATAAAATACATATCTTATTTATTAATATATATATATATATATATATAAAATTATAATGCGTGATTTTAAATCAATCATGACTCATCTATAATTACTTATTTTATTACTATTAACAGGTTAAATGATAGAAATATTATATTAATAATAAAATAAGAGATTTAAAAATAAAATTTCAAATACTATATATATATTTTTTAAGAATAATCCTTACCACTAATTTTTTATTTCACTGCTACAATATTAGGAGTTTCCTGTACTTCTGCTGTCGCTGATATAAAAACATCTCTAACCCATCATGGGTTACTTGTTATTTTTATATAAATCTTTATGACAGTTTTCCGATTTTGCTTCCAAGATAAATTCTCCCATAAAAAGAAGTATAACTAACTAGCTGGTTAGTGTATCATTATCCTCATTATGTAACTCTGTTATTAATATCCTCCGGAACCTATTTGTACATATATGATCCGCTAAAATCATGTTTATAATCTAGATTACTACCGACTGATTCATTAATAATGTAATTATTTCATTAATGCAGATATCGTGGACTAATATCGATTTAATTATCTCGCTATCGACTTATAGAGTATTCTTTCTTGTAAAGTCGATCAGAGGATGACCCGGCTCGCTTTTATTATTGTTATTTTTAATACAAATCTAATATGTATATGATATACGACAACGTGTTTAACTAAAAGCATTTTTAAAATGTAGATTTTGCTTATTAATTGAAACTTGGGTTGCAAAATTTATTCCCGATTGGTAGATGGTATTCTCCTGCCTTGTTTAGGTCACTTTTGAACTTTTCAATCTTATTGGTAGCAACTTTTTCCACTGTCCATTATGCATTATTTAGAATATATTATGGATGAGAGAGAGAAAGTAAGTATTGATGAATTAATCCATCAAGATGTCACAATTATAGCTGTCGATTACAAATAACAATGTCACTTATCTGAACATGGTTGGATTATTATTGAAATAGTGTTTTCAGATTGTATGGGCCTGCAATACTTTGGTTTCCGCTCCACATAAGCTGGGAAATAATCTGATCAACCCTTTCAGTAGGATGAACAGAGTCAAAGAAGACATATTCGCTAGGATTCTCACATATGTCATAATCTTTCAATGCTCCTTGACCTCCACAACTGAAATATCCCCTGTAAGGCCCGCTACCACAGCATGCCACACCGCCTTCTTTAAACCCTTTAGTTTACAAGGTGCCAAAATCAGAACAGAGATTCATATCAGATTAAATTTTCACTTACTACACATATGAAGTTACCTACCATATTTTGATGGGTTGTTTATAAGATCAAAAGATAAATTATAAAAGTCGAAGTATGAAAATTTATATCCTTTTAGCTGCTTCTTTAACTTGTGCAGTTCCAGAGAAAGCACACTGTTATGTAGTTTGGCTAGTGCTAAAGCTTCTTCCACGCAGGAACCATTAGATGCATTTACTAGTGCCTTCACGAATGGAACACAACCCGAAGCAGGCTGGTTAAGAACCCCAAATTTCCTCCCTCCTGTCTTATATATCCCCTGATTAGGTAAAAGTGTAAAACAATTATAATATATGGTAGGATGCTTGAATTAATGCACAAGTAAGTAACTTGTATATACCTTGATCACAGTTGTAAGATTACCAACTACTATGTCTACATATTTCTTAGCAGCGTATGGAGTAAAGACACTCGAATTTTCTGATAGAGTAATTTCATAATCATTGCTTCCAATGTTAATCAAGTAAACAGCTTTGGCCAGCAGAGTTGTGGTTTCTGCATCTCCTAGTTCCTGCCTCAATACCTTGCTCACTTTCTTGAAATAACTTAGTTGTGTTTTTAGATCTATCACCTGAAATTAAATATCAAAATAGATACCATGGACTACTACGGTTGGATATAAAAGTTAATGACCAAGTCAAAACAATTCAGCATTCATCAATCCTTAATTAGTTAACAATAAAATACAACAGACCAGTCCCTGATGGGTTTCAACCAAAGCCCCAGCTCCTGCTGATGCAAAATTGACTCCATCAATGTATTGTTGATTACCAGGAAATAGATATGGTTGGATTAGCGGCAACTTAGCATACTCAGCTGCAATCCAGTTCGTTTTCATATATATTATTATAGCTATATATAGAAGCATTGCTTGCATGCTGTTAATTAATTAAGCTCGTAAAACCAAAATTCTTATATACAGACATACCTATGAAATCTGGAATCACGCGACCATCAGAAAATCTACCAGTTGGATACTTGAAGAAGGTTTCCCCATACGGAGAGAAATTTGCGTGATTATCAGCAGTGGTATTGATGTAATTATTGTTTCCAACATCAAATATTGAATCTCCAAATACAAATAATGCAGCGTGTTCTTTTGGCTGGCATATATCACCAAAGCAGTGAGTTGGAATTAGTATGCCATAGCTTACAAAAAGAATGAGGAAACAGAAACTGAATTTTGGACTTGCCATATGAGTTTTACTTCAATTTTAATTTCTAATGATCTCAATAGTAAGCAACTTGTGTTTATAAAGGCAGCTGTGACTTCATGCAGAATAAAAACTAAATTTGTAAATAATTTAAATATTAAAAACCTGCTGTATTGTGAGCTTTCTTTTGACTTTTTTTGTCCAAATATTTAAGCATATATTTAAATATTATCTAACTTTACATTGGTTTATCATTCCATATGTTAAATATTAATAATTCAATGTCAATTTAATTATAGTTAAGTTAATATGTATTGTCTTGAAGCAGTGTTTTATCGGTTCAATTAGTAAATGTTTATGAGTGAGGAAATACTTGTAAATTTAACTTTGGATGATAGTAGTTTTATAAACTTGATGTTGATTAAATTTTATAAAAACGAGTTGATGAGCAATTCATATGGGATCAAGATTATTTTATGTTGAAACGGCGGAACAAAGGCACAAGACTAACGACAATGTAATACTGGTGAGGAATGAGTAAATTATATAAAAAATCTGAAGATGGTGATCCTTACAAAGGCCAGCATCTGCTACACAGACACCAGGTGACATTCACGAATGATAAGGTTTGAGCAACTTGAGAAGTAGTGATCTAATAGTTTTATTTTACTTTTTTTTTTAATACATTAATTCATTCAAAGAAGAAAGTGAAAGAGATCTCCGATAGTGTAAGGACCTATAGTGGGGGAGTTGATTGCATAGCCCCACATCCTAGCCGCCAATTGTTTGTAAGCAGTTTGTGTAAGATGGTAAGAATCCCAAAACAAATATTCACTTGGTTTGTAGCATAATTCAAATTGCTTCTCCTCCTCTCTTTTTCCTCCACAGCTGTATTCTCTTCCACAACATGCTGATTTCCCTTCCTTCAAACCTGCATCAAATAATTAAATAAGCACATTTTTTTTTTATATCAAAAGTATATATTTGTTAATTCCACCTTTTGTCGTCCCTTCTCCCTCCCCATGTAAACTTAATTAAGGCCCTTGAACCAAAAAACTTACCATATTTTATGGGATGGTTCATCCTACGTGTGACTTCAACATTGAAATCATATAGAGAATACTTAAAGCCTTTGAGCTCATTCTCTAATTGTATAATAGAACCTCCGATAGAGCTTGATTATGTAAACTTGCAAAGGTAGAAAGTTCTTGCAAGCAACCACCATTCCCTTTTGACTCTAGTCTTCTGGTGCCTGGAAGACAACCCAAGGACGGCATGTTCATGGACCCAAATTTTCTAGCCCACTCTTGTATATTTCCTGAGAGTATTATGATGATCAAAATCATGACCTTGTGATCACAACTCACCAAACTATATCCTCACTACGCATACAAAAAAGCTAGAATTTTATTATAATACCCTTATGTCAGTTAAAAAAGTTTTACATTAGTGTTATTATATATCATTTAACTTACACATGTTGTCAAACTCAATAAATAATGTGTCAACATATTATTTGATAATACTATAAAAAATTTACATTCACAACATGGCATCAAAATTGACCAATGTTTATAAGAAAAATGATTAAATCATTCTCAACTTGCATGGTAGATATAATTTTGTTTTCACTTTCCATTATCAGATCCAATTAAGAAAAATCGCCGTGGAAGTTTCATTTGACAAATTAGCATAGGCTAGTTTATGGGCCGGGTTTACAAAACTATACTAAAGTATTTGAAAAGGGAAATTTGTTTGCACGTGTTCGGCCAATTAAAATTAAGTGATGGCAAACCAACTACAAGAAGCCATAAGTTTTGTGGAACATTATATTTTAATATCATTTGGCCATAAATGTGATGTATTATATGATAATTATTATCGTTTCTAATACAGTTTCATCGTCTTATTTTATGGCTATTACTGTTAAACGTGAATGAACACTTTAAGGTTTTATGGTGAAGATTAGGCTTACTTCTAAACAGCATAAGGAGAAATGTTTTTTCGCATGTTGCTAACTAATTAATAGAGATAAGAAGAAATTATGTCCACCTTACAAAAAAAGAAAAAAGAAAAAAAAACTAAGAAGTGGATTTAATGCAACAAAGATCCAGTTGTTAATTTGGATGATAGGATTAGAACTTTTATAGTGATGCTATTGAGGGAAAAACAAAAATAAATATTTGTGTTTGTCTTGCTGGCTAATATTTAAACGTACATACATAGAGACAGAAAGACCTATACAACAACTCTATATTTCCGCCTAATCTAATATATAGTAATATGCAAGTACGCAGAAGCTTCATTATCTAATTTAATTTAGCGAGAAATTATATAGATATTTTTTTGTGTACAAAATGTATATAGATTTATTATATTTAAATAGAGTTGTGAATAATGAAGATTTGTACCTTGAGAATGGAAGTGAAGTTTCCAATAATCATGGCAACGTATTGTGGAGGGTGAGAATTAATGAGAGCAGAGTGAGTCAAGAATGGGGCAAGGTAATCGTTAGATCCAAAGCTAAACAAGTAGACAGCTTCTTATAACAATATTTTAGCATCAAAGCTGCCTAACTCGTGCCTCAACCAGGTTGCTACTTTCTTCAAGTTTCTTGCCTGTGTTTTAAGTTTTAAGGGGTATTAATTTACCTGCCAAGGTAGTTCAGACACTACTAGCATCAATATGTATATAAGAAAAAAACACATCCACTTAATAAGTGAAATCATTTAAACCTTCCTCTATAAACCTACACTTAAAAAACATGTCATTTACACATTTGCTAATACTTTTGACTTTTGACACTGAATTAGCCCTCATCTTTCTCTACCAAAATTAAATTAATAATTAATATAGATACTATGTATTTACGCTACTAATCTAACATATTATATTAGTAAGTAGTTTTATTAACATATATAAAAATTGATATATAGTATCAACATATCAAATGTTAATTATATGCACAATAATATTAGTGTAAACCAGTATTATTTATACTACTAGTTTAATTTTGTTAAACAAAGGCTTCACTAACAGAAATTATCTTAATGCCTAATATTTTTTTCATTAGTAAAACATTTTTTTAATGATATTCATGATGAGATAACAGTCATTTTTAGTATCAACGTAATTCATGTTAGTAAAAATCCAAAAATTTAAAATCAACTTAACCCACAAAACCTATTAAAAAATAAAAAATAAATTTAAATATATTTTAAGTTCTTGCAAATAATATGGATATGTCTGGTTTTAATCATTACAAATTTTTTTTATTATTTTTAGATCATAACATTTTCTTAATGTCTTATTTTAATCTTATTACTAACTTTAGTCAGTATAAGATTGTCGTAATTATAAAAATGAATAATATTAAATATAATAATTAAGATAATAAAGAATATTTAAAATTAAGATAATTAGATTATTTTTATATACGTAATTCAATTAATTAATACATTTATTTATATTTTAGCATAATTAATATATTTATTATTTTATATAAATAAGATAATCACATATAATTTAATTTTATATTTTTTTTAATATATTATAAACAATATTTTTATTACTTTTAATATTATTTTTATTTTTCAATTCACTAATTTATATTTAACATTATATTTTTTGAAAATTATAATTCATTTATAAATTTATAATTTAATTTTAATATATTATTTTTATGTTATTTTTACATTTTAATTTATTGATTTTAAGTGGTTGTAATATAATTTACTTTCAATTTATTTTTGTCTTTAGAGATAAAATACTACTTGAGATATATTTTAAAAATAAATTATATTAAAATAAATAATAAATAATAAATAATAAATTAAAATATAAAAATAACATCAAAATAATATATTAAAATTAAATTATATTTTTTAAAAAATATACAATGTTAAAAATAGATTGATGAATTGAAAAATAAGAATAATATTAAAAAATAATTTTTATCCATAATATATTAAAAAATAAATTATAAACATAAATTATATGTAATTATCTTATTTATATAAAAATAAATATATTAATTAATTGAATTGAATATCTAAAAATAATTTAATTATCTTAATTTAAAATATTATTTATTATCTTAATTATCTCAATTAATATTATTTGTTTTTGTTCACTATGTGAACCTCTAAAAATATGTCACGACTAAAACAAAACAAAGGTATAATTGCACGTACCTTAAACGTATCTTAGAAGAAAAAAAAAATAGCCTGTGCATTTTATTCTTTCCATCTATATTTTATGTTAATTTAAGGTTGATCCCTATTTTTTCTCTCAATTCCTACTTTTGATTATCTTGAATTCCCGACCATGTATGTTATTAACTTATGGCTTAAATATGTTTAGTGAGGTAAATTTTCTCAAATTTAAAATTATTTTTTTTATTTTTATATTTCAAAATATATCATTTATTATGTGTAACTAAAAATAAAAAATTATTAAATAAAATCTTTATATTTAATAATATTGTTTGATTTTCAATTATATACATATCAAACGATCACTTATATTTTTATTTTTTTAATAAAAAAGATTAAAATCAATTATTTTTAAATATATTAAAAAATAATTGAAATTTATAGACTATTTTTCTAAATTTATAAGACAAAAATCATATTTAAACCTTATTTACGTAAATATCAATTAAATTGTTTAACTATTATTAATTTTGTTGCATATTTATATTTTAATTATGCTAGTTATTTCTTGGGGTAAGAAAATGTGGTGCCAACAGAATAGTATCGACAAATGTGTTTGTTGGTTAACGAAAGCAGTAGAGGTTTGAATTACTAGACTTACGGTTTGAGGAAGAACACTCGCTCCACTGAGATAGTTGGTATTACCCGGTTGTAGAAATGTGGCAGATTTGCATATTCAGCTTCATACATAACACAATGAACAATTAAAGAAGCAATTGATGAAAGTGACAAGACAATGAGATCTGCAAATCTTACCAATAAAATCTGATAGAAATCCACAAAAGAATCCCCAAAGATGAACAATGCAACGTTGTTCTTTCTGCTTCCATCACTCTCACTCACACTCAGACCCAACAACTAGAAATAACACAAGGAAGATACAGCCCCTTCCTTACTCTTACATTTTCCATCTCTACTATTTATTCATTCATATTTTTTAATTCTCGTCTTTAATATTACCCCCCAAAACAGACTTAAAAGCATGATAATAAAGTGCCAAAGAAAATGAAAAATAATTCACACACTTGATGTTCCTTTGACGTTAAAATTGAGATGTAAAGGTCTTGTCAATACCACTAGCAAACATATTTCTCCATTAGGCTCATAACATTTAATTAGACTGTAAGGTTGAATTTGTAGTTAGTAATGATTTACAATGGCATAGTCACACACAGTGATGTTTGAGACATTAGATATAAGAAATTATAAATGTTACATTTTGAATTGGCACTTTAACCCTACTAATCAGCAGTTCTGATTAACAATGTGTTAAAAACTGCAGATGTCAGTTAAATAAGTGATATAGTGATTAACTGATACTAACCTCGATCTTTTCTTGAATAATGACAATTGAGTGATTGACAAGCATTTCAGTCGTTTGTGTGTTTGTGTTTGTTTGATGTATTCAACATTCTATCATCTTTCAACGTTTCACACTATTAATTTGGCTAAAAGTATGTAGGAATCTTTGTGTCTCCTTTTGGTCCTAAATACATAAGAGAAGTGCAAGAGCCCATGGCACCATACAGAGACAAATAGCATAGGAATTATGAATTATGCAAATAAAGCTTGACCAATGCAGATTATCTTTCAACTCTAAAAGCGTTGATTTCGATTAAAGCAAGCTTAGCAGTCAAAAGAAATGGGCAATCACTTTTTAGATTTGAAAGTTACTTTACACGAAAATTCAACATTACAAGTTTCAACTTCAATGTGACTCAGCCACAGTAAAAGGCAAAAATCTAGACAAACAAGTAAGCCGAAAGGCAAAAGCACAAGTGATGAGACTTGTTTAACTTTATACATTCACAGAGATGGTTTGGATTTACTGAGAATAGAAGCCTGATACAAATAAATACTCATACTAACAAGTAAGTAAACGAAGAAGTTCAACAAGTTAATACATACCAAGTCACTAACTGATTTTGGCTCTGAAAACTTCATTCTCTGTTAAATTAATTAAATTCTTCATACAACAATCTATCAGGAAATAACATTCGCCCCCCTCCTCATGTCTATAGTTGGATACCGGTGGATATTTAAATAAAAATGACAATAAATTTAACAAGTGGAAAACTCAAATAAGAAGTTGTTGGAGATTTTCTACCCTTACGCATTTCTTATTTTCTTATTCCACTATAATATATCACCAAAATTTTAAAGGAAGTATAAATACCTGAATCCATTTGTCATTGTTAGAAGATTGCAACGAAATCTTCAAGTAATGCGAGTAGTTGGTGGTTTTCCTCAACCAAACAAACTTAGTTCCTTCTAAAACCTTCGTTTCTCTCTTCTAAAATCTTCGTTTCTCTCTTCTCGAACCTTCGTTTCTCTCTTCTCAACCTTCGTTTCTTTCTTTTGATGGGAAGAATAGAGAACATATTTTCAATTTGGTTTATTGAGATTATAACATTTCCTGGTATGTTAGCCTACATATAAAGTTTTCATTATTCCCTAACGGACCAACCTAGATATTCACCCATTAACCCCATATCAAATTCTTTTAGAAAGTTTATTTGATTATTTAAGTTTGATCACTTTAGGATTATAATCACCTTAAATAAATAGCTGATATTAAAATATAATGTTCAAAAAATTAAAAGAAATTACAAATGTCTAACAAGTACACATGTATGTTATTTATCTTTAAACTTCCTCTCAATACAATCTGATTCATCTTGTACATTAATAATTGAACCATTATAACTTTCATTACAATTTAAACGTGATTATCACAATGATCACCATATTAATTTACTCAATGACAGATCAATTCAAATTCTTTGAATGTAGCACAATTATTACATATGTTTTAACTTTAAGTATATATTTAATAAAAAATATATATATAAGTTTTTAAAAAACTTGCAAGTCTCCTTCACTCATTTTTGTTTTTAGAAAAACATATCTGGTTATATAGGCTTCAAGCTATTATAAAAGTCTGTTAGGCTGGATATGCCATTTGTTAATCAAATAGCCCAGCTGAGCAAACTTCAAATTTAAAGAGTATGGTTCCACGCACATATATTTCTATAATGGAAATACGCACATATATTTCTATAATGAAAATACATCAAATTATGATATAAATTTATATCAACTATTATGCTATTATTAATTTCATATAAAATGTGAATTTATCAACTCAACCATTTAATTGTAATTTTATAATATTTTAATTGTAGTATCAATTTTTATTAAAATTAAATAATAATAAAAAATAATTAAATGATTCTTTTTTTTTATCTAAAAAAATATTCATATTTTAATATATTTTGAAATGAAATATATTTTTTATTTTATATTGATACCAATGTGGTATCAAATAATTTTGAATTAATATAAAAATTTATATATATAATTTATGTAAAGAAAATTAAAAAAAAAATACTTATGTACATGGCCTGTTGCTCTATTTGAGATAAAAGACTTGTTAATTTGTATATAGTTGTTAATCTAAATAAGTCGTTAAATTGGATTTATGAAGAAAAAAAAAAAAAAACCAAATCGTTTTTAAAAATAATTATTTAGATTGGATTTCAAAATTGAACCATTTTATTTAAAGCTGGTTTAGTTTTGCTTAACCAATTTTTAGAAAAACCAAATTAAACCAGTTAAAAATCGACTTTTGAACTAAAACTGGCTTAAACCCAAAATTTCCACAGAATCTAATTATTAAACCAATTCTAAAAGTTATTCAAAAACCAATTTTTAAAAGCGATGAAATAAATTGTTTCTTAAAAACAAACTGGTTTAGTTTAAAAACTTGTTTACATTATTTGAATTTTTTAAATATGTTTTTCATTCATAAATGATTTGGTTAGATTATGCTTTAGCTTGAGTTAATTGAATTTTTTGCATAATTTTAATGAACACTCACCTGAGTTGATCGTCAAGACTATACTATTTGAACTTACAAAATAGGCTAACAATGACAGGTTCATTTTGGGTCACCATTATATAAGTGTGAAGTGTGTACCAATTTTACATATGATCAATGTCCACTGTTGAAACAATTTACATACAAGTTAATTTCAGCTTAATTTTATAAGCTATATATTTTATTTTGTTCTATTTTTATTATATATAGATCGTTAAACTTTAATGTGAGGTAAAGACATTCAATTACAATATTATCAGTGTCGTTTATAAAATCAATCAGTCTTAAATTATACAGCATGTAATGGCCAAATTTTGGGAGGCTTCAAAAAAAGAAGACAAAAAACCAAGACCTGTTATTGAGACACGATAAATAAGACTCTAAAATTTGTTTAAATTTTCTTCAATAGTCAAAGTTTGATACGTACCTTATATAGTATATGCAACTATAAATTTTTATCAACATATTGTCATAACAGCTTTGCTACTTTCTTGCCAAGAGAGCACTGCAATGATCGTAACATTAATATTCACGTCACTTTGGACTTATACGCAATGGAGTCTTGAATTCGAGCACGTAAGAACTTTAGTTGGGTAAACTTCTCCATCTCCTCCAAACCAACCTAACAGAAAATTATTTAATTACCTATTTTCAAAGGTCATAATGTGTAAAGCCCAGTTATCCATATACATAATTAATGCTAAGTTTTAACTTCTTACATACGGGAACTTTTCAATTATAAAATCCTGTTATATAGACTTTTCTAGGATAAAAATGTTGCTCTCAATTGAGTTTACAAGTTCTTATAGAAAAGTTAAATAAATCAACTTAAAAAAAAGGTTGAAATAGAACTCACGTATATGCTTTCTTTCATTCCTTTATTAAACCATTTCAAACAATGATAAACAATACACATACTACTTACACCTCTAAATTGAACAACTTGATTATCTTTGGCCTAGTAAAAAACAATCCGAATTTAGCTTTAACACACGATCATTTTAATTAACGTAACTAGTGATTAAATAATTCATTTGCTATGAGTAGATAATGATGATATATAAGCACTTTATCAAAAAAATCTCACTATTTTTTTTTATTACATCATATCGCATATTATATTTATAGTTTGATCTCTTGTGTCTTTATTGAGAATTTCTCAACTAGGGTTTGGGTAACCTGACATGAGAGCTTTTCCAATTATTATTTTGTGATACATGAATAATAAATTCCACCTAAAGGCAGGTGACTTTGTTGAAGCTCCTGAGGTGGTTGGTTAGGTTAGAGTTGTGGAGGAAGAAGCAATTTATTTTCCATTTTCCACATATCCTAAAGGGATCACTAATCCCATGGTAAGCTCCCGAAAATAGAAAACTTGTCTTTTCTTTTTCGGTCAATGTGGTTTACCGAAGCCACTATCTTGAATCACGACCCGGTCCAAACAAACCTAACCCGTGTAATCAAAGGAATAAAACTGCCCCCACCTAACCTAAATGTTAGAACGAGGAAATGCGGCGTCACACTTTTTTAAATAAAATGTGCCACCACTTCCTATTTAGTAAATCCTATTTGATAACTCTTATAAATTTCAACCAAAAGTATTCTTGTGTGGCTAATTACCACATAAGAAGATGGCCATAGAGAAACAACCAAGTTAAAAATTATCAGCCGCCAAGACTGTTTCACAGATCATATATAATCACCCTCGAACATCAATCGAGATTTCCCAAAACTATGGTCTCTTGACTCTATTTGACAAGGCAAAGGAAAAATATTGTCCCATACTTTAGATACAAGAGAATAAACTTCACACATGCTTGGGCGAGTTAATTGTTTTAACTCCATCTTCAACACAGATGACAACCATTCCAGAAAGCAACAAAAATGGAAATAACATTGTATTTGTTTCAGACACATGCAGGGATGTGTCCAACAACAGAGAAACAAATGAAACAAAAACAAAAACAAAAACAAAATTAATGAACACTGAAGGAAAATGAAAAATAATTTGTAGCTTTATTTACATACAGAGGGAGACCAAGAAAAAGCTGCTCAGAAAACTCCGCTAGCCATGGAAGGAATGTCATCAAAGCTCCAAAGGTTCATCAGGTTTCCACCATCCTGAGTTGTGTCAGCAGATAGCAAGGATTCCAATGAAGTATCAGCCCAGGTCCCTTCAAGATAAGGCATCTGAAAGAACTGCAACTCAGATTCAATATCCACAAGCTCCTCAGAGAGTGACTTTGTAGAGTCATTTTGCATAGATACCACTTCCTGAGAGTTATTCTGCTGGTTGGCATCTTGTACAAAACGAGATTCACAATCCAAAGGAGCAGAAAGCATGGATGAGATTTCAGGAGTTTTGGGGCCCTGATCACTCCACCCAAGATCTGCATAATCGAATGAATTACTCCCCTGATCTGAACTGAAGTAAAGGGTCACATCATCACTGCCAGGGAAGTTAGCATACTGGTTAACTAGGGGTTTCTGTTCCACCAGATCCATAGGACAACAGAAGTCCTTCTGATTGTTGCCACCATTGAACTTGTGGCTCACAGTCTTCACATTTTCCTGTGGACTTACCTTAGAGCGTTTTACAGGAGCACCTGATGCCTCCTCAGGGAAATTCACCTTGGCTTTCTTGCCACGAATCCTGCGCGCTTCAGCATCATAAGCTCTTGCAGCTTCTTCGGCAGTGTTGAAGGTTCCAAGCCAGACACGAACACCCTTTCTTGGATCCCGGATCTCAGCTGCCCATTTTCCCCAAGGACGTTGTCGGATTCCCCTATACTCATTTTTCCTCTTTCTCTTTGCACACTTCTCAACTCGACCTTTGATTGCCACAGATTTCGCTGCCGCAGACCCTTTAATATAATCCGAAAAAGTATACAAATCTCGGTAAGAACAACAGACATTCAGAATCATTAAACAAACAAAGCAAGAAAAGAACAATCATATAATATAATATCATAGCACAAACGCGGATGCAAATAACCATTTCTCCCAAAAACCCTTTGAGGATATTAACAGTCTCAACAAGGTCAAAAAGCAAAGGAGCTAATTTGCACAACAATCAAGTAAAATTTATTTTAGTAATGAAGATAATTGCCATCCAAGTACCTCTATCTGCGAAAGAGAAGTTGCAGAAGCGTGTTATCAAGAAACACGAACAGCTTGTAACGAACAATGAAACAACATGATGAATTAAACAGCATTCTTAAACAAATATCATTTCATCAGAATCCACAAAGTCATCCTTGAGTTAAAATCAGTCGAAAGTGAACTCTAGTATGAATAATGGATAAACACCCACACTCCTAAAGAAAAAGGTATTCCCTCATTTCTAATCTGCCCGAAAAACAAATCATTCCAGAAAAGAACGCGAGATCTGTAACGCATGAAAGAGATTCTTGCAGATCTAAAAAAATCCCTGTTTCCAACTCCATAAACGAAAATCACAAATTAGATTTATTTTAAATTTGAGGGCCCAGAAATCATTATATCACGTTGTGATAAATAAAATTATCTTCCATTGCATAAATGATTTATTAAAAAAAGAAAAAGAAAAAGAAAAAGAAAAGATAAAATGAGTAAATAGTGATAATTATGCATAAGAAAGAAATGAAGAAGAAAGAAAGTTACGACGAGAAGAGGCGGAGAAAGCAAAGGGCTTGACATCGTAATCATCGTCGTCGATGTCGATGTCAGAATCGTCTTTAAATTCCCTGAAATCAGCCTCGAAGTCGTCATCCAAGTCGATGACCTCAGACTTGCCAGAGGTCTGCTTCTTCAAATCCGGCCACAGGTAATTGGCGGTGAGCCGGCGAGACCTGGCAGTCACAGACGCCGGAATGAAATCAGAGATAATAGCACCTCCACACATCTCTCAGATGAAAAACACAACTCAACTTTCAGACTCGGAAAAATAACTTAACAAAACCTCGGTTTTGGTTTAGTGCAAATCAAGTCTTTTCTTTTTCTTTTCAGGGTTTGCCTACCCAAATGCAAAATATGTATTCTTTTTCTTTTCACTCTCTCTCTCTCTCTCTCTAGGATGTCGGTATAATAAATGGACAAGATGACTAACTGGTGTTACTATTATGCCCTCGCTGCAGTCAAGTTTCTTCAATCATTTATATATTTTATCTAAAAAAAATCTTTTATATATTTATTGTTTAAATACTTATTTCATCTTATAATACACTGTTATTTTTACAATTTTGCCTGCACACTTAGAAATTATACGATTTTTAATCTTTTTATATATGTATTGATTTTATCTCTGTTACAATTCTTTTACTCTTGATATATTTTTTATTTTGATTTGATCTCTGTTACAATTCTTTTTTAGCTCTTATTAACCATCATATATTGTCATTTTTTTAACAATTTTATGCTAATTTATGGTGATTTTGCAACAGCAAAAAATGCATAACAGTTTCAGACCGTGGTCTTTATGCTGTGATAGTGTTAATTTATAAAGTTAAATACACTTTCTTTTATTTGTCATACTCAATCATGGTGAAACAAATTTATAACATTAACACATTTTGTTTAACTAACGGAACTGAATTTTACTGATTTAACTGCACTAATAAAAATAAAAATTTATGTATATAATATTTAATTTTTAAATATAAGAATTAAAATGTAAAATAATATAAATATAGAAATAAATTTGTAAGTTATTAAAGTAATAAAAATATTTTTTATAATATATTAAAAAATAAATTATAAAATTAAATTATATGTAATTATCTTATTTATAAACAAAATAATACCTTACTTACTTGAATTAAACATTTAAGATAATTTAATTATCTCAATTAAAAAAAAAATTATTATTTTTATTATTTTAATTAATATTATTTATTTTATTAATCGTGTCAGTATTAAAGTAACTATATTCATAAATAAGAACTAAAAAATATTAAAAAAATATTAAAATTAAAAATATAAAATTTTACAATGATGACTTAAAATATATTTAAATCAAATTAAAATAATATAAATATAAAAAAAAAATAAGTAATTAAACTTATATTTAATTAGTAGTGAGACAAAACTCAAATATATTAATTAATATAAATTTTTATAGAGATAATTATTATAAAATTTAATAAATTTGTTAGAGTTTAATTTATATATTTAGTTAATATAAAAATATATAATTTAATTAAATTCATTTATTTATAAATTTAAATATATTTTTAATCTTTTAAAATATTAGTTTAATTATTGTTTAATTTTAGTTGTTATATTTTTATCCTATGCATATAAATATTTTAAATTGAATTTATTTTATATAAATAATTAATAAAATTAAAACCATACATAATGTGTAATTATAAGTTTTTTAAATACAAAATAAACCAAGACATGTTCAATATACAATAAATAAAACGAATCATTGGGAAAAAAATTGGTTTACAAGTCTTTTATATATATATATATATATATGTTAAAAAATATATACTGACACATTACATTAAGTAAATATTTTATTCACGTAATTTTTTTCACAATTTACTTTTCAATACTATAAATCTTTTCTTATAATTTATTTTTATCTGACAATATAAAAAATCGTGTTTTTAATTTACTATTATCCAAAAAATGAAAGTTCTTATCTTAATATATATAGCATATCTCCTTGTATATTTTATTTAATTGTTTTTAAGACATGTAGTTTCATCATTATGTAATAAAATTTATATTTTATGTTTATTCTATATTTTTTTACCTAAATTAAAAAATAGCTTGGATCACATGAGAAAAATTGTTAGTATATTTTTATTTTTTAATCAAAATATTCAACGTTCAAAGCAGTGAATAATTTATATCGTGAACTGTATACTCACTAAACAAAAATATATATATTAATTTTTCTGAACCAATATTGTTATTGCTTATATCCCTTATCTAATAAAAATGCCACTTGTTTCTAAAACATGCATACAAGATGCCACCTGTTAATCATGTTTGGTGTCAAAATCCACTTTTTTCATATTGATATTATTAATTATAAGTCATCCCCCAACGCATGTTGTTTAGGTAAGTTTTTCGTTTAAGAACCGATTTTTAACAAATTTTAGTATTAGATCATTCTTACAAGAAAAACTAGGTGTAAAAATCATTCTTATATAAGAACTTCTAAAATTTCTTTTTTAACTAAAAAATATATTTCTAAGAACCTAATTTTATTTTATTATCAAAGTAAAATATGGCAATAATTTTAAATTATAGTTAAACTTGCAGGGCCCACTATGCCCTTATGTTATATATATTTTTCTTGGTTAAATTTTTTTTTTATCTTTTAAAAGAAATGTTGATTTTATTTTTCATCGTAAAAATCTAAATCAAAGTCCGTATATGCAGTCATATCATACTAATAACTAAATTTAAATTTTAAATCCTTTATAATGTGTAAATTTTTATGTTGATTTCAATAAAAAAAATTATTTTTTATCCTATAAAATTTAAAATTATTTATTTTATCTCTAATATTATTATATGATACTTGTTAATTAGTTACATATTTAATGAAATGTTAAGTAATCATTTCATGTTACATCTATTAGTGTCTATATTATCATATTTGTATGTTGTATTTCTAAATTTTTTTTTTCTAAATTTTTAAAATAAATATTATCAATATGTCTTAAAATGAATGTTAAAGACTAAAAATAATTATTTTGAATTTAAAAAAATAAAATTAAGAAAATATTTTATAAAAACCCTAACTAAAAATTATTCTTTTTACCTGGATCAAAATCAATTATTTCAAATTTTATAAAGATGAAAAACAAAAGGAAAACTTTTGTAATGACCAAATCAAAACACAATCATTTCATTGGGATTAAAGACATATTTAGACTTAATAATTATTATCGAATGATATATAAGGTGAGATATTTAATATATATATATATATATATATATATATATATATATATATATATATATATATATATATATATATATATATATATATATAAAAGGAGGAGTCCAAAATTATTTATAATTCTCACTCTTCATTTGTCTAACACATATATGTATTAATCGTAAAAGTTATTAGATTATAAGAAAATAAATGATGATGATGAGAAATACTTTTTATACATTTACTTTTAAAGTAAATGAATCTTTTTATTTATATATATACATGGAAATACTAATGTACATACACATATATTTTAACGGTGTAGATTAGGAATGTATACTAAAAGTTTTGAAAAAAAAATATTTTTTTTTTATATATTTATTTTAAAGATAATATAGTAATTTAATATTTAATTTAAAAATAAAAATTCTTATTTTTCTCTTTAATTTCTTAATCTCTCTTTTTTTAATATAGATTCTCTCTTGTATATTTCATTGATTTCTTAATTTAATTTCTCTTTTATTGTCATTGCAATTTCTCACTTCTCTTTTTTTTCTCTCTCATTTTTCTTATAATATTTTCTATCTTTCATCTTCTGTCTCACACACAAAAGTTATTTGCATACAAAGAAAATGATAGAAAAAATTAATAAAAAAAAAGAATTACATACAAAAAAAATGATAAAAAAATATAAAAAAAGAATGAAATAGATAATGAGTCTTTTATCTTTATCAATAAATAATTGTAATTTCAATAATACCTAAATTAATCATTTTTATTTAGATTAATAATAATTTACTTAAATTTTTAGTTTAAAATTACTTATTTTCCATTAACAAGATTATGTGATCTAATTTTTTGATGGTGTTTTAACAAGAAAGATAAATTAAAATTAATGTAATAGAAGAAGAAAATTATTTTGTTAATATGTGTTGAGGACAAAAATATGTAGGAAGAAATAGACAGAATTTTTCAAAAAATAAGAGAAAATGAAATAAGAAGATATGTGATGGGAGGGGAGAAAGAAAAGAAAAATAATTCATGATTGAGATATGAAATAAAAGAGAGACTGAGAAATTAAAAGAAGATAAAAGAGATAATGCAATGATCATGTGAGAGAGGAAAAAATAGTTGAGAAATTAATTAAAGAAAAAAATTAAAAATTAATGAAAGAGACGACAGTAAATGTACAGTGAGAAGAGATAAAAATTGATGAGAGAAATGAAAAAAAAAATATAAATTTTTATTTTTAAATTAAATATTAAATTATTATACCATCTTTAAGATGAATAAATAAATTAAAAAAATAATGGTATTTTATTGGTATTAAAAAACACAAGTTAAAAGAAATTAAAAGACGAAAAACAAAGTTAATCGCATTAATAGAAACTAAAAATATTTTACTTATAATTTTTTAGTCAAATAAGATATCAGTATATTCCATAAAAATAATCCACCAACACGAAAGTGGCTCCAGTTATTCCATAAAAATATTTTGCGATTTTCTTTTGTGCGACTTTTGAGCAAACCCAAGGTGCTTTGAATCTAATTTAAATGCAACCCCAGCATAGAACTATGATTGTCATCTAAGAATGAATTGCCATTAATACAACATAATTAATTGCTTTTTAATACATTTTTCTCCTTGCTGATTTATTTCTTACGATTTACTTTTAGGTTTAATATTACAGTATGTGTACCAACCGAGGGAGAGGAGGAATTGAATCACAAGAAAATAATAGTTAAAATCAATAATTAAATAATTGTAACTCAAAGTACAATTTCTGCTTTAGTTGTTTAAGGAGATCATTGGTTGAAAAATACATATTTTTTTACAAATTAGTTAAAAAGTTTGTAAGTAGGTTGAAAAAAAGAAAACCTAAAAAATGTTGGTGGTCCAAAGTTTTCAACTAGATCCCTAAAATAAAAAGGATTAATGGGAGCTCAAACTTTTGGCATGGTGTTGAATCTAATGGACTAAGAATTGGATTGGGTTGTTAAGAGAGGATTTATTTTAGGACATTGAATCATCATCTAACACTACAAATTAAGAGTTGATGAAGTTCCTTCCTACTTTGGGAAATTGTGTTGTGAGATCCCAATGAACAATAGCTTCTCCTTCCGAAACCGAAACCATGCTTCACACTCTAATTTTGCTAACTATAGATTCATTTTCGATTACACTTGTCCAACATCTTTTTTCAAGTTCCCACTAGCTTCCTGTAACTAAAATACCTCTCTATCTTTATATTCTTCTTTTGGGATATGAAATTTGAAAAGAACTTACGCTTTATAAAATTTTAGCTTAGTTTCATTCTTTCAATTTCAAATCTAAGTCCTACTTATTTATTTGGTCTAAATCCATTTTTTGAAGTTTACTTAACTATTTTATAAGCTAATCAGTATATAATTTTGAAATATTACAGTAAGAATTTAATTTAATGATAATAATATACACTTACAAAAACATAATAATAATAATAATAATAATAATAATAATAATAATAATAATAATAATAATAATAATAATAATAATAATAATTGTGGTTTTGTCAAATGATACTCTATGTGCCATAAAAATTAAGAAGAGCATAACCTGCATCGGGGTTTTATTAATTCAAGTATAAATGAATAGATAGAAGATTTATATATCCGGATTTGAGAAAAATAATCGGTAGAATAAAAAATAAAAAACATAACAACTAATATTAAATAGTTAATTTAATAAAGCTGGCAAAGTGAGCGTAGGTGCATGAATGAGAATATGGCACGCCCCTAAAGACTCGGAAGGATAATAGCGAGAGAAGACAGACACTAAACTAAACGACAACTATACTATTGTTAGGGGAAAAGACGCGACTCACACTCACATGGACCACCGTCATGATACGAATAGAACGCACATAATTTAGATGCAATTTTTTTGACTCCGTACAGTTTTTTTTTAATTTAAATTTGAAAGTAAAATTTATTTAAATAAAAAAAAGTTGGAATAATATAATTCTTTTTAAAAATAATTTTAATTTTAAAATTTTACAAGTTCACTGTTTTTTATATATATTTTTAGTTGATCAAATTTATGTTATTTTTTGAATTTGAGCTTCAAAATTAAAATTTATATTTTTAATCTTTAAATTAAAAAAAATTTAATATGACAAATAATATTTGACTTAAAATATAACTACGTAAAGGAAGACATATGATATTATTTATCATGTCAAAACAACTTTTAACAACATTTACGTTGATAACTTTTAAAATTAGAAAATTAAAAAATTAAAATTTTAATTTAAATGACTAAATTTAAAAATAGTCTAAAGGGTCTTAAAAATATATTTAAATATTTTTTTATGTTTTTTTCACCTTTCTTTGTTTCTTGTTTATATTTAGCTTTGTTAAAGATCATATTAAATATAAGTTTTACATTTTGAGGACAAATTAAATTTATTTATTTTTGTGTACGTAAAAATTCATACGAAACGGGCTTTTATTATGCTTAAACTTTATTTTAAAAATTTAAATTAAATATGCTTTTTTTCTCGACTTGTTATAATTAGTTGCTCGCATTGAGTTCAAGATCGACTCCACTTAAACCCTGCTAGATAGAATTATAGGATTTAAACTTTAAAGTTTAAATAAAAATTAAATTTAGAATTTTTAGCTTGGCGTGAACATCACTTAATATGGGTCTAACTATAAAAGCTTGTATAAACTGGTCTTTTATTGGACTTAAAGTATCAATTTTAGAAATTTTGAATTATATTTAGGTTAGTTTTGACTAAAATAAAATGACTTTTCTTAAAATTTTCACTTGTTTTGATTTTGCCACAACCATAGGAATTAAAAATAAGAATGTTATATTTTGCAGGTACATAAAAATAGAGAATAAAAATAAATATCACTATATTTATATGTAATAAAAACAAAATTGTTATATCTTATAAGTACCTCATAAAAACAAAACTACTGTATTTTTAGGTACATAAAACATTTTACTCCTAACTCCCAGGACAAGTTCATGGGGAGGACTAATTAAAATAGATAAGGACAAATATTACAAGATCAAAAACTAAAAATAAAAATCGATTTATTCACTGGACCTTAAAGATATTTAAGGTTTCTTTTATTTTGATTAAAATATCCTCATATGCAGTGAGACTAATACGGTATGTCGTCTTAGGATTAAGAGATCCTCTCAATAATTATTTTTCGATCTACATTAATTTATTAATAATTAAGGTGATTTATTTTATTTGTCATATTTAAATAATTGGTTTTCAACATCAATAAATTGTTTTGTGACGTGAAAATGTTATATTAGAAGTTTAAGAAAATACAAGAGGAGCCAATAGTTTAGATGATTATGAAAGAGAGCAATCTATTGTAGAATGCTGCATAAAGAACAAGAATAGCCAACCTTTTGAAATTGCAACAGCTATTGCTTGCTGCCAAAATCACAGCATAATATACAAATCCGGCCACTAGAAAATGTTTGGTGACAACGTCCGTTACTTATCTAAAGTGACTTCCAACTTTTGTGTCTAATATATATACTTCCTAATTTGTTCATTAATTTATAGCTGGAGGTAGCTTTAAACACTTTAAATCCATTGATAATTGCGTGATCAGTACTGTTAGTATTTTAAGGACTGCAAGTTGTAAAAAAGCTGGTTGAAAATTTCTAAATTGCTCAACGGAATGCTTCTACCAAAGACTTTTAACCTTCTTCAAAGCAATGAAAATTTGTTTATTTGTTTGATTGATAATTATAGATAGTTAGACTAGTCATTGAAAAATGCTAAGGTGATGTTGAATCTTAATTGCTATTAAATATGTGAATTTTTGCAATATTTAAAAATGTTACAAAAATATAAAAAAAATTATTACCAATTAGTTTTATTTTAATAAATGCGATACCTGAATCATATAAATAAAAAAATATCATTTGCAATATTTTTTATTTATTAAATATTACTAAAAATATAAAATATATTATTAACAAAAATATTAATAATATTGTTATAATAAAATATTACTAGAAATGATATATATAATCTATTTCTCTTCCAATTCAAATAGGATTTTAGTTCAATAGAATGTAACAAGTTGCATACATTAATATTAAATAAACAGTTTTTACATTGACAATTTTCACCGGTTTCTATAAAATTGATATAATATGTGAGGTGATAGTAATATCCGTGATTTTCATGTGCTTTTCCTTGATTTTCATGATTATTTATTAGTTGTAGACGATTATTAGCCTTTCTCTATTATTCTTATTGTTCTCTTTTCATAGTTATTGGTTGTGAGTCATTGTTGTATTATTGTATTGGTTTGACTTTTGTAAAATTATTTGTTCTCTTCGTAATTAACATTGTTGCTACTGTGTTCTGTATAAAATTATTTTTGTGTAATTTGTCCTCTATTATTTGTTATGTGTAATTGTTATTCATGTCATGAGCTACAGATTTTGTTAAGATAGTATTATACATTGACCTTAGTATTCTATTCATAAATACGTTGGATTTAAATTTTTCAACAAAATTTTTAATTTATTTTTATTGGACTTACAATTACGTTCCTTTTTGTGAGCACAATGCTTTTTTAGGTTGAATTGGGGAAAATATGAAATTTCATGCTTGAATATAAAGTTGACTGGTGTTTTAAGTTTCTCCCCAGTAGAGTTGGCATCACTTGTAGGGCTTGTTGACTGTAGGAGTTAGAAACAAAGAAAAGGGTGGAAGAAACATGATAGGGTGGAGTCCTTAGATTGAAAACATAGGAAAAGATGGAGAATATTGAAATTTTCCACTTATAGGTAGGGATCGATAATTTTGCATAATATTTAAGAAATAGTGAAAATTAAATTGATTGTAACAATGAAAAGAAAATTATGACTCAATAACAACAATAACAAATAAAATTAATTTAAAGAGAACAACAATAAAAATTATAACACGATAAAGAATAACAAAAAATTGACTTGAGATGAATTGTAAGTTGAATGCAATTTTAAACACAATTTATAGAATATTTCTATACTCACTAAACACAATTTAGGTGATACATGTATACTAATTCATCTTTTTAGCATTTATACTTAGTAAAATAAAATATAAAAGTTAAAATTTCAATTATGTTCTTATTTATTCCAAAAGATAAAGAGTTTATATTCTTAAATAATATGAAAACAAATCAAATCCAAAGTAATGACATTTCAAAGGTCATATCCTCAAAATCCAAAACATTATAAAGTAAAATTCTAATAGAAATAAAGATTTAGTCTGATATCACAACCTATCAAAACAAAGTCTCATACACAAAACTACTAAGAAAATAAAGAAATAAACATCAGCATGTCAACCTTTGAGATCTTACTCAGTATCATTACTTGCAAGTGACATTCAGCCAAAACACAAACAAACACACAAATACAAAAGAGTGAAAATATGTCTCACTGCTATGCGAGAGTACCTTGGCAAGGCCAGGTAGACTACAAAACACAACACAACATATACAATATATAACAACAAATGCACACTCATAGGTAGCATGCGATATAGTCACAATGTATATGTCATTATAGAGATGTACCTTATCTTCTACTTCGTATGTATGTGATACCATCACAATCAAAATAAAGGATAGGATAATTCTCTTTAACCATTATTGGTTTGTCATACTATCTAACACGAAATCTTCTAGTAGTATGTCATGATCTACTCGACTTACATTGTATGCCTTGGCTCATGGGGTCAAACATGACAATTGGGGTTTCCATACTGAATAGCCCTCAGTAGGTCTAGCGACCTTAACACTTAACTTATATCTACTTTCCTTCACAACTGTTTCATTCATGTCACATAGTCATTTTCTTAGTTTCTCTCGTCATAAGATTGTGCTTATGAGAGTTGTCCTTACCCCACTAGGACTAGGCTACTTGTCTATTATCCACACAAATTAGTAAACATCATTCTTGCCTTGAAAGGCCTAGGTAGCTCACTTGAGAAGTGTCATTGAACTCATTCTTGCCTTGCTAGGACTAGGTCACTCGTTATGGTGCACACAACTCTTTAATCATATTTTCATGTTCATTTCTCATGTTCGTTTCATGCACTATATGTCTAAGTTTCAATTCATAACAATAGCACAATCAACATAATAATTTAAACATTTCAACACAAAGACCCAGACATTTATCAATATAATGGAATAGAAGAAGATAAACCTAATATGAGAGTTTAATCCCCCTTTGGATATTGCTAAAATCATACAAAATGAATTTTAAATTGAAATTTAAAAAGATACCTTTTTACATAATTTTATCTTTTTATCTTTATGATGGAGAGACACTCAAAAAATATTTTTATTTTTTATCATTTTAAAAGTATATTTGTGAAAAAGGAAAAAAGTTTAGAATTTAAGAGGACATACTTGAAAGAGATTATTTTTAAATTTGAAAAGAATATTTTTGTATTTTTTATTTTAACAATTTATCCTTGTACAAGGGTTCAAGTTAGCAAATGGATAACTATTAAACCTTTACGATCCATACAACATTAACTATAAAATATGCTATTCAATTAACATTATTGGTCGTTGCACATTTAGATAAAATTTATTTTATTTTCCTTAATAAACATTTTATAAAAAAGAAACTACGTTTAAGCTTATGATAGCAAATGGCTATTTCATCAACCCACAAAATTCAAATGACATCAAAGGTAGCTTTTATTACTCAATCAATACCATAAATTTTGTACAAATTAAAATCAATATTAATATTTTTTATTTAAAACTAAAAATTTTGTTTATCTAAAAAGAAAATGCAAAAACTTTGAATTGGACAATGAACTATTTTCTTCATTTTCTAGACGAAAGAAAAGATATGTTAAAAAAAAAGTCTTTGCTACTTAAAAACAACAATTGATTTACCTACACACTAATATATTTTGAGTATTGTAAAGAAAAGAAATAAATAATAAAACAAAAATGCGGGAGAAAAATAAAAAAAAAGAAAGAAACAACAATGATATGACGAAGAACAAGAGCAACAGATGCAAGACATATATAAAGGAAAGTAGAAAGAATGCTGCTAAAAAAATTAAAACAAAAAAAGCACAAAAGGAGAAAGAGCAATGTGCTCTATGTATTTCGTTGATCAAGAATACAAAACTATGCGATTAAGGAAAATAACAAAAGAGAAATAAAAAATTTCTACACAATACTCTTTATATTTCTCTTTTTAGTGGTGCTTTTGAGAGAATTTTATTTCTTCTCTCCTTTTTTTTTAGTGTTCTTTCTTCTTGGATTCATCTATTTTCCCCTCTGAAAGTGAGTTGGTGGGTGTTTAAATAGACAAAAAGTATTATCTCTTTGTAACTACTATTGATAAGTCATCCTATGATTTTATGCTTGTAACAACTTTAACTTTTGGTAATTGACTCATATCATGATCTTCTGTTGGTAACAACTTTATTTGTCGTTAATTGGGTCATTTCATGATCTTTTGGTAATGACTTTGTCTACTATGGTTAAACTATTCTCATAGTAACTGTCAAATCTTCTCCCATTTTTTTTATTGAATTAAAAAATATTCAGATAAAATTAGTTATTCACAAACCAAAACAATAAGTAATATAGTAAAAATCATCTACAAGGATGCACACTAGTCTAGGGGTTTGATCCCCTTTAAATATTACTAAGACATAATAAATTGGAGTCTTGGGGACAACCCCTTCACCCGCAATACATATCGGTACCTCACAATCCTCATAGTAAGATAATTTTATTCTCTCTTTTACTTGAAAGGTTGTCAAAATTAGGTGGACTAGATGGTTAAATATCTATTATTTAAATATTTAAATGTTATTAAATATCTCTTTTATATAAAGATAATATTTTTTTAAATATTCCAATATCTATAATCATATTTGAAAATTTGTTAAACATTCATTAAGCATCAAGATAATATAAATATCTTTTTAAATATTGATGAACTATTAACTATATTTAGATTCAAAATATTTAAATATTACATGATATTTAAGTAACACTTATTTTTTTAAAAAATATTTTTTTTAATTATTCATAAAATATAATTATTTTAAGAGATGATTAACCATAATAACCAATTATTTAATAAAATAATAATAATAATAATAATAATAACAATACAAAAATCGAAGTGTTACCATAGGCACAAATTTATTAAAAAATATATGCATCAAAATTTTATTTACAGAAATTCAACGGTAATTTTTTTTTGTTAAATTAAGTTAAATTGTGCAAAACTGTAAATTTTCTTCACGCCCACTCCTTCCAAATTCTTCTTGAATCACACAGATGCAATACTTTCAAAACGACCTATCTCTCTCTCAAAAACTCATTTTCACATATGTGATACCTTTTTTTTTTTTCTCTCTCTGTGTCAGTCTTGCTCTCTTCGTCTTTCTTCTTGTCAAGATAGGGTCTTCGCCATGTTCGACACATCTCTCCCACAACAACACTCTATGTCACATCTCTGTCTCTCCATCGGCACAGATCAAGCCTCTCAAATATAATTTTGTCATTTTTATTTTACTTTTTATTTTTTCGTTCTGAATTTTATTATGGACATGCAGTTAACTTTCTAGACAATAGTTTCATTTTTGGATAAACACAATTATTTCTCTTCCTTTTTATTGTTAATTATAGGCCTCAAAATTCATTTTTATTGTTAAAAATAGTTAAGGAACCTTGATTATACAAACTAGGGTACTTATATAAAAAATGTTACATCATTTACTCCAAGGATGATTCTTATGAAGTAATGTTGTTTAACTTTAAGAAATCCATATTAAAAAAATGCCACGCAGATGTTCTAAGAAGCTATCTCTTGTCCAAAAGTGAGTTCCACGGGAGCGTTGTAACTTGTGGTCCTCTAAAATAAACAGTATGAACCACATATTACTATAAAGTGTTTATAAGCCGATCCAATCTAGTAAAAATTAAAAAATTGATAAAAAAACAAAATTTATAATTTTATAATTTTTTTTAAATAAATCAAAAACTAAAAAAAACCAAAAAATTGAATGAGAAAAAATTTTGTTGGATTGCTCAAATTTCAAATTTAATTTTGAAAATTGATTCAATTCAATGCAAACTGAACTTTTTATATATATATATATATATATATATATATATATATATATATATATATATATATATATATATATATAGCTCATGTTTACAGTTTTATTTCTTACATATTTGTAAAATTATTAATTAATTTATACTTATTTATGAAAAATATATTTAATTAAAGATAAATTTGTAGTAACTATTTACATAAAGGTATATATAAATGTAATTATCAAGTTATTTCTTTTTAATAGTCTACATTTGAAGAGTTATACTTCTGTTAATTATATAACTTATAGATACCTAACTCATAAATCGATTGGAATAAGGTTATCCGAACTTAACTCATGCTCTCGAGAAGTTTTGAGTCTGCACGAAAAAAAACTGTTAGTTATAGTGATCATACCAAAACTTAAAGATTATATTTAGTAAAAAAATATGTGTAGTCTCTACTAATTTAACTATAAGCAACATCTCTTAACTAAAATTAATTGAAAATCAATCTACTGCAAACTACTTTAATAAGATTGAATCATATTTAAATTTTCAATACAATTGATTAAATGACAAATTAAAAAATTGAAATAATTAGATTGAATGATTTTATTTTTTTCAAATCCAATTTAATTCAATCTGGAAAACCCTCAATAGTTACGGTACATAATAGCTAATTGATTAGTTATTATTTTTTTTTACATCTTGAACGGAATAATTTTGCAGTTTCTTTTTAAAATATATGTGTGTATATATATGTATATGATATACAATATCAATTATTTGATAATGGAATTGTCTAATTAGCAGATAGATTGAATAAAAAAAATAAAAAAATGACTATATATTTAAATTGATCCCTAAAAAAATACTTAAAAAAAAGAAATAACTATTTATTCTCTCAAGATTATAAATATAAGACGTTAGAGTCATTATTCAATAAATAAAAGGACTAAAACATTCTACATTTATAATTTTGAAAGACTAGTTGATAACTATTTTCTTCAGAAATTAAATCGAGTCAAATGAAATTTTTAAAGATTTAATTGTGTATTTACAAAAGTTGAAAAAACATGTTAAACAGTAAATCCCGGGGATTGGATGATCATATGCACTTTATATATTCAATAACAATAGAGGCGACAGTAAATAATTACTGACTATTATGTACAAGATTCCTATTATTCACGTGGTCACTACGTGAGATATTAGTTAAACAATCAGGGGCAAATAAATTGATTAATATAATCAAATTTAGCCCGTTTTTAACCAAGGTGTTAAACTTTTGAAACGCTGATACTTTTTTCAAACATCCACATCACATGCCCAGTTGATATTGATACTTTTGGATGCTTTACTAATGATATAATGCATATTGTAAGTTTTTTTTTGTTGAAAACATATTATGAAATATATGAAAAATAGATGCATATACATAACCATACAAATAAATATATCAAGTTATTTCAGTACATGGTTCTTTAAAGTGAAGGAGTGTATTTTAAAGAATAAAACGTATTTATAACATTAATTTAAAATATATTGTTAAAGATTATGATGAAATCAAACACATGTATAATAAAATAATGTTTAATTCATTCATACATGAGAATGAGAAGAAATTAAATTATTCTAAAAATAATTTTAAAAAATTATTTATCATTTCTTTTTGTTTTCTTTTAATTTAAACTACACATGTGCCTACAAATCTTTTTTGAATCACTATTAAACAACTTTTTTCTATTTTCCCATCCTTAACAAAATAAAAATAAAAGTAAAAGCAAAAAGAATATATATATATATATATATATATATATATATATATATATATATATGTATGGGTGATCAACTTTTAAATTGTGAAACACGATAAGAGCGATTGTTCCTTTCCATGACCTGGAGATTGATTATGTAAAACACTTCTGGATGTCCTTGCTAGTTGAGCAGGGAAATTTCAATGAGAGTTGCTCTCTCACTTTATTCAAATTAGCAATTCATGTAGAAAGATCGAAAAAATTATGGGTTGTTCAATCAATTAACTTGTTTTTTTAATTTTTGAATTCCACTTATATATGAAATGATTTTATAATTAGATTGTGGGGGATCTATTTAAACAACTTTATAGAGTTGTTAAGTTGAAGAAAAAAAATTATTTTAGTTATTTAAAATAATACAAATAATTTAATGTTATAGAAAAGTATAATGGTTAAAGACGTCCTCGGAAAGTTCGAATCATTTGTCAGTTGAGCAGTTTCTTTCTTATATTTTCCCGCGTCCTTTTATATGCTGTGGGATAATTAAATTTTGTTAAAACAAAAGTAATAATTCTTTCTGATTGGAAGAGAGAGAAAAGAAGAATACTGATAGGTCGTATTGGTGTACGTAAAGCAATTTAGTGGATGTAATAACAACTAGTAATCACATGAGTAGTTATTATACTTTTTTTCTAGTAACTAGTTAATAATTCATGAATTGTAAGATGAAAAAGAAAGTTCAAGTATTGTAACCCCAAGGATTACAATTGTAGTTGATGTGAGATAGTGAGACGCTGCAGTTGCAGAAGAAGAGGTAACAGTTTTGCAATTATTAATTATACGAAAATCCAAGAGGAGTGAGTGGGTCTAGATTCGGCCATAGCCAGACGCGTTGAACAGAACATCTCCATAGACCATCATATTAAACACTGTTCATGTTGCGTCTCTCCGGTTCCGTGCATAGTCATAATGTCCAATTTTACACCTTGTCATGAAAGTGATGGCAACCTCAAATTTATATATACAACTTCAATTCTACCTTTTCATAATTAGATCCATTTTCAAGTAAATTTTACTATTTGCTTCCTGTCAGATAATAATTTCTTTCTAAATTGGCATAGGAGGAAACATTGAGGAGAACAAATACGACTTCCAGCTGTATTTTTTATTTTTCTTATTATATTGTTTTATATACACACAAGTTTGATGGATCCTATACAGATAAATATCAGTCTTATTAGTTATTATAGTTGTATTGTTTTTCCTTTCATAATGTAAATCTAAATTTCTTGTGGATATTCTTTTTTCTAATATTTTGTTTAAAGTCATGCTTGAGGATCGTGAATTAGGATGAGTTTATGTTTATATAATATTTTTATTATTAAGACATATTTTTATTTTGTTTTATTTGAGTCATCACCCTTCATATTATTTTATAATTTAATTGATATTTTGGTCTTTATAATTATTCTTACTTCACAATTTTTTCTATACGAAAAATTATAAAATTTTTATCCTTGCACAAACTGACAAGCATATAATTAAACTTTGGTCTCCAACATTAACATCGTTACTAAAGTGGTTGACGGGGTTACACAGCTATAACTTTTTTTTACCAAAAGTTAAATTGTCAAATATTTCTTAAAAAAAAAAAACCACAATTTGTCCGGATCTGTTATATTCTTTGTAATCTTCCAATATCACATTGGATGAGAGTATTGAAATTGAAACCTTCCTATGAAAGTTCTTTCAATAGCCAAAGTAATTAACAACAACAAAATGAAAATGAAGAGATAAAGGAAAATCAAATATTGCTCTAACAAAATCTCATCAAAAGGTATAATTGTGGCCTTATACATAAGTTTTCAATGTCAATGATTGTATTAGATGTATCTGGGTGAAGAAATAGTGGTAATAGTCCAGATATGTCACAGTTTGCTGAGAATACAATAAGTTTGGGTAGATTGTCGTTTCTCATAATATTATTCTATCGTGGAAGGAATCTTTAGCAGTTCAACACCCATAAGAAATTTTTTTATGATTTTATACCATCAATTTTTTTTTTTGTTACAGTATGATTGCTATCGTGTCAATCACATTAATAACAGTATTAACGGCAGAAATGTGTAAAAATTAAAATTTACAACTTTTTCATATAGGAGAAAATTGTAAAATGAAAACGGACCAAAATATGAATTAAACCTTATTTTATTAAAGTTTCGATTCTATGTCGTGATTTAGAATAGATATTATTCAAAAATTAACAGTTTGAAATAATTACTAAGGTCAAGAAACTATAACATAATGCATATAATAAAACCTTATTCCCATGCGTAATAACTATATACGACTATTACATCAAAATGATTTCAACTCCAAATTTTTAATTGTGAATTCAAATTAACAATCAATCGGGTCAAACAAACTATAAGGTGGAATAATTTTGTTCACTGTTAATTAAAAATGGCAAAATAAGCTATCTAACCTACCGTGAATTATGGGTATAATGGATTGGATAAAAAAATTGAATTTAATTTATTCTTTTAAATTGGTGTTTAAGCTCGCCCCATGTGAGTTGCGAGTCTTTCAAGTTGGCTCAAATTTTATTTTACTTTTTTTATTTTTTCTCAAAATTCAAGACTCAGTCGTTTTTAACTTACATTGAATTGATTTAGTGTTAAAAGAAAAATCTAAAACTTTTATATATAGATTTTAAAATATATAAAAATAATAATTTTTAAGATATATATATATATATATAAAAGGAGAATTTCACTTATTCTAACAGTAATATTAAAAAATTATTTTTTATGCTCACATTTTTAATCTAAATTAGGAAATTTTCTTAATGATAGCTTTGAAATTACAGTATTATACTATTTCATATTCTAAAAAGGAAAAAATTAAAGTAACGAGTGATGACTATAAGAATACGACATCCTTTTTGGTCGGGCAGCCTTAATAAAAGAAAGTTGAAAAGAGACCAAAAGCTTTTAATCTGAGATTGCTAGGATCAAACATCCAGTCCATTTTGTACAGTATCTTTCAGCCTCAAAATTAGAAGTAAAGCATGTTGTAGGAAGGAATATCTTGAGGCTAGAATAATAAAGGTGTTTCTAATGGACGATACTTTCGGTACATTGTACATGTGATCGACGTTATTTTCTCGATCCTCTGTCATTCGACTCGGGTGAAGAATACGCACATAAGTAGCTCCATGTGTCAGCCAAGCTATTAAAAATGTATTACAGCGTCATCCATGCTTGTTTTTTTTTTTCTACATAAATTCTAATTAATTAATTATAATATTATTTTTTAATTAAATTTAAATTATATTTATTTATATTTTTTATTATTATAAATTAGTTAGAAAATAATTATAAAATTTAAAATTTATTACAAATTAATTAAAATTATTTTTTTAACTATTTGTTACTTATTTCATATTATCATTAATATTATAGTAATTTTATAACTAATTACTTTTACTAAAAATTAATTATAAAATAACTATTAATTTTAAAATTAACCATAAAATTGTTTGATAGTAAATTTTAAATTTTTTAGTAATATAAGTTAACCTAAAGAGTAATAAATTATTATAAATTCTATTTATTTTATTTTAAAACAAATGATAATTAATTATAACAATCCAAATATAATATTATACGTTTAAAATTATTTTTTGTATATATTGTTTCATCTTTTAATTTACTAATTTATTTTGAGGTTTTTTTTGTTATTTTTTATTTTTTTTAAACTTATTTATCTAGCAACTTATTTGAAACAAACTCATATAATTGCTGCTATATAGAAAGAAGAATTGTTTTAATATGGTAAAAGAAAGTTAAGAGAATATGTTGAGAGGATAAATAAAAAATCAAATACTGTGATGAATAATTTTATTATTTGAACAAAATAAAATTATGATAATAATGATTATTTTTAAAATTAATTTAACACAGTAATTAATTTATTGTTTTTGTTATTTTTCACAGACATTTAATTGTCCTTAATCCTGGGGGCACTTATTAGCAATACTCTTTAATAAATCATTTAATTGATAAGAAATCACACTAGGATAGATTAAGAATTTTCGCTACAATTAATTATTCATGAAATTATCACATGATTAATGTTTGTTATATTTAATTCATGAATATGTTTTGATTTTAGCTTTTATAATTTTTTGTTTATATTTCATCTTTTTACAATTTTAAATTATTATTATTTATTCTTATAAGATGAGTAAGTTTTAGTTTAGTCTTTTAAAAAAATCATTTTTTAAAAATTTAAAAATACTATTTTAATTTTTAATATTCATTTTAGGATATAGGCAAAATTTTAGAAGTGTTATTGACATAGTTCTGATATCACCTGAGATAACTAGGTGACTTTTTATTAAATATAAATAATTAATTAGTGATCCATAAAAATAAAGACTAAAAATAATAAATGAATAAAAACTAAATTTTTTTTTACAAAAATTAAAATTAAAACTGACTAAAGACTACAAACATATTCATATCTCCTAGCTTTTCGACCTAGAATTCAAGATGGTCCAATTTGTGTGTTAGATTCCCTGAATCTTAGACAAGGGACCAACTTGTGTCGTATTTAACCAATCTTTTTACTGACATTGATATTGGGCCTGGATTTTGGGCCTGCTTTTCTTCAGCTATTGTATTTTTCATAAAAATAAAATAAAATTATTTACTAGTTATTTACTGGTGGGGGACAGTATGATTTGTAGCTGTACTCTAGGCACTGTCGTACCACTCATGAATATTCGCAACATAATAAAAATAATTGAAATATACATAAGCCTATGTCAGATTTTAAAAACATCTACCGTGATTAGGGTTGTGGCCAAGCACGAAAGTGAGAGCAACATTAAGGTGTAGAATGTATAACTTTATATTGATTTGAACCAACCAAGCTACCATGGTTAGGCTTCTGGCACAGCATGATAGTGAGCAACATTGAGGATAAGAGTGATAAAAGAATCCCTCTATCTATAATCTATTCAGTTTATTTGTGTGAAATCTAACCTAATATATTCAGTTGTTTAAAAAAATAGAATTAAATGAATCATATAATAAAATAGATGAATGATAATTTTTTATTTAATATTAAATTTCATGAATTATTTAATTAATATTTTATGGATCAAAATTAAATTTTACCATAATTGATTTATATTTATTTTTTATTTTATTAAAATTTTCTATAATCTTTTTATATATTAATTTTATGTCTTACTCAAAATAGTTTAAATTTTTTAAATAGTCATTTATTTTTATAATTTATCTTAAAAATGAATAAAATAAACAATCATTTCTTTTTAAGTGAATTAAAAAAGTAAAAATATTTTTGTAAATAAATTAATTGATGAATTGGATGAAGTTTAATAGATTATTCACTATAATTTCAATAAAAAAAATCCAATTCATTTATCAGACAAGTCTAACTAAGGAATATGTTGATTTGAACCAACTTGATAAGCTTACAATATATATATATATATATATATACCAAACTAAATTTTTTACTATATTGATCATTTTTTATATAAAAATACTTTGAAATAGAGATATATTAATTAATTAAAAAGATATTAAAATAATGAAATCCAATAGTTTTAAGCATAGTTGTGAAAAAAATTATATAAATTATTAAAAATTAATATAAGTTACTAAAATAATTATATTTTTCGATTCTTATGAAATAATTAAAAGAATCTTATACATTAATTCAGAGGTAATAATTTTTGGGCATTTCTAATTTAAGTATCAAATTTGTAATATAAACTTCAATGATTTAGTATCCCTGAACTTCCCCACTTTTGTTTCTTTTTATTCTCCTTCTAGTGTAATTATATAATATTAAATGTGAATATTTTTATTTTAATTTCTCTATATACCAAGAAAACAAATGTAAATACTTCACTGAGTAAAGAACTGATCCTCCACTCCCTTACTTTAATGGACAATATAATCTGAATAAAAAATAATAAATGCTTTTGTATAATTATTATTATTCCAAATTTCTGTAACGTCACTGTTTCGTCGGTGGGTTCTGTCAGACTACAAATCCTACAATCATAGAAGGATTATCACTCATCACAGTACCTATCACAAACAAAATACCAAGAAAAAAGCCGTTAAATTAGTGTATGAAATTATTAAAAAAAATAGTCCTTAAAATTAGGTCATTTTAATTTCTAATAGTAAGAGGAGTTAATTTGATCTCTAACTTTATTAATTAGTAATCAAATTGACGAATAATAATTAAATATAGATACAAAATTAATTATGATTGTTAAATTTAAAAATTAAGTAAACTAATTTAGTAATATTATTATTGACTAAATTATAACAAGTGATACTAAATTTAGACACAGATGTAACTAAACAATGTTAAAGTGAGGAGCTAATTTTTGTATTTTTATGATACGAAAGAATAGATTTACCCATGATACAAATTTGTAAAAGTAAATTGATATTTGACTATAATACACACAGAACAAAAAGGAAGGCATGGTATTAATGAGATTTTGTCTTGATTGACATTATCACGGGTTAAATTGTTGGTTCACGATCTGGTTCGCTTGGCCTACAAAGATTCATATGCATAAAATATTTACCGTGTCTGTGCACGTGCTTGCCAAATCTTTGACTAAGCAAAGTATAGGAACACGATGAAAGCATTCAACAAAAATTGCTGTAAAAGGATTGGAATCTTTCCCATATTCTCGTCCTCATCCTCCTCTTAACACAGCATTTTCTACAGACATTCATTCTTAATTTTATAACACAAAAGAAGGATATACCTTCCCACTGTTTCGTACAATCAAACCTCCAGCGGGGTTTCACTATTATACATAAAAAGAAAACTAATTTATAAAACATGCCTAAGGTAAGATGGAAAAAGTGCAAAATTTATACATGGAACAAGAAGGAAGAGAATTAGATTAGAGAGGCTGCTGCATGGTGACAAGCAAGGGACTTGTGACAGTGTGTTTGCCATCAGACCAAACAATGGAACCAGTCTTGACACTAGAACTTCCGGGGGAAAGCTTAAGTTCCCTGGTTTGTACCCTAACAAGGAAGTTTAATTTCTGATCCAACCTCCTGAAAGCCAGCGTGTCTGGTTCGACAGTGACGACCGTGCCAGCAGGGGGTGTAATAGTGACTTTGTAGACAGAATTTGGGTCACCAACATTAGTGACAGTTCTAATGAAGTGTGTTGACATTTGTTGCCTACCATATTGTTGAAAGACGGCAGATAAAGAAGGGTAATTGAGATTCCCAGAGTGACCAGCCCTCTTTGCCCCACTGCAGTCTGCACTCTTTCTGGTGATAACTCGGATATTGTGAGCACTATAATTGGAATTACACAAGAAATCAACATAATCAAAGGTAGAGATGTCATAAATGAGGCCAGGGTCGATGGCCTTCTCGGGATGAACATGGCCAGCACCATAATCAAAGAAGGAAGAAACATTACCGCTAGACTCATCCAAAATGGGACCACCAACATTGTCAAGAGTGTAAGCAGTAGTGATGAGGGCAGATCTGATGGCAGCGGGACTCCAATAAGGGTGAGCAGCTTTCAAAAGAGCAGCCAAACCAGAAACGTGAGGACAAGCCATTGAAGTGCCAGAAAGTATGTTAAACTCACTCCTACGCTCATCAGAAGGAACACTAGAAGGGGAAACACTATCAGGCCAAGCAGCAAGAATATTCAAACCCGGAGCTATAACATCAGGCTTCACAATCTCAGGGGACTCCGGATTGGGCCCTCTGGAGGAAAAAGATGCCACCTTTGGTGCTGGCTTAACACCAAGTCGAGTGCCCTTGAATATTATAGTTGCGGTGGCTGGTGAATTTAAATGGGAAGAGAAAGAGATGTATCTACGAATCTCGTCGCCGCCAGCAGCACCAACGGAGGTGGCGGGGAGGACGTGGCAGTCGGCAACCAAACCTTCCCCGTCGAAGGGTCCATTGGTCAAAATCATAGCAACTCCACCGGCTTTCTTGACCACTTGGCCTTTGGCGGCTCTTGAATTGACGCCTCTGTCGCACACAACAATCTTTCCCTTCACAGACTTGGGATCCAAAGAATCTTCCAAGCAAAGAGAGGAAGAGTAACCATCCGAACCCGCATACACCAGCTGGTAGAGCCGACCTGGAGTCAGACCCGGTCCACCATACACACTTGCGCCATCGATCACCTTGCCGTTCCCAAGCAGAACATCCGCCGGGAAATCTCTGTCGATGGTTCCCGCACCCACCGTTGTCACCCATGGAGCCACATTGGTCACTGTCAGCCCGCCGGGGCCGCCGTTCCCGGCCGAGGCAGACACGAAGACGCCGGCCGAGGAGGCTCCGAAGGCCCCCACGGCAATGACGTCGAGGTGGTAGGGCACCACCACGCCCCCGACGCTGAGGGAGACCACGTCCACGCCGTCCGCCACGGCGGCGTCGAATGCAGCCAGGATGTCGGAGTCGTAGCAGCCGGCGTTCCAGCAGACCTTGTAGACGGCGAGGCGAGCCTTGGGAGCCATCCCGGCGGCCATTCCTTTGGCGTAGCCCATGGTGGAGGCTGGGAAGACGTACCTCCCGGCGGCGATGGAAGCGGTGTGGGTCCCGTGGCCGTCGGAGTCTCTGGGAGAACGGTACTCCAAGGACTCGTTCATTTTGCCGTTGGTGGCTTCGTAGCCGGCGCAGAAATAGCGGGCTCCGATGAGCTTGCGGTTGCAGGAGGTGGGCGGGAAGTCTTTTCCGGCGACACAGAGGCCCTTCCACTTGGGGGGAGCGAGACCGAGATCGTGGTCGTTGAAGCTCTGCCTCTCGGGGGAAATGCCAGTATCGATGACTCCGATAACGAGATCCGACCCGAAATCGGTCTCCTTGAGAAGGCCGGCTCTGTCGGCGGTCTTGAGGCCTAAGAACTGAGGGGAGCGCGTGGTGTGGAGTTGGCGAACCTGCTCCGGTATCAGGGTTATGACGTGGGAGAGTGATTGCAGCTTCTGTGCCTCCGCAGGTGAGAGCCTTGCCGAGAAACCCTGAAACACTGTTTCGTAAGTGTGGATTATGGTGGCTGTTTCGTCGAGGGAAGACTCGTACCAGTGCCTGTGCGTTGGGAAGATTGAGGGCTTCGCTTCGTGCTCCACTTGCACTATGAATGTTTGCTTTTCTGCTTCCCAAGCTGAGTCTGTAGCTGTCAGTGTCACCAACCACATTAGTAGAATCATTTTGTGAGACTGCAACTTTGAAGCCATTCAGAATTCGATTCAACTCTCTCTGCTCAACACAATTTATGTTGAACTCTCTTCCCTTTCAAAACTTTATCACCTCTTCTCCTTTATGTTTCCAATTCACAGGAATATCAATCATTTTTATATAGTATGATAAAATAAATTCATTTTAAGAAGACAATCATATGTAATGTAAAGTAAGAATAAATGATAAAATATTCATTTCAAATCTAAATAATGATAAATTGAAGAATATTACACCCTGCTGTGCTGTATACCGTGTGAGTGTGAGTGTGAGTGTGAGAGCTCTTGTGTGTCAGTAGAGACACGTAGATTACACTATTACATACAGCGCCAATTAACATAGACAGACAGACAGGGAAATTCGTGAGTGGCACATGTCGTGTACTCCTTTTAATAATGTCAACCAAATTGACGAAACCAGACCCAAGAGATGTCATGTATAATGACAATTGCCTCATTTCTTAACTATAACCATATTTCATATATATCAATTACATGTATTGATCAAACAATATTTATTACATAAATCATTTCTCATGGATTTTTTTTTTTTGAGAACTATGTTATTTTTTAAATTTAACAAGTAAAATTATTATTTTTATATTATTCGTAATTGAGCTTTTGGATATGTTTAATCTTATAAGTACAATTTTTTAGATTACCATTAGTTGCAAAGCCCGCCAGTTTTTATTTTGAATTGCAAACGATCGGATTTCATATTTGCAAAATTATCATAATACAAGGAAAGGAATTTAATAACTTTATTCTAACACATGTCACTCTAATGGTCCCATTATATGAACATTTCTTCCTCTCTCTCTTGAGAATATGAGCATTTCTTCTTACGTATGCAAAATACTGTAACAAAGCATGGTGGTCTTTCGATTTTCTACTGTCGGCTGGCTTATTACATCATTATTTATTGTTTTTATTTATTTAACTGTGTTAAAGAAAAACATGACACTTATTCTGAATTTGACCTTGATTTTTTGTTATCATTTTAACATATTATATTATAACAATAACAAATGTATAAGATTAGATTGAAAATTTTAGTGTAGTACATTTTAATGAATTACAGATAAATGTTAAATATTATGAGTGAAATAATTTTTTAACTTTATAAAACCGAGTTTGGCATTTAATATAAAAAGACAAGCAAATAATTTAATTGAGGCACCTCTCAATTAATAAAAGATGGACTCTGAAGTATAGTACTGCTTCAATATTCAATAAACAGGTTCCGAACAGGCCAACTGCCACAGCATTGGGTCCACAAATTATGGTTCAGCAGTTTTGGACATTGCATCAGCGCAACCAAGACTATGTGCATATTTACTTGAAGTCATTTTCAAAAAATTATAATTACTTCTTTCCAAAGTTATTTTAGAAAATTGTATTTCGACCGGTGGAGTTGGATATGGTTTTAGGAAAGAACTAAGTAATATTAAATTTAAATTAGATTTGTAAATCTTTTTTCCTTAATTAATCCGATCAGAATTTGAGCTTGAATGATTACTCCGCAAAGTTTTACAAGTCCAACACGGAGGAACACATAACAGCTGCATAGAAACAAACACTTGGTTCGCTTCTCTTCTACTGTCGATGCAGTAAATGTTATCTCCAACAGTCATAAGCTGGGTGCATACTGTGTAGAACAAAAAAACCATTCACATGACTCTTTTTTATTTTTATTTATAATTTAAGTAACTCTTCCCTCCAACTCAGTAACTTTATTTTCTTTACTAAATATATAACTCTCACTAATAAACGCACGTCCCTATATGTCATCAACATTAATTATTATTATTATTTAACCAAAATTACATTCTATTCAAAATAAAAAATAAAAAGGAAGTTTAACACCGATATGCTTGATAAATCCTTGACCAAAACCAACTCGAGCAAAAAGTTGTCAGCACAGGAAGCGTTTTTAGTAAGAAAAATAAGGTTAAGCATCTCCTGAAGGCCTTAACATAATTGCATATTAACTAGTGTTGTAAAAAAAACCCGTGTGACTCCAATTTGTACCCTTAGTTTCTCCATCTAAGTTGGGGTAACAAATTTTGGCTATATGTATCATTGATTAACCTTTTTACGCAAAATGATATATTCTCTCTTTCATCTCGGTGGTCCGCATCATGGTTCAAAGATATTTAACATTTTTTAGACTCAAGAGAAATAACTGTGTATCGATCGGTCATTTTGATCCAAACCCAAGAATGAGAACATCCTAGTCCAATAAGGCATCACAACCTAGAAGGAGAGGCATCTAAAGCTAACCAGTCTCTCCACAGGTGGGCTGATCAGATAGACCAATCTGCTTCAAGAGACACATAACCCATAAACCAGTAGAGAATCTATTATGTCAATTACAAATTAGTTAAGAAGAAGCTTGCAACACAAGCAATCCTCCTAGGGACATCTCTAATGTATACATACAAGCTCATCCTAGGATGAGAGGTTGATCTGAATTCAGTAACTTGTACTCAAAGGCAAAAACAAACATCAGTCAGTAAAGGTCCATCTTGTTTAAGCAAATAATGATTATACATGAATAATGTTATTTTTTTTTTTGTAACATTCCGCTTGAAAGATTTAGTCATTCTCTTCGTTCTTTCAATTACGCATTTGTAACATTCTTTTAATTACAACATGTTATTTTAGTAACTAATCTAAAAATTCTCTTTAATCATCTCAATTTACTTTAGTTTTATTTCTATATGTATATGATATAATTCTAAATTAAAATTTAATATTTTTTAAAAATTATCAATAATTAAAAATATATGTTACAATTATTTATTAGAAGTTCAAAATATAATTTATACTTTTTAAAATTTATTATTATATAAAAACAATAATTTATTGTATAAAATTGACAAACTAAATTACTAAAGATCTATTTAAATAAACTTATCCAAAAATATTTATAAGAGAATAAAATAAAATAAAATAAATTTTTCTAAAAAATTATCTTTAATTTATATATAAAATAATTTTAATTTATAAAAAAATATATTTTATTTTTATATTTTATAAATATTTCTGAAATAATTTCTTCAAATATGTCAAAATACAATATAATACTTATTAGCATGGGAAAAATTGAGACCCACATCCAATAAGTTTTCAACTTTCGAAAGCAAAACTCATAATAAATAGATATGTTTGAATATATAAATTATATTAGGTTTATAATAAACAATTTAAATTATAATTTAAAGTTATTTTTAATAATTGATAATTTTTATAAAACTTTTAAATTTTAATTTAAAGATAAAAATAAAAGAAAGTAGTTTGAGATTTTTTTTAACTAGTTCTAAGAGTATTGTGTGAAATATTGAAAATGTCTAATTACAAAAATAAAAAACAGTGAGATGCTCATGTACCAAGTTGTGTATTCTAAGCTATAATTATATTATAAATTAGAATATAAAATTTAAAAAATAGAACTATGTTGGACAGATCATTCTGTTTAGTTTATAATTTGACTTTATTAATAATATTTGGTAATCAAGTTTTTTTTAGCATGTTATATTATTTGTAAGCAAAGACAAATAGTGGTTTTTTAAACACTAGTTTTTAACTTTTTATATTTTATTTTTTTGTCTTTAAAGTATTTATTAAATTTCTTTTTTTTATATTTTTTAATAAGATAAAATTTTATATTATTTATTTTATCATTTTAACATTATATTTTAAAATATTTTAATCATTAAATTAACCAACATAGTCTATTTAAGTATATTTTTTAAAACTTGGTTATAAATATTTTAAGATGTAATATAACAATAATAGTAGAATATATAGTATGAAAAAAATAATTGTTCAATAAAAAAAGTACAAGATTGATAGTAAAATTAATTAAAAAATAAAATTATAAATATCTCAAAATATGTTTTATGAATAAAATAAAATAAAATAAAAACTATATAAAAATATCATATAAATGTGTCTATTTATATTATTTTATATTTATCAATTACTTTTTTAATAAATATTTATAATTTAATGAGCTTTTAACAATTTTTTGTTTTAATTTCAACTTTTATTTCTTAGCTTTTTTTTCCTTCTAGCTTTCAACTTTCACCTCCATAATTATCATCCTTTTATACTTGTTTTTATATTTAATCTTTTGGTTATTTATCTATTTTAATTTATTCTCTTTTATATTTGTCTCTAAAATGAATTTTAATAAATTTTAAATGAAATTTTTAATAATTAAAAATAATCTTATATCATAATTTATATTATAATAATATAATTTATAAATTAAAGATATTTATTTATTATAAATTTTAGTTATAATATAATTTGAGTTTACTTACACATGTATTCCATTAAGTATTACAACTGTTCATTTTACTATTATCATTTAAAATTGGACAAATTTTCTAATTACCGCAATTATATAGTTTTTTATTTCTTCAATTTTTTCTTAAATATTGTAAGCATGTTGCTGACATAAAAAACTGACCGTTGACATAATAAATATTATGACACTAACTATTGACAATGACCTGATACCATGTAGTAATTGATGCAAATACTCACATGTCATTAATTAATGTGTGATTATATGGTATGGTATGTTTAAATTAATAACATTCTTTCAAAATTGTTAAAATTTAATATAAAAATAGAACAGAATATATAAAATTGATAAATTGTAAAAAGATTAAATATATAAATAAAAATTTAAAAATAATTTGAGTTAAAAAAAAGTTTTTGACTAACTAAAAAAAATAATGTGAAATATATCTTTTAAAAAAATTAAAATATCTAATAACGAGAAATGAGAGAAAAAGAAAGATGAATTATAATTTATAATATAATATATAAAAATGTTGGGAATTGCAAAATATTACAAAATGTTGTCCAGCATAAATTAATTGAAGGGAATTGATAGAGGGATTTGAGGTGTGAAAGTATTGGTCAATGGTTTTTTTGATTGAAGGATGAGGCAAGTGTGGTGACTAGCATGAGTGGAGCAATGTTATTTGTCATGTTCTGCCCATACATGCACAATCACATGTAATTAATTAGTTATCACTACCTGTCTTTGTCTTATTGCATAGGTTACAAGTTTCTATTTGATTTACATTTAGTTTTAATTTGTAAGAGTAAAAGCTGTAGATTTAACAAAGTTCCATGCCATCTGTAGAACTGGGCTTCCTTCCACAAACAAGATCCATTCTTAACTTGATCAAATAAATGTTAATCTTATTCACCCTCGCAATATATTTTGGACTAATAAAAGAGACAAGTATGAAATAAAACGAGTAATTCTAACAAATAAAAAATGTTTATCAAAATTTTAAATAAAAATAATACTATTCTGATAAATTTTTTTTGACAAACTTCAACGTAGTTGCATGGTAAAAAGCAACAAAGCAACTCGGGTAGCTATCTTAGATCGAAATACATTTAGCTATTTTATTTTGATAAATATTTTTTAAAGACTGAATACCATCTATTATAAACTTTATTAATACTTTTTATTTTTTTATATCATATTATATCACATATTATATTTTTTTTCTCTGAAAAATTAATGTCCATCAACCTTTTCCTTTTCTAAAATTTACACTTTAATTTATATCTTGCATGCTTTTCCGTAGTCAAAAACAAAAGTGTTGGACAAAGTTCTGACAGGTTTGGCTATAGGATTTAATGGTGGATAAATGTAAAATAAATAAAATAAATAAAAGTAAACAAACATAGAGAACAGAGAATGGAAGAAAAAAAAACATGTATAATATAAATTAATTGATATAAGAGTATTCTAATTTACCTAATAACATTAAATTTGAGTCTTAAGGATATTATTATATTAAATATTTAGAAAAAGAATTTTGTATCTTATTGTAATTATATTTTATTTGAATAAAATGGTCTTTCGTTTAAAATATTCATGATTTATATATATAAAAAAGTAATGTAAACAAACAAAGAATAAATATATCTTAACTCACATATATAATATATGTATATACTATACAAATAAATAGAAAACAATAAGAGAAATTAATAACTAATTTTATATTTATTTATAATATCATCTCAAGAACGTATCTTTATTAAAAGAAACTATTCATATTATATTTTTATTAAAAAATCAAATCAAATTTAATTAATAATAGACCTTCACAAAATAAGATAGATTTTCATAATTTTACTCCTTCGGATGTCTGAGAATATCTACATCATTAACGACGTGAAATAATATTTTGTCGCAATTAGAGACCGTTAATGTTAGTTGCTAAGCTAGAGATGTCCCATCTTTTAATATTTTGGTTGCTCTTAATGTGGGACCAAATTAACGACGTTGGTAACCAAATTCATTCCAAAATTATAATTTTAAAAGTAAATATTTTAAAAAATAATTTTTTTCCTTTGCATCTCATGAGATTAATGCCATAATGGAAAGACAGTTCAACAACATATTCTAAATTCAATGGTTTTTGATTCATTTTATAAAATATTTTTGCTTAGTGTGTAACGAAAACAACTGAATTTGTTTTAATAAATTCAAATAATTGTATAATTACAAAAATTATTTTAAAAATTTTCCATCTAATTTTGATATAATACTAACTTGTAATTTATCAATCATAACAAAATCAATAACATCTTTTAAATCAAAGAGCTAAAATAGATTATTTTCTAATTACAAGGACTCAAACATAATTTTTAAATTTAAGAAACTAAAAACAAATTTACTCTAAATTTTTAAAAACAAAAAATATATTTATTTAAAAAAAAGTAAAACTAGATTTTTCCATAAAATTAGAAAAAAAAAAATGTTGAAAAAATTATATATATATTTTTAAATTGAAGTCAAAATAACCTAGAAGTCAGCAAACTCTAAACTAATTCATGCACCATAATTATGAAAAACATTGAACAAACAAATTGCAAATAGCAAAGGGTTCAGTGTCTAAGATAATTTTAATTTTTTTGGGGAGTCGGTAAACAATGTCTTGCCAGTGACCTAATAATATTAGTAAAAAAAGGTTTAATTATATTTTTAACTAATTTAATTTAATTTACAGACAATTTTGATTTCTATAGTTTTAATTATTGAATTTGGTTTCATACACTAAACTAGGGAAGAAAAAATACAATTAAAACTTAAAAAATTAAAAGTATTAACAATCACGATAAAAAAAAAAAAACTTGGTATTTTGAAAATCAGAACTAGAACACAGTTAGAAACAATTTCTTAATTCTTTTTCACTTTTTATTCTTCAACCAAGTTGCAAAAGGACACTTAACCAAAACAATGCAGTTCCATTCCTCTCACTTACAGATCTGGCGTTATGCTAGGAAATTCGATCAAAGTATTAACAATCTGCCTGATACTAAAAACTATCCCTAATTAACTGAAACGATACACGTGCTTGTTACAAAATTGTTTCATGTGAAATACATGATCTTGAATTGAAGTCAACATTTATATAGAATAGAAAATAAAATTCTACATGGATTACTATAAGTATAGCTGGATCAGCTCATCACTAACAACAGATGGAGTAAGAACACCTAAATCTGTGAAAAGCAGAGTCAGGTATTGAGGAGGGGTGTAATCCCGCGCGGACCTTTCAACCTCAACCTTGGTTGGAATTGGTACACCAAAATCAATAGGGCGTAAAGCAGGGGCTAAATCCTTTTGGTCGAGAGGGTAAAGACGAGCAAACTGCAGAGTAACACAAACAAGACATGTAACTATAGAACATAATTAACAAAAAGGATGAGTGCATGCTAACATACGTCCAATGTAGCAAATATACCTTGTAGCTTTCAGCAGCGACATAAACTGGTTTATTCATACTGTGTGCAACCAATGCTATTTGGTAGGTCCCCATCATGTTGATTATGCCTCCACTTTCGACAACTCCATCTGCACCCACAAAAACCATGTCCACCTCATCCATACTATATGCAACAGCAGAATCTATTAGAAGTTTCACAGGAACGTCAAGCTTGGCCAGCTCATTGGACAACCGCAAACCTGTTCGGTCTGGTCTTCCCTCTGCAAATTTATAGACACAAAGGTCACAATGAAGATGACAAAGATACAGACTTCGCAAGTTTAAAATTGGATTGATGAATGAAAATTATGGTGACAAAAATTTGAAACCAGACTTCACAGGCAATGTCAACGACCACAACCAAGCTTTATTTCACTAAGTGGGAATGTTTCTATGTATCAGTCAACAATAATGGACTAACATAAACCAAATTATCAGTAGAACCATTCAAAGCAAGCTTGGCTTCTTCTATTGTTTTAAAATGAATAGGGAAATGAATTGAGAATAACAATTCCAAGTCTCCTGCCCAAAGATTACAAGAGATTATATGAAAAATATGTTTATAATTATATTGAGGAAAGAAAGTCAATAATCATGAAATTGAAGTTAAAAAAATGACAAGGTCCTCGCTTGTTATTTGGATTTTGGAACTAAGGATGTGTTTGGCAAGTCAATCTAAAAGCTTATAAGTTGATTTGACCAATTAAGTTTGTTTGGGACATGAGTTTATTTTAGTAATTTCTAACTTATTTTCATAATCTACTTCAACTAATTTTGTAGCTTATAAACTACTAGTTTTCTTTTTCTTTTTCTATTTTTGTCTTCACTAATTTACATGAAATTCCTTTGTACTCTTTTTCCATTTTAGAAATCCTTTTGCCTACCATATCACTCTCAATCACTCTCAATCTCTCACTCTATGCCTCTCCAGTTAAGAAATAAATTAAAATATTGAAAGTAATATATGTATAAAGTTATAACCAAATAATTGAACATGTCGTTTTATGTTTATCAGTTAATTTATTAGTTAATTTCATCAAAAACTTTTAATTCAATCCACTAGTTCATAAATTTTCAGCTTTTCAATTTCTAACCGATAGCTTATAAGCTTTGAGTTAACTTTAAAGTTTTCAGCTAAACACATTCTAAATATGAATATGAGGCTTGTGTTACATTGGTGAAAGGGGATGATAATATATATAATGAGAGTAAGAAGGGAAAAACCTGTGCAGAAGACCCGAAATAGTTTCTTGTTTTGTGCAGCCAGGTTTAGGACTTCAAAGACAACTCTGGAAAAACCATGAACCAAAATTGTACAACCATCAAATATAAAATCTTGACTCAACATTGCAATAACTTTGCGAGCCTGCAAAATTAAAAAAAAAAAAAAAAAGAATTTGGGCACAAGTATGAGAAAAGAAAAGAAAGGTATAGGGCAGTGAGAGTTGGAGTTAGCAAGGAAGTTACCTTATAGGAGATTTCCCCAAACTTCTCAGCACGCTCAATCAGGCGAGATTTAGCGGAATTGAAGTCTTCATATTCTAAAGCAGAAGTGCGAGTGACATATCGCATAAAGAGATCACAGCCTGCTGTCAAAGAGATAGAGGTGGTATCCCAAGACTGCAAGGAAACAATAAATATCAGAGTTGAAAAATAAAAAGAACAAAGAAGAAATAGAGTTAGTGATAGGTACCTTGAGAGAATCAGAGGCCTTCTTGAGCTCCATTTCGAGCTGCATCATGGTGCTAGCCTGGCTGGACCTTATGACGGCGGCCAAGGCGCGAATGGCGGCCACGGCCTCCGCTAAGTGTGGCTGTTTCCGCCAGTTATTAAACTCATCGATCACACTGAAAGGCTTATCAGGATCGGGCCTCGCTTGCGGTTCAGGGTCAGAGTCCGGCCCAATCGCGGCCTGAGCCTGGGCCAGCCAGTCGCTCGTCACCACACCATGGTGCGCCGCTCTGGTCGCATAATAGGCAGAGATTTTAGGGTTAGGGATTAAGATTGAGGAATCCGTGGGAGTGATGGACGAGGCTGACTCCCCCTTCAAAACACCATCTTTCTGCTGCCTGTCCATGATGAATGATGCTGATCTCCACCACATTTTTTATCTTCTTCCCTTCTCACTACAACACAACAAATTCGATTCGATTCAATTCTATCTTTTTCAGACAATAATAGATGCGCTCTGTTCTGTTGTTCGTTAAAAAACACCTATCACTATTCACTAGGGTTTGGTTTTCCCACTCACAAATTCAATTTACATTTACAAGGAAGAACCCAACTCAACATTTCTCTCTGCTTTTAACCCCATGTCCTTTAGGGCTTGTAAGCGCCACTTTTGCTAATTCCCTCAAAAATCATTTTTTTTTTCCAAGTTTAATTGTAAAATTTCTAATTAATTTTATGCTTAAATATATTTTAAATTCAATTTTATATTTTAAAACTTATATATTTTTAAAATTTTTTATATTTTTTTTAGTCCTTATCACTCATTTTAATTAATTTAATATTAATATAACTAACAAAATAAATAATATTAATTAAGATAATTATATTAATATTAGATACACAATTTAATTATCTAATATATTCATTATTTTATATAAATAAAATAATTACATATAATTTTATTTTATAATTTTTTTAATATATTATATTACTTTTTAGTACTATTTTTATATTTTAATTTACTAATTTATTTTTAATATTATATTTTTTAAATATTATTTATTTAGATATTTTTATTTTAACTTATTAATTTTAAATAATTATAATATAATTTATTTTAATATTTCAATTTAATTTTTCTTTTAGAGAAAAAATCACCGCTTGAAACAAATTAAAAAAATCATATTATCATATGTTGAATTAAAGAACTGAAATGCAAAAATAACATAAAAAATAATATATTAAAATTAAATTATGAGAACATAATTAAATTATATTTTTAATGTATAAAATTGAAAATAAATTAGTTAATTGAAATAAAATTAAAATAATAATAATCAACGCTCATAATATATATAAAAAATAAGTTATAAAAATAAATTATATATAGTTATCTCATTTATATAAAATAATAAATATATTATTAAATTATATATAATTATCTTATTTAATTACGAATTTAAAAATAATCTAATTATTTTCATTAAAAATATTATTCATTATCTTATTTATCTTAATTAATATAATATATTGTATCAATTTTATCATCTTTAAACTAATTATAGTTAACAATAAAAGTTAAAAAAGAATACTACAAAATTCATGGATTTAAAAAAAAAACAATTTGTAATGAATAAAATTAAATATAGTCAAATTGGCAAGAACTAAAAACATAGTTACGTCTTAATTAGAATTTAGCTATGTTTTTTAATTAGATTCAACCACTTAACTTTTAATTTCAAAAAACAGACTCAACTCTTAAGTAATAATTTTGTATGTTTACCTGATGCTAAAAATATCCACATACAAAAAGTTACTAGAAAAAATTGTTGGATACTTATATTCCTTATTCAATACACGAGTTTTTATTTTTATTTGAGTATAAAATTATAATTGGAAGTAACATTTTATTTTTTAAAGAGCCAATCCAGAGAAAAAAAAAATGTCCTAACTTAAAAAATAATCCATGACTAAATTGCTGTTGAGTAGGGGTGAAGTTAAACTTTTTAAAAAGCCTTTTTAACTTAAAAGATGAGATTTCAAGCTTAAAAAAATTGTTAGGTTTGAAAGGGCAGTTTGTTTATATAAATAATTATATTTATATTATATTATTTATAAATTATATATTTATATTATATTATATATAAAATAATTATTAATACTAAATTTTTTAATAAAATAAATTTTATTTGAAATTATTTGTATTATTTTGTGTTTTTAAGTTTTCTACAACTGAAATATAAGTTAGCCAAAACAATAGCCAAACACATATCATATTTCACTTCTTTGTTAGGATATGTCATCCTCACACCTCCATGCACTTTTTCATGTTATGTCTTTGTTCAACTTCCTATTAAGGTGGTGTGTACTAGCTTTTCTAGAAACATTGAACTGAAATGAAGACATAATTACAAACTACAAATAATAAATTATTAATCTATACTTTTTTACCGTATGTTAACATTGTCTTTGTTGTGGGTAACTTTAATTTTCTTCCATCAAATAGGTAATTTAGTTTGTTTACCTATAAGTTTATTGACCTATTTATAAGACTTATTTAGAATAGACGATGAAAATAAGCTTTTAGGCTAGGCCAGACCTTTAAATAGACTATGTTAGAATTTAAAAAATGGTCTATAAAAAATAAATATGTTTGACTAAAGTTTAATAATTATGATGTAGTTTGATTTTCTTCCATCAAATAGGTGAGCTAATTCATTGGCTTTTTTAGACTTATAAGTCTATTGGACTATTTACAAGACTTATTCAAAATAGCCTCATAAATAAGTTTTTAGGATAGGTCAAATCTTTGAATAAGTTATGTGAAATCTTAAAAAATAATCTATAACAAGTAAATAAGTTTCAGTCAAACTCGCCAAAGCTTAACATGACTTGTTTCTATCCCTAGTGTAGAGTAATTTCTGATTTTATTCCTAGTGTAGGGTAACTTAAAAAAAAAGGAAAATAAAATTTCCCTTGAAGTAGTATTTATAGTATTTGAAGGTTTAATTTTTATGATCAGAAAAAGAAGTTTAATTTTTATAAATTTGACTTAAGTAATTATTTAAAACCTATTTAATCCCTATATTATGAGGCTATTTTTGTTTTGACCCTCTTAATTTTGTTTATTGTTTTCATTTTAATTTTAATTTTTTGGTTCCTATAATTTTCTCTTTCTATTTTGGTTCTTAAAATTTGTCTGTTAGATTTATCATATAGAACCTAATGGCATGAACTGTAATGAAAAAAAAAATACTATAGAGACGAAAATGAAAAAAAAAGGACGAAAAAAAAATACCATACTATATTATATAGACTAAAAGTTTGGTGTGAAGGATTTAGTAGGATGTGATGTTAAAGCTTTAGAGGGGAAGAAGATATGGAATTTTTAGTTTAAATGAAATTTTAACAAGAAAATTAGAAAACAATTTAATCAATTTAATTTGTAATTGAATAAAAAAATGAAAAAAAAACGAGTTGAGAGTTTAAAATAAAAGAAAAATGACGGAGAGACTTGATTTAATAACTAAAACAATAAGAAATAAAACTCACTTAAAAATATTAGAAAACCAAAATCATACATTAATTTAAAATGCAATTAATCGGTAAAAGTTGATATTATAAGTAAACCTTAAAGAATAGCATCTGTTAATTATATATATATATATAAGAATAACATTCGTTAATTATAAAAAAAAAATAACATCTATTATTGAGAAAAAAAAATTAAATTATGAAAAGTGAACAAGCGATAAATTTTGTATATTTTATGACAAGTTAGATTATTATTTTAACTCAAAAAAATAAGTCATTAAGAATCCGTGAAGGATTTAAATAATAATTTTGTTTCATTTGCAAATTCAACCACAAGAAAGAAGTTGGATGTTATTTCTTGATTGATGTTAGTTTTGAAAGGTAAGCAGTGATATCTATATTTTTGTTCGATGGTACTTAGTATCGGTAAAAAAAAAATATACCAACTTGAAAGTCAAACAATAAAAAAAAAAGGTCGATTCTGGCTACCAGCGTATTATGGCTAATGCTAGTAGTGTCACTATTCAACCATCAACTTAGTCTAAATCTTCCACCACAACTTGAATTCTCATTGGTGCTTTGGTAATGAACACCCAAATATTTCAAACATTACATTGACACTCAATACTTCTCTTTATCTCTCTCTTTTTGATGCATCATTACATATTATATTTATCATTTATCTCTTTTATTTCTTTCTATCTCTATGTGTAAATCAGTACGTGAGTTCTCTCTTTTATTTTTTTTGTCTTTTTAGGTGTAGATTAACATATGATTTCTTTCTTTTATTTCTTCCGCTCTCTCTATATATGTACTAACATATGAGCGTTCAAGAAACATTTCCGTAATAGTTTAATTTGTGGTTGAAAAAATAAGATGAAAAAAGAAAAAGTAATTAACTTTTGTGGAAATACTTATTCTATTGTTTAGTAAACTCAAATTCCTATAAATACTTGATAAAATAGTAAATGCAAAAAGCTATTTTAGTTTCTATAGCTAGATGTATAATAAGAAAAAATCCTTTTAGAGTGACTTTGTGTGATTAAACATGAAAAACAAACTTTGAAAATCAATTTACTTTCTATTTATTCAAGATAAAAATAAATCAAATTGAGCATACGGTTGATAGAGTTTGTAATTGAAAATTTAAACTCTCAAACTAAAAATTTTCGTCACGGGTGAAACTCAATTCCGAAAATGGTATTAAAATTGATAACTCCTCTTATAGTTTGCTTGTGATAAATTTTATTTGTTGGAAGTGCTACCACCGATTGAATCTCTTGTATGAAATCAATTTTGTGTCTTTAAGTGTGATAAATTAGTAATTAAAGAAGCAATTAATGTGAATAAGATCTGATTTATTACATGACGATAGGTATATTTACAAGGCAACATAGAAAGCTGACGCAAAAAGACTTGTTAAATATGCAATATATATGATTGATTACATTTGATTATTAATGAGACAGTAAGCTACCACAAGCCCCATGATGAGAGAGAGATCTATATTTGGCTCAACTACCATTGTGAAAACATCCTCTCCGAAGTCAACTCCGGAACTTGATTTCTTTCTTCTTAACTGCATATGGAAATTAAGTAGAAAGATGTTATATTATAAGAAAAGATTGTTAGTAATGAGAGGATGTAAGGAAGTTTACCTCAGCCACTAGCATTCCAAACTGGTCATATATTTTGCAAGCTGACTTGCTACTGATGCTTTCTATTTTATGAATGTATTGTTTATTATTGTCTAGTCCAAGTTTAGCTTTGTAAATTGTAAGCTGTTTGGAGTTGCTGTAAGTTTTATAAACTCTAAAGCTTGGTCCTCTATGCTCATTCCTTGTGCCAGGGGATCTGTAACCCTCCCAAAACCTCCACAAACTATATGCCTGGCTACAACAAGGAAATAATTTTGAGTTCAATAATTCTTAACATGTTTTCAATTAACTGTTTCTTTACCTTTCTTAGTATAGTAAATAAGGTATGGCCTCTTTGATCCATGAGATGAACTTCCTGTATCCACTTGCAATTATAGTTATCAACGCGATACACAATTTGGCCTTTCGAGTCAAAGACGGTGCAGCCCTTTCCATTCAGCACTAGAGATTTCATCCATAGAGTCAAAATCTCTTGTTTCGAAGTGAAATTGCTAGTAGCAGAGGAATCTAGTGCTTGGGAATGAACTTTTCCCATAGTTGAAATCGTACATGCCTTCTAATTAGTAAGGGTTTTTTATACACCCAATATAATTAGGGGCCACCATCATATTTAAACATATCATCATAGTTAGCTTAAGGAAAAGGCTATTCAATTACCATTATAGAGCCATTTGAGATAAACAAATAAACAGACTAATTAACCAGATCAAAGAATTAATGACATTATCGCATATTTCTTTTAAGATTTAATCCTACCGTACCAATAATAGAATTTTGAATAGTTGTTAATAAAAAAAATTAATATTTATATTCTAACACTTATAAATTCTTATTTCGAAAGAAAAAAAAAACATAATTAAAAATAGAAATTCTATTAAAATTTATCTGTTAAGTTTTTCGATAAACATGAGTTATCAGTAAAATTAATAAATGATTTATACTTATAACATAATTATCCTAAAAAAAAAACATTTGTTATACTTATATATGCTTGATCACTTATTTTCTCACTAACTATTGATATCACTTACATTGTTCTTTTAAAGTAAGTTTTTAGAGGAGTTGAGATGCTGACTTTAGAAAAATTAATTTATACCATAGTTTTAAAACTAGTTATTTAATTTTTTATCACATTATTAATTTTATCTTACACTTTAGTCTAGGAAAGCATTATGATAATACTAACTCCGTGGAACCTTTTTCACTTTAGCAACACTTTTTGATACGTCAAATAGAAGTTGTACTATTACAAGGAGATCTAGTCAGATCTATCCCCACTTGCTGGCGGATAATGAAGTCCCGACCAATTGATTTGAGTCAACAACCTTTCAATGGTTAGCTTATGTTATCAGTGCAGAATGCAAAACGCTACAAACTACATCCACTTTCATTTTTTTTTTCTCAAAAAAAGAAAAAATCGTGTCAGCGTTAGGTTGTTCTACATGATCAGATCAAGTTTTAAATTGTCCTCCCCGCTCACCATGGCAGTTATCTGATTTATTGTGATTTTTTTTTTATATAGAAAATTGTGAATAAATACAACTAATGGAACCGCTATTGTAGTCGCAATACCATCGTAGACATTTCTAAAACTTTGACGATTAGGATTTGGCTTTTATGATATGGAAATACTCCATCAAAAGTTTAAATTGCTAAGACTCAAAAATAAGTTCTGTCTCTAACAAACGATCGGATTTCTTCCTAATTTTATTGATTAAACATGTACCCTGCATCATCATGAGCTACATGCTTGCATTGAAACATCAGAATCGGACCAAATTTTAGAATGATTCACTTGACAGGTGACATTACTATAAGTTTTATAAGTTTGACGAGCTTTCATTTGTTGGGTGGCTGCTTCTTATGTTTAAATATTATGGACAGTTTGTGGAAACCTTATTAGGCGCAAATGGTATGCAGATGTGGATATATCAACCTATATAGCACTCTAGCAGATATGCTAAACTATAGTTGCGGATCTATGTTTTTTCTCCTTATTTTTCTCATTGCTTGACTTATCCCGTTAATTATATTCAATAGTTCACAAAAATTATTTTAGAGTTGTTATGGTACACAAAGAAATCTAAAGTTTCAGTACAATTGTCTTTTATGCCAATAATTAAATAAGTTGGACATATGGAGAGGCTGAGTTTCTCGCTTAGGTTATGATTATTAAAGTAGTTGAAAAAGTTAGTTGGTAGAAAAAAAATTATTAAGCTAGTTAATTAAATTATAAATGTTTCATAAAATTACATAATTATAAATATAAAATATAAAAAATAATATATTTATATGATCTTTTTATATAAATTATAATTTTATTTTATGTTAATCAGTATGCAGTTAAAATATAAATGTTAAAAATAATAGAATAAATAATTTAAATAATATAATAGATAAAATAAATAGTGTAATATAAAAATATTCAAAAAATAATATAAATAAATAAATAAATAAATATATAATCTATCAATATCAGTATCTTAAAAAAAGAATGCTAAATAATAAAACAAATAATATAATATAAAATTATTCAAAAAATAATATAATATAATAAAATAAACTTATTATCTAAAATCCTACTTTATAAGTGGAAGAAGAAATTGAAAGTTAGATACAAGTTTATTTTTCTTTTGGTAAACTAGGAGGTCTTCTGAATTTATTTTTCACCCAACTAATTTCTTTAAAGTGGTATCTCTAGTTGCGACTCCATACTCAAGCTAATAATTGAATCCCATTGATTAAGAAACATAAGTGTCAAATCACTTGTGCTAGCAATATTTGGTCAAAGACAAGTTTATTTTAGAGTTGGTAAAATTGGCTCAACCCAATAAAGTATATCATACTTATAAATATATGGCTTATAAAGAATTTGGTCAATTTGGCTTTACCCAATGAATCAAGCTAACTAGGTTAAGAAAATTGCGGCCCGAAAGCTATCTGACCTATTTTGTTTGATATATTTTATATATAAAACACATAAAAAAATATTAAAAAAAATAGTCAAATTGACCTAGTTAACAACCAATATGAATGAGGCTAGCGAAAATACAATCCATTAAGAGATTGATTTAGGCCATACTAGCCTACTTTTTCTTTTAACCCTTTGAGTTGATAATCCATTTTATCAACTTTAATTTATTTAATGAAATATGTCAACAAAATCAATATATATATATGTATATTATTCTTTAGGAAGTACATTTTGTTTTCAATTAAACTTATTTTGTGACTATTATTTGATGAAATGTAATTTTATAAAAAGTAATAGAATGATGGTGTAGAGTAAACAACTAATTGGAATGAAAAAGAATGACTTTATGAAATGAATTCATAGAAAAAATAAAAAAAAAATTAATAGGCCAATTTTATTAAGTTATAATTTCAAGTGTAAATATAGTTTAATTTATAATATATGTTTTAGATCCACTAAATATAAAATCTTTTTAGAAGTAAAAATGAGAAGATTTGTGACCCTCGCAGACAAGGTAGCAACTTAATAAAACAAGACAATAAATATAATTTCTAAAATCATTAAAAGTAAGTTCAAAATATGAGTATTTTATTCTTGATATGATGTGGTTAATTATCTAAATATTTTTGGATATGCACAAACCCAACATTTCATTTTTATATACAATTAATAGAAAATTTATAACTCATAAAAAAATAAAAAATATTTATCATTTAATATATTTAATTTGATTCCTTCTAAATAGGATATGAGGTCATTATTTTCTTTAATAATAATTTGATCTTAAAAAAATCTGGTAAATATTTATAGAATAAAAAAAATCAATTTATATTATTATATTTTTTATATATAAATGAAAAAAAAATGTAATCAACATTGAAGATCAATCTAATATTTTTTTGTCTCCCATAAATTTTTCCAGCCTCCTATGTCAAAAACTAATCTCGTTTCACGGATCTATATTGCTAGGTACTAAAAAATTAGCATGAATAATCAAGAAATATTAAAAATACATTTTTATGGATTTTTTAATATATTTTATATTATTAATTAAAATTTATAAGAGACTTGTCATTAAGAGAACAAAAATTATTAAATAAAAATTGAGTCATGTGTTATTTAATAATCTTAAATAAATTTGAATGTGATAAAGGTATTATGAAAATAATGTAAATAAATAATAAAAAGATATAAGATACTAGATAGTTTGTAATAGTAATGATAAATACTTGATAAAAAAATAATAGTAATATTACCCAACATTTTTACCGATATAACTATGTACAAAAATATACTATCAACATTTATTATCGCTCAATAATATACTAAAATTATTTATTGAATAAAAAGAATTTTAGCGATATTTTCTTCTTATTAAGACTCTATTTATCATTGTATTAATTGAATTTTATTGAAAATAAAAATAGGAGAAACCATCTTAATTTAATAAATTTCTTCTTTTTCATTTTATGTTTATGTTATATCTCGCATCGATAAGAAGAAGAAAAATGGAAAAGAAGAAAAAATTTCTTTTTATGTTATTTTGAATCTAATTTCATTTTTTATTTTATTTATATTCATTATTTTATATATATTATTTATTTTATTTTTGAGATTTTTTTTGGATAAGATACATTTATTTTCCTCTAAAATATGTCAAATTTAATTTTTGTTTTTCTAAAATTTTTTGTTTATTTTTATTCCTTTAAAATATGAAATTTGTTAATATCAATCTCTTATTTTTCAAAATATTATTAGTTTTTTTTTCTTAATAAATCTTGATCTGACTCTTTTGAATGAAAAAATCGAAGTTAACAACTTTCATATTTTAAAAGAATAAAAATAAATGAAGAGGTCTCGAAGTACTTTGTTGGTTTTTTTTTAGACAAACCATATGTAATTTTCGATAAATTGCAAAGAAAGTCTAAGGTAGAGAATGTAAAAAAAAAAAATCTTGCTCATGTTCCTGAATAAGAATTTTTAATGCTTTAAATAAGCGAAGCCTGAAACAAATTTTGAACAAGAATTGCATACTTTAAACAAATGAGTTACATGTGTTGTGTGTGTGTTTTTTAATATTTTTTATTTTATAGAAACTAATAAAAGATAATTTTTAAATTTTTGATTAATAAACCTCAAATTTGAGTTTTAATAATTTTAGCTTTGAGCTTGACAGGAAGAAACGCCAGTCACAGCCTCTGTTATTGCCAAATTTTTTTGGTCCTTTGGCCACTGTATAGTGCCAAAATAATATATAGGTAAAAATTGGTTGAATGTTTCTTCTCTTGCTTTGTTACAAATTCCTACATCTTCTCGTCATGTCTCCCAGTTGTCAATTTCAGACAGAGCAGCAGGATGCACATTTTGAGAGGGGAGACCAGGATTGCTTCTATCTATTCGCAATATGTAAGAATTTTTTGTTTTAGTATGTGGATTCAAATGATTCCATATTTCATGCATGAGAATCCAATCTTTTCTTTGTTGATGAATGTCCTCAGAAATTTGTTTGCTTATACTTTGATCTTTTTCTTTTCTCTTTTCTGATATCACTGCATCTGCATGCGTCTGTAATTTCTTGAGATGATAAGTGTTTTTTTTGTCTGTCATTTCTTTTGGCATGAATGGTGTTGGAGCAGATGACAGTGTGGAAATAATAGACAATGATCGAAATTAGCAATGGAGATGTGGTGGAGCTTTGCCACTATTTTATCCATTTTTAGTAAAATATTCTTTTTTTTTTTAGATACGATCAATTTAAAAAAATGTATAATTTTATTTTTGAATTCCTGTATACAATTGTATATTTATTCACAAAATATTTTGGATCAATTTTGGTATTTTAAAGTTATTAGTCTGTCTTCAATCAGATACTAGCAAAATTTGAAAAGAAGATCTATAGATTAAAATGAAACACTCACGCACACATATATATTGTTTTAATTTAGTGGGTGTGCTGCAATTAACTCTTAATTATATTATAAATTTGTGTGTTTTTATTGTTTAACATAAATATTTTTAAGAGTTAATCTCTTGTTAAATAAGTTAGACTTCTCGTGCATTAGTATTTAATTTTGTTTTCTTATTTTTCAAACACTAATTCTTATATTTAATTAAGAGTGAGTTACAAATTTACTCTTTGAAATTGTAATAATATATCTAATTAGTTTATAAAATTAATAAAATAGTAAAATAGTCCATCAAATTGTATATTATTATTTAATTTAGTCTCTGAAATTGTAATAAACTGTGAACTTATCATTGAAATAAATAAAATGTTAAAATAATAATTAAAATTATAATTATCTATAAATATAGTTTTTAAAAATATAAAGATTGATCAAATTAGCTCATAAAATTAAAAATAGTTAGTAGCACATTTTGTCTCATAACTTTTAAAATTTTGTGAATTTTATCATAATTTTTGTATGTGCATATTTTGACTCATAAACTTATAAATTTACAAATTTTATATGAGAAAAAAAAAATTTCAAGAACTAATTTGACAAGAAAAAGTATAATTAATCATTTTTAATTTTAGGGACCAATTTAACTAATCGTTACCATTTTAAAGTCTAAATTGATAAATAATTACAATTTCATTAACTATTTTGACATTTTATTTATTTTATGATCAATTTGACTGTCCAATACAATTTTAGGGACTAAATTGAATAATAATATATAATTTAAGGGACTATTTTACTATTTTATTAATTTTAGGAACCAATTTAACGGATTATTATAATTTCAGAAACTAAATAATTTATTCATTTAATTAATTTCAATTTTAAATTTTAATATATTATATAGAATTATTTTTTAAAAAATAAATTGAATGTTAAAATTACTATACTCTTAATGAATCCTAATTTAAATTTGAATTTTAAATTTTAACACATAAATAAAGATAATATATCTTGATTTAAATAATTTATTTCTATAATTTACTTTTTTATCTTTTTAATTTATTTCAATAAAATAAAATAAAATTTTTATTGTTAATCATGAAAATATCAATTATTTTTAAATTTTTATTTCTATTTATAAGACTTATTTAAAGTAAAAAATAATGAGTCCTTGTGATTTTGTAAATTTGTTAATATACTCTTACATTATAAACTAAAATAAACAATTTAAAAAATGAGATTTTCATTTTCATCGCTCCTTCAACTATTTTAGAATATCCCAATTAGTGATAATTTTTTAATATTTATTTTCATAAAAAAAAGAACATTCTCTGTGCTCCATGTCTCTACTCTCTTTTTCTATTTATTTATAATTTTATTTAACTAGTATTTTGATTTGTACATTATATATAATAAATATTTATTTTATATAATTAAAAATTACAATAAATAAATATTTATGAATATATAAATTATATGGTAATAAAATTTATAAGAAATAATTTTTTTTTTAAATATTAAAATGATAGATGAAAAGAATAAGAAATTCGATCCTTAAAAAGTATTTTTATTAAAGAAAATAACTAAACATCATTTCGAAGAAAATGACCATTAAAAATGTTTTTTTTCAAGATAATTATTATACATAAAAATAAAAATTCTTTAAAATGAAATTATTCTTTACAGAAATATTTTGTTCATATTTTTTATATTTTATATTTTGAAAGTTTTAAATATAAATTATTTAAAATGTTGAATAATTAAACGATAAATATGATCTCACTTTACTTTTCAAAGTGATAAGCTCACTCTATGGGATCTTAATCCTTCGTATGCTACTTACACAACAAAAGAATGTCTCATTAATCATATTTTTTTATTTTTATTTATATATTTATTTTTTTAACTGTTTATCTCTTTTTATAAATTAAATTTCAATAGATTTTTAAAAGAAAATCTCAATCAATTTAGATTATTTATAATAAATCTAAAATAAAATTTATATATTTAAATTTATTTATTTATTATAAGTTTTAATTGTATAAAATTTAAGAAGCTAAAATATTTTGATTTTTATTACATTTCTGTGAACGCCACCGTCTTCTCACATTTGCTTTCAAACTTCATAAGTTTGGCTTCAAAGTTCAAATACGCAATAATGACCCTTACCTAAGGAGTTCAGAACAAATGGTTTAACTCTTTTATTTTTTAAGTTAAAGTTTAGGATTCAATTTTTAGTTTCAAGGAGTTTCAACTAAAAATACTATTTTATTTTTGAAGAGATTAATATGGTCAGAAGGTGAAAAAAATAAATTCAAAATACTTTTTAACTTATTAAAAAAAATAAAAATAAAGTAAAAAAATGATTTTTTTTCTCATTAAATTGACTAGATTTTGGTGTCTTAAATTCCCGTCCATGGAAAAGATGAAGGTTATCTCTCTATGTTTTATCACGTGAGTTAACTTATATACATATTTATTATGAATTCAATTTTTGAATAATTGTATATTAATTTTAAATTCTAATAATTTGAATCAATAAAGTGAACATAATGATGAAGGATTTAAATAGTATTCACTTTTAGATTAGAACTATATTGTCCATTTTGTATTTTTTTTATTTTACTAAAAAAAACTTATAATAATTTAAATGTATATTTTAAACTATTTCCTGAGTTTTTGATAAGATGCGAGGTTGTGTATTTTATTATTTATTTTAATATTTATATTTTTTTAAAACAAAAAAATTAATCCAATTTAAACTAAAATAAATTGAAATGTATTGGATTTGATTTAATTTTAAAATGAAACTGATGGGAGGATTAAAAACAAAATTAAAATGATTGAAGGATTCTGTGTCTGAAAATGTATCTAATCCGCATGTATCCCTGTTCTCTTAACAGTATGTTACGGAATGAAGGAACAATTCCGTGAAGAAGGAACACAAGTCTTTGTCGGCTATTAGTAGTTAGAATTGAGGTTTATTTCACATATATAGCATCAGTGTCTTGGGCTGTTTATTTCACCCTTATTATGATTTATGGTAGTGACCACAGTCCACATTGGAAGATCATTTTTAAAATCCATCTACTTAGCTTCCTTTTTTTAGTTCTGCTTTTAGCATTTGTCTTTATCATTTAACAATGAATTTGTAATGCATGACTTGAGTATCATAATATTTGTTCTTTTAGAATACAAAAACATACTGACATATTTATTGCTTTGTGATAGGAAGTCTTCATCATCATTTTCATTTAATTTTTCTATCAGATAATCTATATAATACAACTAGCCGAAAAGGAAAGGCAATTAAGAAAAGCATTGCCATTATGAACCATTACATGTTACAACTCGCACATGTGATATTTCTGATACATAGTATATGTTGCTAACATGATTAGATCAGAATAAGGTAATTAATTAGCAGAATGAGTTAAAGCCATTACAGTTTAAGTCCTCTTTGAGAGCATCATTCGAGTTCTCTCCTTTAACAATCTGAATCCAACTTTGTCGAAGAAGAAGATTGGTGATTTGAGCATCTCTGAACCCAGCACAACAAGCTTGGTTGTCAGATAAGTATTAAAAGTACAAATTTAGAGTTTGATTTTTTTGTTGATGGTAAATAGAATAAAAGATTGGGTACCTTGGGTGATGGATGGTGGAGTCTGGAATTCTTTGAAAACAAGGGCCTTCATCATAGCCTTCACAAATGATTTCTCCATGCTCATCTTGGTAGCAGACTATGCCCTGAGAGTGATCTTCATAAACCTGTTTAATTAACAGTCTCTCAACACTGCTTAGATAAAATAGAATCTAAATGACAGAAAAAAGATCAAGATAATTGATTGACCTTGTTCTTGATGGATGCTGTGATCCTCAGTACCGATGCCTTTTTCAGTGGGACATAGCTGCGTTTGGACATCAATTTTTTGTTTGGGTACTTGAGAGAAAATGATCCATATTTCAGAATTGGGATTGGAGTTGAGCAAGTACAGATAACAGCCATCAGTCTAATAATTCTCCAAGAGGAAGAAGAATAAAATTGATGTCCCTGCCCCCTCTGCCTATATAGTAACATAATCATCTCATCATTTTATTTATTACTAAAATCTAATAAATTCAATTATTGGTGGCTTCTGTCTTATCATGATGCATTAATATATAAATAGTCATGTAGGCCCAGACTCGCTTATCCCTTACTTTTATTGCCTGTGAAACTCCAAGTCACAGTTTTTGTTCATGCTTGATACTGCTTCTCTCTTATCATTTTGTTGGTTGGTCCATTCACCATTTCACTATGGAATCAATCTCTTATTTCTTCATTTATGCTCATCTTTCATAACACTTCACAATTTTCCTAGTGGCAAAGAGTGCGGATAAGTCCAACATGATTTTGGGATAATTTTCAATTAAATTAAATTTAAAAAAATATTATTTTTAAAAAATATCTTATTTAAGAAATCCAAATCCAGTACCAATCTGACCAACATAACATTGGTTTCATACACTCAAATATGGTTTGCGTCTTTAATTAACAAATAAATAATTCTTTATATTTCGTTCAAATAGTTTTTGTCAAAATGTTTTACACACGTTCATATATTTATTATACCTTAAAAAATACTGCAATTTTTATACTAAAATATAAATCATAGTTATTTTGATAATACAATAATTTATTATTTCTTTATAATACAAAAAATTATTCCAATTCTAAATTAAATTTACAAATTTATTTAATTATTATTTAAAGAACTGCGTGTCAAGATGTCACCTATAAGATTATATGGATTTTTCAAGTAAGTTATGATGGTTTTAATAAAGAGTCATGTCTAATTAAAGATTTTCAAAAAGTTTAGGTTATGATTTTCAACGATGATTTCACTAGATATAATTAAAGAGCAGCAACTTCGCGTCAAACTAATTGAGTAATTGAATTTCTGACTTGATGAAATTTTACATGAAATTCATCAAAATAATAATAAAGTGCAACACATTTGAATTTTGTTGTGTTTATTTCTTTTATTTTACCCACTCAATGGTGCTTATTAATAGATAATAATAGTATGCATAACAAACATGACGCTTCTTTTGTGTGTAAAGCAAACTTGACTATTCTTATACTATTCTTTATTGGCTTCAATTATTATAACTTCGACAGTTTTTTTCTTAAAAAAAAAAATGACACTCCCACACAGTCACACAGAATAACGTGACAGGAAAACACGGGCCTAGTTCACCATACTTATTATTTGGACACTTTGTCTGGGCCCACGTTATTTAATTTTTAAATGTCCTTTCATGCACATATGGGGTGGAAATGGACTAAATTAAATTAGGTTTTACAAAGTTTAAATCAAACATACTTTCTAAATGTAAAGCACAAGTTTAAATGAGAGGTAGGGTATCAAGGTAACCAAAATTATACTTTTGACTTTTCTTAATGGAATCTCTCTAGCTAATAGAAGAATAAATTTTTTAATTACTATATTTCTAATTTAATTACAATATATTGATACTGTAAAATATAATATAAGTATATATTATTATGGATAATAAGATTATTGACATTTATATTTAAGGATATAAATAAGTTAAATTAGGCTAGAATTTACAAGATTTAATTTAAACCTTAAACACAAGTCTTTAACCTAATCAATAGTTATTGACTTTTTTTTTATGTCATTCCCTAAAAACCTTCTAAAAATTTATTGTGTAATAAAATTTATAAACAAGCTGACAAAACTATTAGACCAAATAGCCCAACAACTTATCATCTTAAATAAGATTATTAACATAAGTAAAAAATAAAATATTTATAATAATCTAACCACATATATGTATATAAATAAAACAAAAAAATGCAAGATTATATAATGCTATAATGAAAAAAATATATTCAGTTTTTTAAAATTAAATTAGAAAGTTTTATTATATTTAGACATCATATTTCAAATTTTAAAAGTATAATTTATCCTCAAATTTTGTTAAAACAAAATTTTAATTTTAGTATAAAAAATAAGAAATTAATTTTTAGGTATAGTAAGCATAAAAGATTTTATATTATCAACCATTTAGATTTTTTTCTTAAATATAATTTTTAAAATAATTATTATAAAAGTCAATAATTTTATGATATAGAATTATCCTGGGTGAAAACTTTTATATTGTTAGTATATTTAAATTAAATTATAAAAATAAAATATTCTTTCTTTAAGTAATAATAAAAATAGAAAGATGAGAGAGGAAATGTTAGATGATGTGATGAGAAAAAAAAGATATATATTTTTTTGGAAAAAAATAATAAGAAATAGAAGTGAATAAAATTATTGTTAAAATTTATATATATATATATATATATATATATATATATATATATATATATATATATATATATATATATATATATATATATATATATATATATATATATATATATATATATATATATATATATATATATATATATATATATATATATATATATATATATATATATATATATAATATAGTCTAATATATAAATATTTGAGAGGGTGAGGCAATGCCACTGAAGCCATACAAATGACTCCATTCCTAAGTGGAACCACAAAATATTTATAATAGATGAATATATAAAAAAACTATCACATATCAAGTGAAGAGATTTCAGCTAAAAAAAAAACTATTTAAAAGTGATGTATTGTATTACTTAGTGAGAAATTCATTAAATTAGATTATAAAATTAAAAGTTTCATCCACCCTCAAATTTTTTTTTCTTATACATAAAAAAATACATATGGGGAGGCCATGCGCTCACCTCTGTCATACAAATAAGCCACAAACAACCTCATCCCTTCCGAAAATAAAATTTATCATTCTTTTTATTATATATATTACCTATTATTTTTTATATTTTATTTCTCCTTCTCAATTGGTGTCAATTAGCACGTAAGTGTTGATGAATGATTTTCCTAATATAATTTAGTATATTTACATTTGGGCGTTGCTTTGAAATTGACGTAGCATTACTAAAACTAAACCTGCACGCTTAGTGTATGACAGTGGTTTGTCAAAATGATTTCCTATGCAGGTCCCGAAGCACCTCTTCTTTTGATGTAGCACTATTTCGTGAGAAGGGTGTGTTTGTAGTTTTGAAGGGTGTGTTTGTGGTTTTGGCCTCTTGTCCCATGTGAATTGTGATAACCTCATGCTTCTATGTTCCAACACTGCCTTTTCCTTGTTCGGCATGCTGACTCTCCAGTCACTTTCTCATGTTCCACTGTTTTATAACATACGCAACGCAATTAGATAACCGAAGCACATAGAATAGGCTTCACTTCCATGTCACCAACATGAATTTATATGGCAATGGTACAAGTAAAACCAAACACAACTTCTTCCCTCACTTTCCAATGTCAAATGGTAACACAGATAGCAGAGACAAGAGGAGACTAGAGGCTCCCTCTACCCCTGGCAGACCCGTTGGAAGTCTTTCAAGAAAGAGCTTCCCTTCCAAATGGGACGATGCAGAGAAGTGGCTCATAAGCGCCTCCTGCCATCACTCCCCACCTCACAACTTTCAAGGGTCTTCATCTTTGGACCACCATGACACACTCAATGCTTTTAATGGTATCTCATGCTCCACACACATTGTGCTAAAAGGTCGTTTCACCTTCTTTACTCCTCATCTCCACTTTGCCCTTGTTTCCCTTCCCTTTCTTATTCTATAAAAGTTGTTTGGAATTATTATAGTTTGAGAATTATATTTCATGATTTGTGAATACTACCAATTCTGATAAGACTTGTAAATCACTTCCTTTCAAATGTTCCAAGTATAGGGTAAAAGACTTTTTCAGGCTTATTGGGTTTTCCAACAGCAAATCAATTTACTAACATCGAATGATAGTTTCAAATAGCATAACTTGCTTCTCTTGAATAAAAAATTTTGAGGTTGGTTGACGATTCAAAATTTTCTAAGCTTCCTATTTCGTGGTGTTCCAAGCTCTTAAGCATGATGGTAACTTGCACTCTACACTTGCAACTTCCAAAGAAGCTGATACTCTCTGTATATAGTGAATAAAACTTAAAACCTCATCCTTTTGCAGTTGCATTTGCAATTGAATGGTATGATTAAGTTTTAATCAATTCTTCAAATGAAATAACTCGTTGATAAGTAGTGAATTTCATTTTCAATGCAGATAAGTTCGCAGACGCAGACAGTACAGTGCCCATTTCCCCAAATTTCCAATATTCAGAGCCAACTAGAGAAGGTTTTTTGTTTGGAGACCCAATGAAAGAAGCTTGCAAAGAAGTGAGTCATAAGGATGTTGGAACGGAGATGACTCCTCTTGCAAGTTGCACAACTTCAAGATGCCACACACCATTCAAGAGTTCATCCCCTGCTCGCCATAACACTCCTGCAACTAGGTCGGGACCATTGTCCTTCGCAAAGCACAATAACACTACCTGCACCATTGACCTTATTCGGCTGGAGGAGTGTCATTTTGCTAAATTGCAACTAGGAACACAATATGATTCGATCACATCACACTGGAGCTCAAGACAAGAGGAGGAAGAGGAAATATCAAAGAGCTTGAGACATAATGCTAGCCAGAAAGCTGATTCAGACTACAGTGCTGCTATGTGGGAAGAAGAGGAAAAGACCAAGTTCTGTCTCAGGTAAATAAATCTTGTAGTTGTAAGATGTTGTAGTTTCATCTGATGTGTATGGTAGGACTAAATTGTAATATGTGTTGCAGGTATCAGATAGAAGAAGCCAAAATTCAAGCTTGGGTAGACCTCCAAAGTGCTAAAGCAGAAGCACAGTCAAGAAAGCTTGAGGTACTTCATTACCTTATGAATTATAGTTAGTTTACAATTGCTTGTATTCAATAATGACAGTGGAAACCAAATCATTAAAGCTCAAGTCTCTTTTTCTCAAAAATTGGTTTCAGGGCTTTCAGCACAAGTAATGACTGTAATTTACCAAATCAGGAGATGAATAGTGCTTAAAGTTTTTTTAATTAATTTAACATGAATATAACAAAGGCTTATAGGCAAGTACAAATTATCCTTGTATTTTTGTTTTTGCATGCAACAAGTTCTTGACCTCATAAGTCCATATTAGTAAACCCAAGATGATATCATTTAAATACTGTATATATAAGTTGGTTTGTAAGCTGCTGGTTTGAACTTTTGACTATAATCCAAAGTGCTTTGCCAGTCATGTTGTTTGCCTTCCTCCTCGAGCCAGCCCCAGCTTAAGGACACCATTCTCATTATTATTTTCTTGACCACTCCACACTTGTTCAATCCAATGCATATCATTTTCGTGCCTCCCCCTTAATAAAAGGAACTATAATCCCATAAGTCACTCTGTTGCTATTATATTAGGGGAGCACATTTGATCATTTTGCTTAGAAATTCGTGGGAAACTTGGAGCATATGAGTTGATTTGGCGAGTTATAGTCGTAGTTGCCGCCCTTCATTTTTTTCATTGCTGTTCAACTTGAATATAAAATGGATAGTGAGAATATTCTCGCACTTTTATTTGAAGGTGTAGAAAATGTATAAAAAATTTGTATGGACAGATTAAAGGTTACAGTGGGATTGACTCATAGTGGATCGTGCGAGAAAAATGGGATGGAGGAAACAAAATATATAGTTTGATTTATTTAATGTTTTTGCCCCTTCAAAACAACACTTCTTTTCTCAGGATCACGTATCATCCTTCATTCGTTTAACGATTTATGGGAGTGAATTTGGGTGAGAGAGAGTGACAGTTGTAAAAGCAGCATTATTCAACTCATTCATTATAAAGCATAAATCGTTTTAAGGATTCTTGAATAGGAAACACTTGGCGCAATTAATTCAATATTAAACATGTTTAGGGTGGTGTGTTCTCAAAAGTAAAAAACATCGATAAACATTACCAAGCAAGATGTTAAAGAAGCGATGAAACTAAGGAATGTTATTGAAACAATTGTTTAGGTGAAAGTACAAAAGATGAGATCAAACTTGGAAGAGAAGTTGATGAAGAGGATGGCAGTGGTTCACAGAAAAGCTGAGGAGTGGAGAGCAACAGCCACACAGCAGCACTTGGAGCAAATCCACAAGACCACTGAACAAGCACAAAAGATTATGAACCCTCTAGTTTCATGTGCTTGCTTCCCCTGCAATAACAATCATCCCTAACATAATATCTTTCTCTTTCTCCTTCCATAGGGGTGGATTACTCTTGAAAATATTTCTTACCATATCTTTTTTCATGAGATTATCCTTGTCTTCAATGCCTGTGATAACTCGAGGAAATACGTACTCAACTACTATTAAAAACTGTTCTGAACAAGAGTAATGATAACATTTTTTTTCTGAACACCTTGTTAACTTTTTTCTTTATTTTTTCACTATATCACCAACTATATTTACATCCTCTCCCTACTTTTTATCTCTTTCTCTTACTTGTTATTAAATAGATTTCTAGTGTGGAGGAATCATTTTTCTTTAGAATACAGACTAAATTTTGCCAAAGCATGAGCAAGTTGATTTGCTTCTGGGAGAATTCCTTTGGCACTGACTATAGCCAGTTCTGCTGACCTGCAATATTCAAGTCCATTACCCATATAGCGCGCGCACAAAAAAAAAAAAAAATCTGCTTCTCTCATTTATTTATTTTTCTGATGTTTTTAATGAAAAAAATATTTTGTAAAAAACAATTTTTAAATATTAATATTTTGTTTAAGTTGTCATTTATTTAAAAGGTATCGTTATTCAAATGAAAGAATAGGAAAAAATAGATTCGATTACAGAGAAGCTTTTCCAGTAGCATAAAGGAATAGGTAGATTAAAAGTGAAGACAAGTTAGAGGACAACATGATTGGCCTGGTGTGGATGTCACAGTCTTGGAACACAAAAAAATAAGTAATTAATAAACTGAGCTAGTGAGCTAGAGTTGAAGCTGGTGCTGCCATCAACCACATTTGTACTTATGTTGCTTCTGCCATCCCCCACCACCAAGATTTGGTCGTCTCGGTACTTGTTCAAAATTATTTATTATAAAACTTTAAAATATGTATTCAAATATTTCTAATTTAACAATTTATTTAATTTTTTTATAAAATATATAATTAAATTTAAAGTAACTAAATTTAATTAAAATGAAAATTAAAAACAAAAATTATGAAATAAATTATATACGTGTATATATATGAAATTTTCTTTTTAAACTATAAACAATAATAAAATAATAAAAATTAATTATATTTTAATATATATATTATAAGTATTAAACTTTTTAATAATGACACTTTACTTAATAATATATTTTTAATACAAATAAATTCATTGAAAATATTGTATGTTTAGTATATATATATATATATATATATTAAAATTACATATATTAAATTCAATAAATATATTATATTTAATAAATATAATATTTAATAATATTTTTAAAATTAAATATATATTAAATATAATAAATATACTATTTAATACTATATGAGAAAAATATCAATTTATTTAAATATTTTAAAATATTATATTAATAACATCAATTATTTAATACTTGTGTAAGTTGTATTTAGTTTTATTTTACTTATATGTAAATTATTTTAAAATATTTTTTAAAAAACAATAATAATTAAAAATAAAATAAAATAGTTTATAAATAAATTAAGCATAATTCATAATAATTTTTTAAAAAATAAATTGTTATACATACATATATATATATATATATATATATATATATATATATATATAACAAAATGTATAATTGAATAAAATATTTAAAATAAATTTTATAAGTAGTTTTTTAAAATTAAAATTTTAAATATATATTATATATTAAAATGATTATATTTATATTTGTTAAGGGATGATAGTAGAAAGAATATTTTGATAATGAAAAAATTAACAGAAGTAAACTAAATTTTAAAAATAGTAAAATATTATATAATTAAATTTATTAGAGGAAGAGAAGGTAATTTTGGACCTAAAATATATATTATATGAATACAGATTGTGTTACTCCATTTATTTAGTTCACAACACATAGAAGGCATCCTGAGCAGATAGTAATATTAACATGGAAGGTAAAATAAGAAGGGGGGTGACGTGGGTGGATCTAGGCCGTTGATTTCCATTTTCTGGCCCTTTTCCGATATTGGCTCCCCCTTTCTTTCTGCATTCCCGTACATAATGGGTGCAAGGTGTGTGGGTTGGGTTCATATTCATTCTTGAGGGGATATCAGAGCAGAGAGAAAGAGAGAGAGAGAGAGAGAGAGAGAGATAGGACTTGTCCGTTTTCAATTCAACCTTTCACTGTCTTCGTTTGAGGGGGAAGCCGGGGCCTCGGCCTCGGCGGCTTTCAAAGCCCCCCCAATAGCCCAAACTCTAACACTATTCTTTTTTTATATTCTTTTCTAATTTTAATTTATTTCATTTTCATCATTGAGATGCCTGCCCTGGCTTGTTACGTCGATGCTACACCACCTCCTACGGCCTATGCATTTGCCTCCGACATCTCTATTCTCGACCCACTCCATTTTACCGGCCTACCTCCTACCAATGACAACAACCAGTGGTCGCCGTCCCTCTCCGCCGCTCTCTACAACATCGACGGCTGGGGCGATCCTTACTTCACCGTCAATGCCTGCGGGAACATCTCGGTGCGCCCCCACGGTTCCGAGACCCTGTCGCACCAGGAGATGGATTTGGTCAACATCGTGAAGAAAGCTTCGGATCCCAGATCTGTTGGGGGTCTGGGCCTTCAGCTTCCCCTCATTGTTCGCTTCCCGGACGTATTGAAGAACCGCATGGAGTCCCTTCAGTCCGCGTTCGAATACGCAATCCAATCAGAGGGATACGAGTCTCATTACCAGGGGGTCTACCCTGTGAAATGCAACCAGGACCGCTTCGTCGTTGAAGACATCGTGCAATTCGGTTCGCCCTTCCGGTTCGGTCTGGAGGCAGGCTCCAAACCTGAGCTCCTTCTGGCTATGAGCTGTTTGTGCAAAGGCAATCCGGAAGCTCTTCTGGTCTGCAACGGTTTCAAAGACGCCGAGTACATCTCTCTGGCCCTCGTTGCCACCAAGCTTGGGCTCAACACCGTCATTGTTCTGGAGCAAGAGGAGGAGCTGGATTTGATCCTTGATTTGAGCAACAAGCTGTGCATTAAGCCCGTGATCGGGTTACGAGCAAAGCTCAGGACTAAGCATTCTGGCCATTTCGGGGGGGACTTCAGGGAGAAGGGAAAGTTCGGGCTCACCACCGCTCAGATTCTGAGGGTTGTGATGAAGCTGAATCACGCAGGCATGCTGGATTGCCTCCAACTTCTGCATTTCCACATTGGTTCTCAGATTCCTTCCACCCTCTTGCTGGCTGATGGCGTGGGAGAGGCTGCTCAGATCTACTGCGAGCTCGTTCGCCTCGGTGCTCACATGCGCGTTATCGACATTGGGGGTGGACTCGGCATAGATTACGATGGTTCCAAATCGTCCGACTCTGATGTTTCCGTTGGCTATGGCCTCGACGAGTATGCTGTTGCGGTGGTTCACGCGGTTCAGAGCGTGTGCGACCGAAGCTTCGTCAAGCACCCTATTATCTGCAGCGAGAGTGGAAGGGCCATTGTGTCTCATCATTCCGTGTTGGTTTTCGAAGCGGTTGGCATGAGCAGCGGCGGCGGCGGAGCTTCTCCGGCGTTTTTGGCGGAGGACCTGTCGGAGGATTACCGCAATCTGTTTGATTACCGTAATATATCGGAAGCGGCAATTCGAGGGGAGTACGAGAGGTGCATGGTGTACACGGAGGAGATGAAAGAGCGATGCGTGGAGCAGTTCAAGCAGGGATCGGTGGGTATGGAACAGCTGGCAGCAGTGGAGGGGTTTTGTGATTTGGTGAGGAAGGTGGTGATTGGAGCGGGGGAACCACCGGTTAGAAGATACCACGTGAACTTGTCTGTGTTCACGTCGATTCCTGACGTGTGGGGCATTGAGCAGGTGTTTCCCATTATCCCCATTCATCGGTTGGAGGAGAAGCCGTCGGCGAGGGGGATTCTGTCGGACTTGACTTGCGACAGCGATGGGAAGATTGACAAGTTCATCAATGGAGACTCCAGCTTGTTGCTGCACGACATGAAGGAAGGAGGGAGTTACTATCTGGGAATGTTCTTGGGTGGGGCTTACGAGGAGGCACTCGGTGGGGTCCACAACTTGTTCGGCGGCCCCAGCGTTGTTAGGGTCTTGCACAGCGACTGCCACCACGGCTTCGCTGTTACACGTGCCGTGCCCGGCCCCTCCTGTGGAGACATCCTTCGAGTCATGCAGCACCAGCCAGAGCTCATGTTTCAGACCCTCAACCACCGTGCTCACGAGTATGTCACCGACCACAACGCTGCTTCTGATCTCGTCTCTGCCCTTGCTTCCACCTTTGGCAGAATGCCTTATCTCCTTCCTCTCTCCTCCTTTGACGCCGCTTCCTTTCCTAATGCTGAACAAGATGAAGATGTGGACGAGCAATGGTCTTATTGCTCTAGTTAATATGATCCTCTCTTGCTTGCTTCTTGCTCCTCCAGATCTTCAACAGGGTCTATCTGCAGCATTTCTTCCAAATGTCTATGACTTTTATCATGTTCTAGAATAACTCATTATTATTGTTGACTTGTTTATTATACTTAGAATAATTATAATAATAACAATAACAATACTTCTGTCTTATGGACAAGTTTTCATTTTCGCCCTTTTCTTTTTTGTGGCCCCGAGTTTCAATTGTTTTCATCGTCTTTGCTGCATGCTGAGATACCATAATCATATAAAGAATATCAACTATTATCTTTACTTTTTTTTTTCTATATACATCAAGGAATTAAATTAAGATTAAGCTGCAACTAAAGACATGAAACCTATCAACCCATTTGATTCTTATTAAGCTACAAATTCATTCATTATCACAACTTTTGTTTGACTCCTCATATACTTCTGTCTTCTGAACATGTAGTGAAATCTATGGTCCAGAACATCGTGGGAATAATGTTGTGTTTTTGGTGTTAATGTTGTAGCTCCCAGTTAAGTCCTGAGCTGTAAGTAGTTTCAACTTTAAATGAAGAATATGAAGTAAAGGCTTAGAAATTAAATAATCAAGAGGTTAGACTTCAATGCCCCTTTCCTTTTTTTGGTCTCAGTGATTCAATGGTTCAGTATATAATTAAAAAGCCTAAAGTATGTTGAATTGATAAATAATTTATGATTGAAAGTCTATTGTAAAAATCAAATTTAGTAACATATATTTTGTAAAAGAAAATATTCAAATATATTTTGATTAAAAATATTATTCTTTAATATAAATTATTATATTTTTATGGAAATATAAAATTGGTAGAAAATTGTGGTGTTTTTTTTATCTATTAAAAGACTAAACCATATAACTTAAAATAAGAAGAGACAAAAGTGTAATATTTAAATCTTTAGAAAATAGGAGAAGGTAAGATATTTTAGTCATAAAATCACTTTTAACCAAAAATTTAAGAATTTAAGAATAGAGTGAAATGTAATATATTTATTATCAGGAAAAGGAAAGAGAAATGTATATCTTATCACAAGAAGGTAGAGAGTTGTAATTCTTTAATTCTCAAAGAATAATAGTGTAAATAATGTTTTACTGTTAATATCTTTTAACGAAAAATTAATGAAACTAGAAAACTAATGAAACTTTAATAGAAAATTTTAAGAAAATGAATAGAATGTCATGTACTAAAATATATCAATAGAGATAGTGTATATTTTAATATAAGAAATAACAACAAAATGAATAGAATGTCATATATTTAGTGATTGATTAGTTATCTTCTTTGTATATAAATTAAAATAGCTATCTTAAACATAATATTTTTAGTTGTCATTTTTGAATGAATTTTTTTTAGCTATTATTATTTAATTTTTTTAACCTCTTATCTTTTTTAATATATTATTTTCAATATATTTAATTTTAAATTGAGTTCCAATTAAATTAAATATTCTGTATATAAATTAAAAATAACTATTGAACAAGAACAATTTTTTAGTTATCATTATTTAACAAGAGTGTTCATAGTTTTTTTTTTCAATGAAAGTATTTTTAACCTCTTATCTCTTTTTATTTATTATTTTTTGCTATCTTTAGTTCTAAATTAATTTTTCTATCAAAATATGATTATGAATTTAAAATATAATTTATATGTTAAAAACATTTATTTATTATGATTTTGATTTTTTATTATAATATATTTATATAATTAGAAATATTAATTTATTATAAATTTTAATCTAATTATATAAAATAAATATTTATTCTATAAATTCACATGTTATTATTCTAGTTTCTAACCGATCATCTCATCTTATAATCAATGAAATCCAGTCAGACGGTTTAAAATTGTTGCGAGAATCTAATTTGAATTGGTATTTTTATTTTTTTATTTCAATCTAAAATATTTTTAAGATAAATAAAACAAATATTTAAAAATTACGTAGGTATACATTATTTTACCAATTATTTTTAACTAATATTTTAATTTGTGTAATATACAATATAAATATTTATTTTTATATAATTAAAATTTAAAATGAATAAATAATTTTAAATTTATAAATTATATTATAATTAAAAGTTATTATAAATATATACTTTCACATACAAATTATTATTTAAATTTATATTAATAAAATTTGAAAATAATTAAAATTTAATTAAAAAAATAAAATAAATTAAAACAAATAATAAGATAAGAAAAAAAAATTAGAAACACTCTTGTTGAAAAAATTTATAAAAATATGCTGGTTCAAAAATAACTAATTATATAAATTTAGAGAGAGAGAAAAAGAGTTTTTGTTTTGTTTTTTATTTTATAAAAATATAGAGGTTACAGTAGTAGTGATTGAATTCTCGTCCCTGTTTTTATAAAATTGGTAGTAAAGTAGGTTATTAGGTTTGCGTAATGGGTAAAGCGGTGCGTTTCAAATGTCTTGCTTCATAGTTGATACTTGACACCTGCCGTCGCACGCCACCGAGACAAGAAGCCGAGACAAGAAGCCTACGCCTCTACCTCAACGTACTGCTCTCTCTCTCTATAACAATAATGGTTCTTTGATGCATTTTACACTCACAGTTACAGTTACTGTTACAGGGACAGTGCTTATGGTTTCAGTTGGTTCAAAAGCGTTGGTGTCAAGAAGCTCAATGGGCGAGCACGACTACGAATCCCTCAAACAAGGCAAAAGTAAGATTAGGAAGCAAAAGAAAGGAGGACCCACTCATGCTTTCGATTACAATCCCAAATACACCAACACCTTCACTTCACCACCTCAACCATCCCGTGTTAGGTACCTTTCTTCTCATTTCATTCCACTCTCCTTCCACTTTTCTTTTATTAATTCAATTCCTTTCACATTTACATTTCGTTTCTAGGAAACAGCTTGACCCTGAAACAACCCAATACTTCTCAGAAATTGCCAATCTTTTTGAAACTGACGGGATAGAATTGGAGGAACGATCACTTATATGTGCTAATGCTCTCGAAGAAACCAAGGGGAAAGAATTCGAAATTGCAACCGATTATATTCTTAGCCACACTTTGGAGACCATTCTCCAGGGTTGTGATTTAGACCACCTTTGTGATTTCCTTCACACTTCTGCTAACCACTTCCCCTCTATTGCAATGGATAGATCTGGTTCTCATGTAGCCGAGACCGCCATCAGGTCTTTAGCCGCTCATCTCCATGACTACGAGGCTCTCCCTCTGGTTGAGGAGGCTTTAACCATGATATGCAAGGTCAATGCATTTCTTTTTCTCTTTATATTGCTTCTCACTTACTGTTCCGCTCTGTGCTCCCGCCATTTTTATTTCTTGCTTTAATGTTTTCAAAGTATGGATATACGCTTCAGTCTTAACTAGCAAACTAGATAGTTGCTGTTGGCTAAATTTATTGAATCATATCAGGCTGTGTCTAGATATAGTCAGAGATTAAATTGTGTCAAGAAAAGAGGAAAACATGGCCAGGAAGGCTTTTCTTCTGCTTTTAATGTATATCTTATAAGCCTACATGTCATTTGGCAGGTGATTGCAGCTAATTCTGTGGATGTAATGTGTAACTGCCATGGTTCTCATGTGCTCCGGACTCTTCTTTGCCTTTGTAGAGGAGTACCATTAGATCAGTCTGGGTACTATTTATCAAAATCAACTACAGTATTAGCAGAGCGATTGAATTCGAAGGCGTTTTCTTCAAAGAAAGATGATGCAATAAATTTTCAGCTTGGATTTCCAAGTTTACTGAAATCACTAGTATCGAAGATCTTAAAGCATGCTAAGAAATGTATTAAGACACTACAAGTTGACCAATTCAGCAGTTTGGTTTTTCAGGTATCATTCCCATCTCCCTCTATATATTGTGCATTAGATGAATACTTGTACTCCATCAGGCTTGGTATGTACTATGTACTATTAGGTAGGGGGGAAATCTATTGTTATCCAACGAAGTTCTCTTTTTAAAATTTGAAATTTTAATTTTTCCTGCTATGTTGATGGTTGGAAGCTCGTGTGGTGTTTTATGTTGTCTTGGCCTCTGGAGTCTGGTAATTCCATAAGTGGGGTTGATATTATGATGGCGCTTCTGTGAGATATAGCCTTCATTTGAGTAATTTTTTAGGATTTGCTTGCTTTAGAATTAGAACTTTAACATACTGTAAAGTGGTTATGAAATTCATTCTTAACTTTCTTATCTCTTGGGTTAAAACATTTTCTATGGTGCCATTATGTGCTTACTGTTAGTTTTAGCTTCTCTCATTATTCCTCTCATCTCACTGTAATTTCTGTAACTAATGGCAGACAATGCTAAGGGTGTTGGCAAGCGATGATGAAGAGTTGTTACATGTGATTCCTATCCTTCTTGGCTGCAAGGATAAAAATAATGCAGAGGACAATTTTATAGAAACTAAAGCAGTACCGGAGCTCAAGAATTTGTTAAAAGAATCTAAATTTAGCCATCTAATGGAGGTGAGCAACATATAGATGAGGGAAAACTGTATAATTAGCTAGAGTAGTGCAGGAGCTTGTGAATAATACAAACAGAAGTTCAATAGAAACTACATGTAATTAGCTAATTCTTATTTTAAAGATTTTTTAAAGAGAAGTTTCATATGTTCCTTTCACACTGTCTATTGTAAATGTGAATATTTGCTATAATGTTTTAGTATAAAAGCAAACTAGCATTATATATCTTCATTCTTAGTAACCTTTCCATGGGTATAATCTCAAAAGAACTTTTGTTAGTCGCTAAATAATATCTTTTGGTGGACAGTGATCTGAACATTAGACAGCCTTGTATGATGTATATTTTCATGTGCCATTATATACTTCACTATTTTATGCTTGTGCATCTCTTTATGGAGGCATCAATGAAATTCTTTTCTCTAAAGAGAGTCTGAGGTAATGAAATTTTCTAATCATTTGCAGGTTGTTTTGGAAGTATGTCCTGAGGCCTTGTTCAATGAATTATTCACGAAAGTATTCAGGAAATCCTTGTTTGAGTTATCATGTCATCAACATGGGAACTTTGTTGTTCAAGCATTAATTTCTTATTCACGCAATCGAGATCTGGTATTATGCCTACTTGCCCTTTTGCTTTTCAGTCTTGAACATTTTCCTTGTCTTGTTAACGGTGGTCACCAATTATTTTATCCAAGTTAGAATTTGTTGCATAATATTGCATGTACAGCATTTGTCTCATGCATGTTCTTTTCACAATGCTTGTTTGTGTTATAATTTTTCTCTGCCCGATTTTTTCCAATGTTTGTTTTAAGATTTTTGATTGCTTGGTAGATGGAGTTGATTTGGGAAGAACTTGGGCCAAATATGGAGGATCTTTTCAAAATGGGAAAGTCAGGAGTTGTTGCTTCACTTGTTGCTGCCAGTGAAAGGCTTCATGTTAATGAACACAAGGTTTGCAATTTAATTGCATTGTCTATGATATGTGGATTCCTATATCCTGTATACTTGCGTCTTTGAGATGCTAAACTAATTTATTGCTTCTAAAACCTTACTACAAGTTTACAATGATTGCATCAAAATTGAAAAGTAAATGGTATTACTTTCATTAAATACTGAAGTTATTTTACTTTCCTAATTTTGTTCTTCATCCTTGTGAAAACTTTAATGGCCTTTTTGTAACTTTGGGGCAGTGCTGCCAAGTCCTTGCTGAAGCAGTGTGTCCAGTGGATGAGTCTCCAAAATGGATTGTTCCACGACTATTGTTTCTTGATAGCTGTTTCACATGGGAAGATAAGTCCAATTGGAGCTGGCAAAGTGGTGCTAAAATGAATGTCATGGGTTCTCTGATCCTGCAGACAGTATTCCGGTTTAGAAGTGTAAGTGGCTTTCTTGAATATTGTTGTTTTGGCTGCTTTCCTTCTGGTTTTGTTAGCTCAAAAGTATTAGAGGCAGTTGTTGGGAACTAGGTGGACCTTTTGATGTTGTGTCTGGTCCAAATATGACTACAGGGTTGAGGGTGTATGAGAGGAGGAAAAAAGGGTGATCTGTATTTTGGGGTAAGTTAGTTATCTTGGTGATGTGTGTGAGTCTTGTGGAAGGGGTGTTTGTTTCTAGGAAAGTGGCAGAAATGTAGGAGAGAAGACAGTTATTTTCGTATGTTGAGAGTAGGAATTGATAGGTCATGCTCTTTGAGAGGCCCTGGAGTTGTATTTTCACTGCCCTGCAGTGCAGTGGTGTTTTTTTGTGATAATCAAATCAATACCAGTCGCTTGTTTTTTTCTCTCCTTTTATTCTGCTTTTTTGTTTCTGTTAAGGAACAGGTTTCAATTGAAAAAGGGCAGGGTAGTGTGCATATCTGTGAATGTTCCTGAGATAGGAACCATTGGGTTCCCAAATTAATAGAAAACTTTTCAACCCTGAAGATCTGGTTTTTCTTGGGTGAGGATATTATTATGTAGAATAGGTTTTCATCATTGGGTTAATTCCTTTCCTAGGCTTATAGGTGGAAACTTTAAAGAAGAAATAAGCTGTTCTTGAAGCTTTTCTAACTTCTTAGTTATAAGACTTGCATCCCCAACCACCATCCTATAGATTTGAACTCATAAGTCCTGCCCAAACTACTGGAAAATAAATATTTTTACTTGAGTATGAATGATCACTACTTCCTGTATTGGTATCCATGTGAACTATCAGTGAAACTTAATTCCTGTTCTTTTAACTAGAATTTAATTAGAATACACCGAAGGTTTTTTAATTTTTATACTGTCGTTCAATCATACATTTATGGGAAGTTTAGTAACTTTTATAATAACTACTTTAAAAATCATACCTAGAGTGATCTCTGGTTGGTTGTCCGTTAATATAAAAAAATCTTTACATTAACAGTATAAATATTTTTTACACTGTTATTTAATCACAGATTGTCATGTGTGATAAATTTATTGACTCTAATTATAACTACTTTAAAAGTCATCTGGAATGGTTTTTGATTGGTTGACAATATAAAGAAATTCTTTACATTGACAGAGCGTGACAATTAAATCTCTTCAACAGAACAGAGGAAGAATGTTGGACTTTTCCATTTTGTTGAAATCCTTTAATGCCACATAGCATAATGTTTTATGAGTTATAACATTTCTGTTAAACATATTCCTTAGGTGCAGATCTGGCACTTGTTCCTAAAGAAAAATTTTCATCCATTATCATAAATAATGAAAATCATGACGGGTTTCAAATGTTGTTGTAGCCTTGTTTGATTCTGAAAGATTAAGGGTCTCCTTGTTTAGAGATGAATTGTTCTTCCATGTATATTTTAGCTGAGATAGTAATGCACATTCAGACATCTGATAGTGTGGTGAACTTTTTATAGTATTGTTGATGTCTTATGCATATGGTATGTTTGGATAAGAAGAAAGAGAATAGAAAGGACAGAAAACATGGATAATGATGCATTTTCTTCAATTTGGTTGAAGAGAAAATGTAAAGAAAAGGGAGAGAAAAGTTGAGTTTTAGGAAAAAAAATTCAAAATTTTCTCTCATTTTCTTTCCTCTGTACCAAACAGAGGATTACTGTGGGAGTTGATGGAAGCACTGCACCATAAAATTTTCTCTCATTTTCTTTCCTCTGTACCAAACCAAGGATTACTGTGGGAGTTGATGGAAGCACTGCGCCATAAGTTGCTCATTACTAATCTTAGTTATTTTATTTAAATCTGCTAGTTTTATGTTGTGTTTACATTAACTAGTTTATTCATTTGCTAATTTCCATTGTCCTGCATTTTATTTTATAGGAATATATACAACCTTATATCATCAGTATAACTTCCATGGAAGCAACTCATGTGCTTGAAGCAGTGGGAGATGCAAGAGGATCACATGTTATTGAGGCTTTTCTATGTTCAGGAGCTAATGGGAAGCAGAAGCGCAGATTGGTTACAAAGTATGTCTTTCAACTATATATCTTACATTTATGTTCTCTAGGAAATTCTTATTTATGCTAGAGTGCTTAATGTTATAAACAAGATTTTTAGACTATGTTTTCTATTTCTATATTATACTCCAAAACTTTTCATCATTATATCACATAATTTATGGGATATGTGTTCAAGTTTTATATCATTAACATGCACATGAAATGAGAGATTGAGAGCATTTATTTGGTGGAAATCTAATGTTGTTTATTCGAGGTTAGAGTTTGACCCTCTGTGGTTTAGGATCCTTTAGATAATACTTTCTTTTACTAACACTAAATGTATTGAAATATCTATTGGGGTACTTTTAAAATTGAGGGGGTGTTAAATTCCAAAATTGAAAGTTGATGACTCTTGTTGCCAAAGTCTAAGTTTTGGAGGGGATATGTATTTTTTTTCCTATTGTTTTTACCTTTCAACCATTTTCTTTTCTAGAATTCTAGTTGAAAATATCAATAAATATGTATTTAATGGATTTCAAAATTGTTACTTTATTGTTTTTATCTTTTCCCTTCATGTCTTTCATTACTTATTTTGTAGACTACAAGGGCATTTTGGAGAGGTTGCACTCCGCTCATCGGGTGCTTTTACCATTGAAAAGTGCTTCACTGCCAGTAATCTGTCACTAAGAGAGGCTATAGTGTCTGAGTTGTTAGCTGTGCGAAGTGAGCTTTCCAAGACAAAGCAGGGCTCTTACCTATTAAGGAAACTAGATATTGATGGGTATGCTGTTGGCTATTTAGTGTATTATAGAATTTCCAGATAATTACTTTCCATTGAGAAAATAATTTTTAACCTCTTGTCTACTCAAAGCTTATGAATTAAGAGTATGACATCTGATGGAAAGCTGTACTGAATTTTGTTTAGTTTCAGCTTTGAGTTTGTTGAAGTTAATCTTCTTGATTTATACCCTCTTTATACAGATTTGCTGCGAGTCCTGATCATTGGAGGTCAAAACAAGCATCCAAAGAATCTACTTATAAAGATTTTTATACTATGTTTGGTTCCAGTGATACAAAGTTGACGAAAAATGATGCCTTTCTTGCTGACACTTGGAATAATAAATCAAATAAAAAATCTGTAAAGGAGATGAGGAATGAAATTGACCAATCCCTAGGTTCTGCTGCACCATTTCTGAGCATCCAAAACTTAAAAAGAAAGCCGAAAAAAGCAAAGCACGACAGTAAGAAAAATGCTCTGATTAGTGGAGATGATGATAACTCTAATAGGAAGAAGAAAAGGTCGAACAAGGGAAAGGTTGAAAGTGGGTTTGATATTGCTGCCACTGCAGCAACAGGGAAGACAGTGAAGAAACGACAAAGAGATGGTGACCTTTCTGAGGCTTCCATGAAGAGAGTGAAGGCTTGAGATGCAGAGTGAAAGACAAGTTTTTCCCTTAAAGAAGAAATTATTTTAAAGAGAAGGATGGCGTTAAGCATGTCAGCTTGGTCCCCAAGATTTGAAGGTTTGAATGATTTCCTCTGCTAGCAATTTTGTATCATTTTACTATGTCGCATAGACTGTGTAACTGGAAAATTGCATTAAGAAAGGTAGTTACTGCAAAATATGATTTTTTTTCCTCCAACGAATTTCCTCAACGCCTCCTTCTCCCTTACCCCAATATACTGTGACTTGCTGGATATATATGACTTGGGTACGAACCTGGAGATCATTCCCCTTTTTTAGAATACAAATATTGTAGATGTTAGGTATATCAGAGAACTCAATATAAATTGCAATACGTATAATTGGCACTTGGCCTTTGGAAGGTGAGATACAAGTATACAGTAGCAGTTATGTTTGTTTTAGAAGCAATTAAAACAAAATTAAAGAAATAAAATCAGAAAAGAAACGGGTGTTCCAATTTTGCTGTATTGTTTGTTCTGTCTGTCAACCATATGTTGGAGGATTGAACCTGCGAAAGAAATATGATTTTTCTGTCAATCGTAGGGTAGCTGCGTATAATGGAAAGGCTTGAAACTGTTAATACTAAGAATTACTTGTTTTGTGTGGGATTTGAATTGCTGGGAGGTATCCTTCGGAAACTGGAATCCACCTGCTTAGAAAGATTCTTCCTATGAACGCGCAAATCTACTTGAGCATGACGAGATGAAGTCTTGCTTAATGGCGAAGAGTGCACTTGTATTGATGGGAAAATCTCAGCTTTGGCCCTGGCGCTGCTAGACCGGGTTAATAATAGCAGTGACAGTGTGAGAGTAAGAGCAGTCAGTGCTATGGACCAGTTCTTCATGGTAGTGGAGGATCTTGGTTCTTATGGTTGCGAGCGATGCTTGTTGCATAGTTAGTCAAGTAAAGCTAAAGATACAATGTTATGAGGGTGAATTCTGAATTATATTAGTGTTTATTCATTTTTTATTACTGTCTGAAATGCTAAGGATATTGGGATCCAATGCCATTTTGGGTTCATGTGCGATCATGTGCTCAACTTTTGACTGCTGCATCTTGCATTGTCTGGACATGGATTTGGTGAAAATGGAGACAGAAATTTCAGAGAGGGCATGGGATAATCCACGTGATGGTACTACATCTTTAAGCTTTAACTTTATCGGAGAAGATATTATTAATACTGAATAATAATTAGACGATGATGACTTGAGAAATAAAAGGCAACAAAAGAAGAAAGAACATCTTTCCTATATTTTTATTCGTGTTTATTTAATCAGTGTCATCCCAAGTTTGAGAGTGAGTGTCTCATAGAGCTTTCAAGCTTGTCCATGAGGAACAGTAGTCACCGCAGCAATGCTTCTTCCATTCTGAAAGTTAATACTCAGACATTGAATCATACATAGTCGAATCAAAACTGGCTTGTTCTATCCCAATCAGCGGACAACAGTTTGTAGAGTGAAAGCCACAACTTCATCAAGCCTAGTAATTATATTTAGTTATATACGGTATGGGGGTGTTAATAAAAGAATAAATCTTTCGTCGGTAGTTCATAGTTGGGAATCTCATGTGAGATTCATTTATGCTCTTTAATATTATTTTTAAATCATGCATGAAGGGCTAACACTACATGTTCAGATGTTTGAATTTTTTAATGAAAATTTGTTACGTGTTTGAGTCAATTCATGTGATAATAGACAGACAACCGCGCCTGTGGTATGAAAGAAAAAGCAATATATACATATATTTTTTTTGAAGTAGCAAATATAAATATCCAAATAATATGCCTTGATTTGTTTTTACACATTCCATTTCCGCTTGAACAAATTAACTGAGATTCAATCCACCAACTTGAACAGAAAAAAAAAAAATTAAAAAGATGGTAGAATATTCCGGAACATTACCGCTTCAAAAATATTTCAAAGAGATGTGCATTTTGGAGAAATTTTGAAACAAGCAAGACCTCAAAATGAAAACTTTAGCAAATAAAAGTTATTTAGTATTCATTAAACATTTGCATGTATGTCAATATTTATAATTAAGGGGCGTAATAGCTCCATCTCTAACGCTCCGTTTGAGGCCAATTAATCATTTGGACGAACTGAACCAATGAATATGAATTTTGAGAATCAAACCATATACTAGAATTTATTTAGTCCCTAATTGATTTCGCGTCAAATAAGCAAGCGTAACATATGTATAAATCAGAAACAATTAATATAAGCTTATGCGTAGATGCGAAAATGATGTAATTTTGAAATCAAACTAACCTAGACTTAAACATGCTATTAGTCATTTTGATTCAAGTTGGACTCAATTATTTGGGAAAAAAATCAATTTAATTAGTTTGGTTCCATTTGTCAAATTGATCTAATTCGATCAACATCTTTTAAGTTTTAAAAGAAAAGGAAGAAAAACAAATATTTTATTTTTAAATTAAGACAATTATATTTAATATTTATAAAAATAAATAAAATATTAAAATATTAATTTATTAAAAATAAAGAACTTACTTCCTCTCCCCTCTCAAAGATACGCTAATAGTAATATATGCTTGCGCCAGAATCTCTTCCTTCTTTTAACTTTTTCTTTATTTTAAAAAATTATCACTGTTTTCTGTTTGTTTGGATTCTAGATCTATAGATCACTAGAAAGCTTACTTAAATTGCCAGGCAAAGTTAAACATTTTTTAATTAAAAAAAATATGAAATGGGGATTGAATATGGCTCCATGAAAATCTTATAATTGTGTTTCCCACTCTTAGGAATACTAAATGTTTGTTTACCTTAAGAATAATTTGTTCTGCCACTCTCAATTCTGCCTTGATTTGTAAGTTTGTTTTATACGATTGGATTTGAATGGGCTATTTTCTTCTATGTCTTTTTTGGCATTATTAATCATAGTCCTAGCCGTTTAATCCTTGTGCTAAATCTAGATTTGATGTACTATAGTGCAAGAAAATCCAATCCTACATTAATTCTTAATTCAGGTTGGAGTGCCGGGCAATTCTTCCTTAGAAAGCAAATGTGAGTGAAAAGGCTACAACTAGAATGACATTTCAACCACCGGAGTTTGTTATCTCCTTAACTGGCACCACAACATCTTTATGAGGAGTTATTGATCATTACCTTTTGTAACTCAAGCCAGTGAAAATGGAATAATTTTCTGTAAAGGTCAGAAGCTATTATTTTCCTCTTTTTCTATTTTATTAAAATGCAAAAGTTTCACTTTCTCTAGAGCCCTTCTGCTTCTGCTCAACTTTCTGATGAAGAAATCTCAACGCATGAACAACATCACGAAGCCTTTGGATTTTATCTGCACAAGGACTTTTCCCAGGTACTACCCACTTATTTCACTTGTTAATAGTAGTTATGTTGAAGCATGTGATTTTGCATATTGAAGCTTGTATTTGATCACGTAACATTGCATTGACTAGTTCTTGGAGGAAGCAAAAGTGAGAAGCTGATCAGTGCACCCCAGAAGAATATGGGAAAAGAGGGTTAGAGGGCAAGAAATCATGGTGGCAAAGTGAAAAGAAAAGTAAGAATGGAAGAAGGTTCATGGGAAAAGGAAGGGCCATGTTTCTGGGCCAATATATAACTGCAGCAAAGGACCTGATGTGAAGTACCAGCTTCTCACAAGAGAGGAGAGTGAGATCCCTTATGTGTCTCTTCACCAACACAACTATGGTCCCCTTTATGTGGTCACTTGAATGCGTGTGTGCCTATGGTCCCCCCTTCATTTTCAATTTTCATATGAGCTGTATGGCCATTTAGTTGGATTTTAAGGAACATAACCCGTTATTCTTGCATCTCACTCCCACTTAATTAGTCCTTCAAATGCTCAAACCCTTATTTGCTTCTTGCACACTAATTCTTGCGCCTCACGTCTTTCTTACTGAAATTCTAGACTAGTACCTAATTTTTTTGGGTTCAATGTTTAAGCCACTAGGATTAGACTAGAGGTGAAGAAAGGTGATATATTCAAACCTGATTACTATTCTTATACCCAAAACTAAAGTTAGAAACGTCTCGTCATTTTCGGTCTACCGGAACAATATAAATTAATAATGTTGTACACATCTTGTCGTTTACGATTCTGTCCCTGCCCAATTTTAGATAAAAAATCCAAAATGGAGGCCATTATAGTATGAAGGCAAAAAAAGGATGTGTTATAAGCTTATGATTCAAGTTGAGATGCCGTGAGCAAATAAAATGCAAGGCAATGTCTGAGAAAATGTAATCAACATCTTAATATGACATAGAAATGATGTCAAGTTACCCTCATCTAAGCAACGTGAGACCCCAGGAACGGAAGAAACACCACTTCCACTAATAATAGGTACGACCAATATCCTCGAAATTGGACTCAAAATGGTGGGTAAGCGTAATAAGAATAAAGAAAAAAATTGTATAACAGCCTAGAGGCAACCGAACTAAACAGAAGGCATGACTTTATTTGGTTTGGGTTCTTTGGGAGAATTAAACAAGAGAGTGACCTATAAACATAAACATTAGACCATCTGCCTATTCAAGTCCTTGTGGACAGTGAAATGCCTAGTTTTTATTAGTTTTTTTAAATTAAACTATATAATATTCTGCCAAAGATTTTTCTTTGGTCACATAGCCAATGACCTCATTTGTAATGTAAAAGTATTGACACAAGAAGATCAGCTTTATTCATATCTTGTTATCAATCTAATTACAAAGACTACCTCTTAATTACTACTGCTATATTCAAATTTGTGGTGAGACAAATCAATCCCATATTTCACTTCCCAATGAACGCTAATTGCAAATAAAGATCAAATTAGAAGAATGCAATAAAACTCATCGATATCCAATAAAAGAAAGAGGGTGATTCTAGTGAATTACTTGAAAGAAACCTATATTTTATACAGCAATGACACTTGAGACAATTACTATCCTCAGCCATTATATGCACAAGTATTGGAAAGGCAATAAATAGCACATGTATGAGAGCTGACCTCTAAAGAAGAAGAAAAATAAAATAATGAATAATATGTTTGGACAATAAATTCCTAGGTCAGCTGTGTCCAGGTTGTTCTACATCTACAGAAGTAGGACTCCAAGGGTTCAACCTTGAGTCTCTGCTCAAAAGCCTCTTCAATGACCTCAGTCTTCCCGTCATTGGCGATTTAAGGTCATCTTCATGCGAAGTGATCTCCCTTGGTATATCTATGACCAACGCTGAAGTGGATGAGGACGAAGATGAAGATGATGATGATGATGAAGATGAGGTTGAGGACGAGCAAGGTTGCTGAGAAACACCTTCCTCCGAAGAAGAAGCACCGCTAGAACTTATTTGAGTCTGGTCACCCCAAACAAAGACGTTTGTGGGAAAAGTTGGAGATTCAGATTCTGAGTTTTGTGAATCATTACTATTACTATTGATTGAAGCATCAACAGGGTTCCTGCAAAGAGGACATGTAGCATGGGATTGGAACCACATGTCAATGCAATCAACGTGAAAGCCATGATTGCATTTAGGCAAAAGCCTAACCTTTTCACCCTCAACAACCTCGGACAGGCAAACAGCGCATTCCAAACAGTCCTTCAACTGTTGGCCTTCCAATACCAACACAGGTATAGACCTCAGGACAGATGGATCCAGTCCTCCTCGGAGACCACCCTCTTGAGCTGAGGAAAACACAAGGCGGCGCCGCCTGCTCCGAGATTGGGGGGCGGCACTCTGCCACCAGAAGCCTCTGGCGAAGAGATGAAGGCCGAGAGCAATAACAACAACAAAGAACATTATGATTATGATTACCACCATTATCTTTCCTGTTAGCTCAACGGTCGGGGATTCACCCAAGTTGTCATTTGGAGCTGACGAGTCTCCCATTATTTGATATTTTGAAGAGAGATAAACCTAAAGTGCTTCGTTGTAGAGGTTGGATTTATGAATGAGATGTATTGGAAGATATAGTTGAAAGAAATGAAGTAAGAGAACCTCCAGAATGGACTTGGGAAAGAATTAGATGACTGCATTGAATGGTCTAACTTCAAATTGGTGCTGACCCACAAATGGAAAACTAATAATAATTTGAATCAGTATGGAACAATATGGTTTCCCTTCTTTCCACGTCTCTGCTATCTTATCTTCCTTACTATTCATCAATTCAATTTGAAACCAAAACATTTGCCTCAACCTCTGTATCTGTAATATTCACTGTCTAGTACCATAAACCTTTTTACTTTTGACCAGTTCTGATGATATAACTCAAACACGCTCCAATTCACATAATTCAATTCAACCTACCAATGTAAGAAAACGAAATATAAACTACCAAATACACTACGCTTTTTTCAATAATAATAATAATAATACGTCCAACAAATAATACAACATCAGAAAATTTAGAGTCAATTGCCCACTGGTTGCTTGTAAATTGCTATTCGAGACCCTCCCAACTTCCAACCAATTATGTGTCAGACACTCTCACCGTTATCAATTTGAATTTGAATTTTTAAGAAATTGATACAACTTGTATTTATTTCACTTTTTTTTTTAAATTACAACGAAAAGTATTAGTAATATAAATATTATACTTTTCAATAGAAAATTAATTTTAATTATTTATCAACTATTCTTATATTTCTTCTCAAAAGAAGTCATATTTATGCTATTTTATTAATAACTATCTAGTAATATAATGAAGTAAATGTTATTCAAGCTTAACCACTACATGAATTAATTAGTATAAAGTTGGTTTAGCTTAAATAATTATTCCATGAAGCATACTTATAATCTTAAAAAAAATTATATATATATATATATATATATAGTCTTAATAGATTTGTATAGTTCAAAGTAAGCAATTAAATTAAATAAAGTAAGTAATTTCAAACATTGGTGAGAAAATCAACAATTAAAATTATATGTAAATGCATAATAATCGCAAATCACCATAAGAATTTACGGCTACCAAATCACAAAGAACACTGAAATTTCACTAAATTAAATAGCATTAAAAAAACCGTGGCACTCCAATTATTTCCTAAAATAGCACTCAAAAAGTGTCATATATATTTAACACTTGTCAATTTATAAATGTTATATTTTCTCTCTCGTGCACAAAGAACAAGTAATAGCATGTTCTAATAGCAAAATTAATATTATTTATTTATGAATAACTAGTACTACCTCCTTCTCCTATTTATAGATGTTTTAGTTTTTTTATTTCAAAATAATCGATGTTAATATTTTTTTCCTCAAATATACCCTTATTTATACCCTATTGCTTGTGGTGCGGACATCAAATATTAAGGTATTAAATAATTAAATAAATACATTTTGATCTAAATATGATAATAATATTTTAGATTCATTAAATATTCCTTCATTTTCTGTGAATAAACCTTAAACATATGTAGATAGGAAAGGAGGTAGTAATTTTTGTGCATTATACTTGAAATTTTAAATTTTAAAAATTTTTATAAATAAAAATAAATTAATTTAGAAAAGAAATATATATTTAATTTTATATAGTTTGTGAAGATTTAAAACTAAAATTAAATTTAAATAATAATAATTAGTAACAAAATGTAATTTGGATTGACGTTCAATATCGACATTTTGCTTATGAGAATTGGATTACTAGAACCAAGATATTAGTCAATGTTTGAATAATAATTTTTTTACAAATTGTGATAGTTTTTTTTTATCACTATGTTACAGTTTATTTTTGCTACTTATTTGTGCCATGCAAAGGATGGTATAAGTTAATAAGAGTGAACTATATATTGTAATTAACTTTCATGTCATAATTCTAAAATATCTATATAATCGCGGGAATGAACCATAATTCAAATCATAATATGAAAATTAAACAAAAAAGAACTCAGATATATAAACATTAACTTCTTTCATGTTTTACCGCTTTCTGTTATTTTTATTTTGAAATACGAGAATAATTAATTTTAATTGTTTTTCTACGTGAATAATTAAGATTAAGGACTCACTTATTTAAGTTTTATAAAAGTAACTATAATATATTTTGTATTTTTAATTAAGGGTATTCTTTTAATTTCTTAAGGAAGTACTAACATGAATTATTTGTACTTTTTATTAAAAAAATTACATCATTATATATTATGAATTTATAAACATATATTTGTTTATCAACAAATATTTTTATTTGAGAAAAAACATACGAAAAAAAGTCTTAAAACTTAAAATACACTCGATAAACATGTTAAAACAAAATGTAACAAGACATATAATGATTCTATTGTAAATTTGATATACATTATTTCATTAAAAGAAATTAAATTAAAGAGAAGATAAAAATTAACAAAACCTATATTTAATCATTTTCACGCATTAATGTTATTTATAAGTTATCTAAATGTTACTTGATTATGTAATCAAGTCAGAAGTCTTACTTTATATTCTAATTTGAACCTGAGTAGTATAAATAATTCAACTGTAAAAATTAATATGTTTAAGAAAATAGAAAATGTTTATACTAAAAAAAAACTCATTATGTAACAATTATAAAGGAAAATATACTAACATTATTTGAACTTAATTTTGTTTTTATTGACAGGGGATTAAGCCATTGCTGTAATTAGCATGAGATGCGACATGCGTAGATGGAGTACGTTTTGCACACATTTTGATGCCAATGGTGATAGCAAAATAACTCGAATCCTGGTTCTTACCAAGAAAAGGTAATCAGAAATTGGCAGAAAAGTTTAGTCCACATAAAAAGCACCGAAAGAAAACCGTACATTTTTCTTGCCAGTTTGTCTAAATTATCATTGTTGTTGGTGGAAATGCACATCAATGTCCCTCTACAACCTAAGTGATACGGTCACTGACACTACCTAGTACTAGTAACCATTCTCTCATCAAATTTGGGCATTTACATTCACTGAATCTCTCATCAACAAATCATTTTTTCTTTTATTTTTTTGGTTTCAATTCATTGAATCTCAATCAGACGGACTGCATACAAGAGTTTTTTCTTTTTTAAACATAAATGTTTTACAATAATAATAATTCTAAAGAATGGCTATATATTTAAATAAGTAGATAGTATACGTCGGAATAGTGTAAATAAGTGCCTAATTTTAATTAGTGCAGCTACTAACCATCATATTCATGTTACAATTATGTGAGTTAATTTTATGGATAATCTGAAACAAATAAATAATCTATGTTATTTTATAATTATTACTTAATTTTGGAGACTTATTTCAATTTTGGTAAATTTGCGAGACTTAACTCTTTTAATTTCTTAACTAATATGATATAAATGAGTTTTAAATTTTTATTTAATTATAAATTACTGTTCATGATAAATTTATTAAATATTATAATAATTATCTTTAAAATTATATTAATATAATTTTTTTATTATTTAATAATGTAGTTTTTTTACTGATGTTATATAAAAATTAAAATCTAATTAAAATACAGTCAACTATTAGATACAAGTTTCTTTCAACTAAAAAAAATTAAATAATGATTTATTACTTCATAAAAAAGTAATTAATTTAGTTAAAATTAATTTTTATTTGTAATATTTTTCTTATATATTTTTTATTATTAATGTAACTTACGCTAACTAATACACTATCAATAATTTTATATAAAATATAAATTTAATATTAATATAATTATTAATTATAACTACATATTATCTTAATTATTTGATTTAAATTTTATCAAAATTAAATAAAAATAAAAATATAATTAAATTATATATATATATATATATATATATATATATATATATATATATAAAAGTATCACATAAGTTTATATTAATATAAAATTTTGTTAATATAAAATATGTTTGGTAAAACTAACTTATATAAATTAGTGAAAAACTTATAAATCACAAAGAAGTTTATAAACTACTTAAAACTTATAAACTGAATTGAAAATTTAAAAAATTATAAATTATCCAATTAAATTGAAATAATATAAAATAATATATTTAGATGTTTGATTTTTAAATTAAAAATAATTAAAAATAAATTAAAAAAATAATGAAAATAAAAATGAAAAACAAACTAGTAGCTTATAAGCTAATAAAAATAATATATATATATAGAGAGAGAGAGAGAAATGGGCAAGAAATTGAGGAGAGATGATGAAAATTAAAAGTGAAATTGTTTGTTTGAAATGAAATAACGAAAAAAAAAGTAGGTTCCATATTTAAAAAATTTCTCACTCAATATCGAAGAAATACCAAAGAAATGAAAACAGCATACATTTTTAATCAATCATTTTCCTCTTGTATAATTTATAATCTATTAATAAAATGCTAACATTTCAGTTTTTTAATTTGTTGCAAGAGATTATAAGACACAACGGATTAAATTGGTAGTTATATATTAAGGCATAACATATTAAATTGGCACAAATATAATCAGTTTACGAAATTTTTATTTTTTATTTTTAACTGTAAAAATATTATTTTTTATATTTTAAAAACTGATATAAAAAAATATAATTAAAATTTTATAAAAAATAACATTTTATCTCTAATTTAACTTTTGTTGTTCCATCCAAATCAAATAATCTCATAATATTATTTCTTTTTAATTTCTCTTATATTTTCTTATTTTCTTTTACATTTAAATTTTCTTGTCTCTTCTCCATTTAAACTAAATAATTTCACAATATTATTTTTTTAATTTTTTCTTACCAAAGAACTTAATTCTATTATATTTATCATCTTTTTTTGTTGTCACTATTTTTTTATATTCAGTCTATTTCCGTACTCCCTCTGAAGCAAAGCTTGGCCTCGTGACAAGAACAGTATCAAACGTTTTCCAAAGTGTAGCGCATAGTGTGACGTATATATCTCCTTTCTAATCAGCAGCGTGTATACCTTGACCTAAATTTCAGCCTTGTTAATTTCAATATTTTGGTGTAAAATAATAATTGCAATGTTGACCAATTTGTCAGCAGCTGGTATACGCTTTCAAATTTTGTATTCCTTTCTCAATCTTCAGTTTTATTCTTAATTAAGAGAGAAAAAAAATATTGTCAACTTAAATATCAATTTGAATTCTCTTAGGTTCTCAAGTAACGCAATATAATTGTGTTAAAAAGAGAAAAAGACATTTTTATCGAATAAAATTAGTGAATCCTGTAATTAATTGTAGTAAATATTTATTTAATAAAAAAAAGTTTGTTTTTTTGTTTCTAATATAATAATGTCATATTATTATTTAATAACATGAGAGTATCTAAATATCTAAAATACAAATAGGATATTAATGACAATTGATTAGAAGAAAATGAGGGAGAAATAATAGGCAAAAATAGGATAGGTTGTGATTGTGACAGTTGAATGATGGAATTAGAGGAAGGTTTTGGACTACAAGTCTACAACCACGAACCTGTCAAAGTAGATAACAGACGACACAGAGGTCGCTTCCAGTTCCCAGGGGATTCATAAATGATAATCATTTCTTACCTTTCATCACATATTACTACTGCCAACAAAGCACTATTCATATTTTAATACTATAATAATAAACTTAATTTCTTGTATTTTTTTTTTTAAATGTCCGATTTTTTTTCAATACTTAAACAAAATATGTAAACAATGATTAAAAAAATGAAAAAGATAAAAATTTACATAAAAAATAATATTTCTTTTGGAAAACTTGTAAAACAATTAACTATTTTAGAAAGAAACGAAGACAATAAGAAACATCAATATATACGTATAGAAATATTTATAGTTAAGTTGATCATATAATATTTTGTTTCATCAAATTGTTCTAAATTTGAATCAATATATATATATATATATTGTATAATAATTATTTCTTAAAAAAGGAAAGTATTATAGATTTATTGGAAAAACATTAAAAATAAATTATAATTATAAAATGTGCTAATTATTGCAAGGACGGGTAGTTTGTAAATATTGGAATTGTATGGTCCGAATTATTGTGCTAATTATTTATAGTGATAATTTATTATATTTATTTTAACAAGAAATTATGATATTACTGTATGGTAACAAATATGTTAAAAGTAAATTATAAACTTAAATTAATAATAAAATAATACTTTTTCTAACTATTTAAGATAATAGAATTGTATAATATTTAAAGAAACATGTAATTTAAGATAATAGAATAATAAAATATGTTATAAGAAAACACGTATTTAATATTTAAAAAACTTTAAAAATTAATAATATAGAATAATTGTTATTAACACGTAATTAATTATTATTAGTATTTAAGATAATACCGATTGTTATACATTAGGGTAAATTGTTATAAAATTGAGATATTAAAAAAATGTGACAATTATAAAATCAAGATCTATTTAACATTTAATAATTTAATTAATTAATTTAATATATACTTGTTATAAACATTTGTGTTATTATAATTATAATAATATATTTTTATAAATAAAAATTGATAAAGTTTAAGTGAGAAAAGAATTAATACAGTTATATCACTAATATCTTCTTTTATAATAGATAATAGATATAATCAATAGATAAATATAATTGATTGTTAAAATAGCTGTTAAGTTAAAAAAAAAAAAAAAGCTGGGCTGGATTGAACAATATTAAAAATGAGTTTATGTATGACACTGGCCCGCTAGCGCCAATTTAAATAGATTCTAATTCTATGAAACGTTGACAAAAAAAAAAGTAATAAACAAAAAATAGGTTGTTTGAACTTTGGCGCGTTGAGTGTCCACTCTGTCGTCTGCAGAATCCACACTGGTTCTCGATTAGAAAGAAAGGAAAAGTGTATTATTAGGGTTTGTGTTAGAGCGAAGAAGGAGGATGGGAAGAAGAAAGTCACAAGAAACCCTTCGTCGTCGAGTGGAGGCAATGTACGAACGAAATGGTCAACCGTCTTCGTTCAACCTATCACGATTACCAGCGAGCCAAGCACCAAACTCTAATTCATTTTGTTCAGGAAGCTCTTTAATCCATACGCCATCACCATTAGTGAAGGTGAAGAGAGATTGCATGGGAACGGAGGAAAAGAAAGTTAAATTGGAGGTGGGAAAGGGCACTAGTAATAGTATTGTGAATGAAGGTGAAATCAGGAAGCAATTGCAATTGAAGATGAAGGGGAAGGATGTGACAATGTTTAGGGAGGAACTGAATATGGTGCTGATGCCTATATACCATCCCTTGGAGTGAGGCCAACATCTGGCATTTTGTTATATAGGCCTCTTCGCTCATGCTATAATCACAACATTTCTATCACATTTACTAGTCTTGAGATTTTTATTGACAATCCTGATGAACCTTCCAGGGAGGAGATCCTTTCCGTGCTTACTAGCATGGCGCCGATTTGAAAGCTGTGGTTGGTGAGGCTGGTGAGGTAGCGATGCCAAGAATTGTTGGTCGCAAGAACAAGTGGATAAGCCCCATCAAAATGTCTCATTTGGAGGTTCATTCTTCTTCTTATTTAATCCCTTAGCCTCTTTCTAGACCTATACGAAACATGGTAGTAACTAGCAAAACATGGTAGTTAACAGCTGCTAGAGTGGTCGCTATAGTGGCGGAGTGGTGGCGAGCTGTGATAAACTGACATAACGGTATAGTTTGTTGTTGTGGCTGTTTTGGCTGTGATAGGGGCGGAGCGGAGCGGCTGTGACAGCAAAAAATCGCAACGGAATGGCTGCTATTGTGTACCGAAAGGGGAAAAGTCAAAAATACCCTCTAGTTTAAAACGTTAATGAAGACATTTTTTATTTTTTGCATTTTAGGGTTTTAAAAGTTAAATAACCTTGTCTCCTCTTCCTTGTTTATCATCTTCTATCTCATTGTCCTTCTCCTTCTCTGTATTATTTTTCTTCAATGTCACATTTTCTGACGACTTTGAAGTAATTTTTACATTTCTTCAATTTTTTTTTTGCTATTTTTTTTATACATATATAATATTAGAATAGCGACTATCCCATTATCTACTATCTCAATTCGGAGGTCGATTGCTCTGTTATATGGATTAACTACTATGATAAGAAATGTCACCATAGCTATTTGTTAATAACAAATCTCTACTATCCTATATTTTTGGGAAATTTATTCAAAAGTACTAGACGAATTATTAAACAATACTAATGTTGAATTTGGAGTCATTCCTAGCTTCCAGGATGTAAGGGTATCCCTTTCAGATCTTAGCGTACTTCATCTTCACTGTGACATGCTGCCTCTTCTAGAGATTTCATTTACTAATCTCGTAATATAGCTCAGTTATGAATGTCTAGAGGTATGTATGAACTGCACCTCTGGCAGGAAGGAGAGAAATAATAGCTGGTGTAAATTAGTAAAAGATTCAGTGTCGAGTTGATCTTTTTGATTGAGGATCGATTCGATGAAAGCAGAGTAAGGTGGAGAATTAGCAAGGACCTGATTTGCATATGATATATATAGAGGAATTCATCGAAGCTATAAAATATTGCAAATGAACTAAGGGGAAAGTGTCACGGATGCTAGCCGGAAGCGTCATGTAAAGAAGAGCAATCAATAGATAAGTGAAACTCTGCAACAAATCAATGAGAGTACCTAAAAACTTGGCCCGGTTTGAGAGTGATATTGTTCCTGCAAAAAGGGCATGTATTGTGGTTGTTCAACCAGGCACCAATACAATCAACTGAGGGATTTGGCATAGACACACTGCACAGCACAACAATCTCATTCACTCTTCTTCCCACTATAATTCTTATACAGTTCATGCAACCTTTGGATTGTGTATGGGTGCGGTACAACAACAATAATGACTGTGACTATGAAGATGAGGGTGGTCATAATCTTGCCTCTTCAACCAACTGTATGTAACAAATTCCAATTCAATTGCCCATTTTCAATACTAGCCCATGCCGGCTTTTAACAATAAATTTCTTAGTTGTTATTTCGCCAATGATATCATATTGTCATGCAAGCTAGGCATCATATTTTTTTTTAAGAAAAACGTCACCTCCTTTCTCTGAAAATGAATATTGAGTTTTGTTGAAAAGAAAATACAAAAGAATACGTCACGCTACATGATTTCACCTAGTCTAATCCTTCGTTATTTCTTTACTTAGCTATTTTAATCAATTTCTCTATTGATCTATCCATTTGTTGATTAACCGCCGTAGCCAATTATTCTTTTTTGTTTTTACTAGCCAGTTTATTTTATTGATGACCTCATCACATAATTATATTCTCAGCATCAATTAATGATCAAGCAACTTTATTGGTTCTAAACTGCGATTTTGTTCGGACTGTTAACGGTCGCAAATTTATCATTACAAATATTTAAAACCATTATTTCATTTATTTTAAGAACGTCACTACTTGATAGGAACAATTTCTTGGTAATATACCTTGAACTTTGGAGGATACTAAAATTCAAACCATTGACTCCTTCTAGATGGTCCATTCGCATTTTGCACGTTTGATGGCTTCCCTAAAGTAGACAAGCCTGAAGTACAGGCAAGACTCTAAGGCAACGCATTTTTGTTTTCAGAACCAACTAATAATTCCGGTCAAACGAAGGAAGATTACAGAAAAGTGAGAAGAAGCTTCAAAGAAATAATTGCTAATCGTTGACGTCAATTTCAACAACCATGACTGTACCAATCATTCAGTGACCCGTTTTTTTTTTTGGTATCCTTTTTGTAAGCAGAGACTAATTTACGAGAAATTATGTGTACAAAGTACAAATTTGTTTACAATAATGAAAGGGATGAGAAAAAAGAAAAATAATATGATAAAAAAGATAAATAAAATAATGTTATACAAAATTTTATAAAAAATATTATATATAATGTAACTCCTAATTTTATAACTTAAACTGAGGAATAACATCTTAGAGAAAGGGAGGCATAAAACTGTCCCCTGGAGAACTTTTATAATATTAAATATTTATATATTTAATATATTTTAAACGTTTTACACATGATAGTATGCATACTTTCTTTATAATTTTAAATATATATTTTTGGTGAGACAAATTTATGATACTGTTTTAACCAATTACTATTACTATTACTAATAAGAAATATTATTGTAGCATATATCTTTTTGGTTTCCCACAATTATTCTTTTTTTTAAGACGATTCTGTTCAAGAAATAGTCGGATCACACTAATTTTGTTTAATAAATCCAAAAAAAAATTAATATCAATTATTGTCATAAAAAATGATTTAATAACGAAAAATATGTTTTTAGAATATATTAATGGCATTTGTGATGGTGGGGCTGAGGTGATTTTGGGCCGAAGAAGAAGTGGAGTAGGGAGAATGGATGGGTTTGGGCCGAAGGCGGAGCGAGAAAGTAATTGAGATTTTAGATTAAGTGGTTACATACATTATCCTATTTCGGCTTGTGGTGTGCGAATAAGCTTCCTTCTTCCATCCTCCCTCCCTAGGAGATGCACTCTATGTTTCTCTGAATTGCACTCATGCCTTTGTTTGGTAACTAGTCTCTTTCTCTTTCTAATTTTATCTTCAACATCATTCATTCTTCATTCTTGTCTTTTATTGTATATATAACATGATAATGATGATTAATGGTGTGAGCAGAGATAACAAATGCGCAACTGTCCTTCCGATATTCGCTGACACTGAAGGCACCAATGCCATATCATGCAAAAGGGTGTTGGATTTCCCTTAGAAAGGAAAACTTGAATGTCATTAAGGCAGTTGCAACCTTGGAAACAAACACTTTGGCTGCGAAACCACACTCCAACCACTTGGAGCTAGGTCTAACTCCTCACCCGCCTGGTGTTGTGCTTGAATTCTCCGATCAAGAACTTGATGAGAGGGAGAAATTGAGAAGATTTAGGATTTCAAAAGCCAATAAAGGAAACACTCCCTGGAACAAAGGAAGAAAGCACTCTCCTGGTATGCTACTTTCTCCTAACTTCCATCTTTATTTTTTTCCTCTTCCAACATTCCATCTAATTCTCAATATCTATTTCACCAGAGACTTTGCAGAAAATCAAAGAAAGAACAAGGCTCGCGATGCAGAATCCTAAGGTGATGTCATGTAAGAATATTCTTATGTCTTTGTTGAACATTAATAACACAGCATCCACTCAACATCATTTACACCTTTTATTTTACTACTTTCTCTTCACCTGGTTTGCCTGACTGAGCCTCAGTATTTCAAACCAAACCTCATACACAATCTGATATTCAGAATTTATTATCCCCTCCCTCTCTTGTTTGCAGTGACAGTTTCTTAACATGTTGTAACTTATTAATGAGCATTTTTAATTTGTATTCATCTTAATATAATCTTTGATTAATTTTTTGGAAATGAGAACGTGGAATGGTTTCAGTTTTTTCAAATTTGGTTTATATAGATTTCTTAATTGTTTTTCTTAACAAAAATTGGTAATGTAGGTCAAAATGAAGCTGATTAATCTTGGGCATGCACAAACGTAAGTTCCTTGTTGGTTTGCTTGTTGTTACTAAATACTAATAAATACTGCTCTTTTGTTGGTTAATTTTTTTATCCGATTCGAAGAATATTACTTGATTCATCCTTTTTTATTGATTGCACAGTACAGAAACAAGAATGAAGATTGGTGCTGGAGTGAAAAGGCGATGGGAAAAGAGGCGTGGAAAGAAGATGGTGCAGGAATCTTGCTGCTTTGACTGGCAGAATTTAATTGCAGAAGCTTCTAGACAAGGCTATGTTGGACAGGAAGAGCTGCAGTGGAATTCTTATGAAACCTTGGATGATCAGCTGAAGCAGGAGTGGTTGATGAGTGTTGAACAAAGGAAAATGACAAGGACACCGGGTAACAAAAGAGCACCGAAGTCCCCTGAACAGAGAAGGAAAATTGCACAAGCCATTTCTGCAAAATGGGCTGATCCTGTGAGTGCATATGTTAAAAATATGTTGAAGTTGGGTGATTTATGGTTTTTACAGCTACTAAATGTTTCCTAGATCTTTCACTCAGCTAGAACACTAGTAGATTCTCATAAAATCAGAACTTATTAGTTGTCTGTGATAGTGTGATGGACACTAAAGAAGTTAAAACACTGGATTTTTTTAATTGCCCCACCTACATAATTTGATTACTTTTAATACTCAACATTGTCCCTCCTGTGGATTAACTAGATAGACATGGTATTTCTGGTATCAATTTTTTGGACTTGTATGTTTAGTGACTGTTATGTATTGATAGTTTGCTACCATTGCCAATCTTTTCTTATAAGCTCCTTAAGTCTTAAGAGGTTGTTTGTTGTAAGACAAAGATCTTGTAACTAGTTTCTGTAGGCCACCTGGATTAATCAGAATATGAGGCTTAATCGTGGTAGAGGTGTTTTCCTCCTGTTGCAAAATTTTAAATTTACTTTTGTTTTAGCTGTAAAACCTTTCTATGTTAACCTGTTTCATAAATTGTCTTCCAAATTCCAATAAATGCTGAATATTGTTAAAGAGTAAGATCAAAGACCCATGGTGAAAATTCTCTACTATACAAAAGTTGGAAAGGGGACGAGGAACTGTAGTCAGAATAGCCAAAGGTCCAAATCATAAGTTCCATGTTTTAGGCGGAGATGTTGTTACCTAATACACTCATTTCTTGTGTCTATCATCATTTCCCTATCTAAAAAGTGGATGTTGATGTGTATGTGTTTGCTCCATCCTTGTCTGTGGACTTTGACTTGCAGTCTTGCATGTTTGAATAACTTGTTACACCAAATGTGTAGATAAGTTTTGTCAAAATATTGTACCCAAACAAATAAAGTTTTGTCAAAGTACTCCTGTTAAAAATCAAAGCAGATTTGGGAGCAATTTCTTTCTGTTACTATTTTTCTCTCTTCAGGACCAATTTATTTTTGTTAAATCAGGAATACCGTGGAAGAGTTTGTTCTGCATTGGCCAAGTATCATGGCAGTGCAGTTGGAGATGAAAGGAAACCTAGAAGAAGGCCAAGCTATGGTACTCAACCTACCAAGAAGAAACCTACAAAAAAAAGAGATACTGATACTAGCGCTCATGTTAAGAATGACGCCAGAACCCGTAATCCTATCGTGTTGAAAAAAAGCAAATCCCCAGCCTATAAGGATCCTTTGGTGAATTCTAAGCTTGAAATGATAAAGAATATTAGAGCACAGAGAGCTGCTGCAGAAATCACACAAACTCAAGCCATTGAACGAGCAAGGTAAACTCAATTTTTTACCAACAAAGATCGGTGCAGAATATTATATTATTTTATTTCAATTACAAGTATATAATCCCCCTCCCCCCCACCCCCCCCTTTTTTTTCCCTTTTTTGAAGTTGTTATTGGGCTCTTTGTTTCTATGATCATGGGTGGCACTAAACATTGGTTAATTCTGTTTGGTTTTGGAGATTAGGTCATAGAAATACAGGTTTTGATTTATTTGATTTCTGTTGTACTAGTTATCCTGTATACATTCATGAAATGATATGTTATGCACAGACTGTTGATTGCTGAAGCTGAGAAAGCTGCCAAGGCACTTGAGGTTGCTGCGACAAAGAGTCCTATTGCACAGTCTTCTCTGATAGAAACCAGAAAGCTAATAGCTGAAGCTATTCAATCACTTCAATCCATTGATACACAAGCTATAACTGACAGTAATGTTCCTTCGGTTGGTTTGAGTGAGGTCAATAAGGAAAAAGGATCAGCATTTGAAGTTCTAAACCACTCACAAATAGCCCAAGTAAATGGACACACAACATTACCATCAAGTGACTACAAGTTCTCTGAAGATTTTGGCAAAGTTTCCTTGGCGAAGACAGTTAATGGTGATCCTGAACTTCACGTAACCAATGGCTATGCGGCCTTACCTTCAAGTTTGAATAGTCAGATAAACGAATCTAGTCCATCAAATCAACAAAGGGAAGTAGAACAGGATCAGAGAAGTGAATACAAAACAGATCCTTCTCCAACAGTAATGGGAATTCAGTCCCTTGAAGATGAGACAGTATCTAGATCACCTATAGTAACGAAAAAGTGGGTTCGTGGGAGGCTCGTTGAAGTGGCTGAAGAGAAACAATAAAATGCGGGTAAAGCTTAACTCAGTTTTCGAACATTAATACGAAGCAATGTCATATTGTTTGTTGCATGTTATCTGGATCACCATAAATGCCACAAATATTTTCTGCTTTAATAGTGTGACCATTGCTTACTCACCCATTCACTCCTTGAAATCATGAGTTGAGTCGTATCAGCCCCACAACAGCCAATTCCATGTAGGCAGATCGAGGAGTATAAAATAGCTATCGCTAAGGAAAGGGTTCACTTCTATTAGTTCACATTCACACAGGATACTTGCTACTTCTGTTAATCATGCTACATTAAACTGAGTTAATCATGTGATTATTTGTTACATTACAGCGTATGAGTTGATTATGTGAGTAATTTATGTTGTAGTTTTGTAGCCACTGCACAGATTTGAGCCCAAGCAGTGGCCATTTCCCCTTCAGCTAGGAGATTCTATTACACTCGGGGATCGTACCCGAATTATAAAGAGTAGGGTAGTGTTGGTTAAGGGTCTACAAATTTTTCTTTTACATTTGTTTTGTTCAAAATCTAGGTCTGTACTTTTTATTTAATTTGCCCTTCAAATACTGTATGACAATTGACCAAACTTTTCTAGCTTTGCTCATTTGTAGTAGTATAGTTAAATATAAGTTATATGATTAGTTTTAACTAAAAAAATGAATCCTGCGCATAATAGACTATGAGAATGATTTTGTAAATTTTTCTATAGACACTTCTAGGATAGAAAACAAGAAAATAAAATAAAATGAGTTTCTTTTTCATGTTAGTTTTTTTAAAAAATAATTTTTAACTTATACAGAAGTTAATTTTAATTTATGAATAAATTTATTTATTTTCTTATTTTTTTATACATATTTCTAGAGAAATTTACAAAAACAGAATTTCGTACATCCATAGTTCTTAGACAACCTGGATGTATATAGCAAAATTAAAAAGAAAAAATCTGGATAAACTGTCTTTTGCGTAATCCTATATTAATCTTGTTGCGATTTCTAAAAGATCACTTTCTTGATGGACAGCTAGTATAATAAGTACAATGCATTTTTCTTTTGACAGAAGTATGATGCGTAGACCCCATGAAATTCATGCACTGTGATAACTTAAATAGGAATGTTGAATATATTCTATGACGTTCTCTAATCAACATTTTTATTAATTATAATTTACATGGATCTTTTAAATAATGACTTGCTCTTGTCAACATTTTTATTAAGTAGAATTCACATGGATCTTTAAATAATAAATGAGATTAATTAACAGAGAATGATATATATTATTAGTAAATTTTATATGAATTTCTAATAATATAGTGTGTTAGTATCATTTCTAAAACTCGAATACCAACTGAAACATTATCTGTTTGTGTGTGTATTCAAACCACAGACAGAAACAAGTATGTTCTTATTCTTCCTTATGGAGTGGTCAACCAATGTAATGTGACGGTGAATAGGGAATAGAAATGAGTTGCTTCGGTAAGTCTATCTTATTTTATAATCTCGCGAGCTAACCTGAACTTTTAGTTTGCTATAGTTTTTTTTTTTTTTTTAAAGTACGATCTAATTTTTATATAGGTATAGGTAGTCTATTTAAAAACATTTTATATTAAGATTTTACTTAAGTTGGTAAATCTATCTCTAAATAAATCAATAAACTTATAAGTTAATAAAATTATTACTGAAAAATTAATAGATTTATGAATTAATGAGACTATCACTAAATGGGTTAATAGAGTTACCAGTTAACACGTCCATCACGTTAAAAATAATTAGAATAACAAAATAATATTACATTTTATAATAATTAAAAACAATTCAAGTTAAAAATATTATCCTATAATGGTTAATGATATGATATTATATATTAAATATTAATATTTTAATTAAAATAATACTATTCACAAATAAATTAGCGTGTTATGCATGGTAATTTGTAAGAGTTCACAACTTAATCTATGACTAAAAAGATTTTCTTAAAAAAGTTTCCAACTTTGACTTTTTATTGCAATGATAAAATTTAAGTTCCTCCCGATAGCTTGAGATATTTTTACTCCTTATAATAAGTTCATAAATATTTTTTATTCATAGGAATGAAAGATTTTGTAAGTATTTCCAAGTGTTAGATACCTGGAAATATAGTTAAGTTTGTTTGGATTATTTTACCTTAATTTTAATTAAAAATATGTAATTATTACAATTCAATAAAATTTGAGAATAGATATAACCTTTAATTACTCGGTTTATAATGAATATATCCTTTTTATTACTTAATTGTTTCTCTAAATTTAGAACATATCACACATATTTAATACGTTTAATTTATTTTTTTAATGATTATAATTTTATCAACTTTAATATTTAAGAAAGCAAACAATTATTTTTCAGAATTTAAAAGTTATTAAATATACATCTAATTTTAAATTGCATGCTTTGTTTGTTAGTCAACTACAGCAACAAGTTTAATTGGGATTGTAGTTTCCATCGAAATTACAAAACATTTTCGATAAACAGAAGTGCTGCAAGTTCCAGAATGATAACATTAGGACATATCATTTAAATTGAGTGGTGCTGTGACTATAGTTCGGACCGACTGCAATGGCCTTTTCTCCACATTTCCAATCTAGTTTTATAAACCAGTGGACCCAGAACATGATAATCAAAACAAAATCTTCTTCAACCGTGGTGCAAATTAATTAAATTCCATTAAAGATGAATTAAATATACCTTGCTTAGATTCCTTCATGCAAAGTTCGTTGAAGAAATACAATCAAATTAACAGGTAGAACAAACTTAATTATATCAGTTTTCATTCAATAAAAACTTGGAATATTTACATGGACTAGGACACTGAACTTGATTGGTTGAGCTAATTAAACTGCATAGTAAAAGAGTTTCTTCCCTTTATTTATTTGTATTATGCTTAATTAGTATCGCAACACAAGGGTCAATGAGCAGAAGAGGATTCAGGTTTGTTGATATGGGATTCTATAGTCTTCTCAATCTGTTTCCTCTTAGCTTCTTTCTCTTGTTTGCCTTTTTGAATCTCCTTTTCTACTTGCTCTTTCTGCAAGATCACACAAAAGAGAGTTTGATTACAATATTAAGTATGAAAATGCAATGAAAGAAATAAATGTGGTTTGATTAAGTACGTCGAGGATATCTGGAACAGGAGTCTTAATTCCATGAACGGCAGTCCGGTTGGAAGCTTTAGATGTGACAGGCTTCCGATAACCAGGAATGCTCCACTTCTTTCCAATCATCAATACATATCTTGTCTTCTCCATCTACACTCCCTCAAATCAATACCTACCCTCCATTCAACTAACTATAACTATTATATTCAAACCTGCACCTATTATATATCATAATAAATAATAATATGTTTGTTTTTTTCCTTCTCCAAGTCCCCTACTGGTGGCGTCCCTTAAGGCTTCCATGTGGCAGCAATGTATCATAACCACGCGTCTTCTTCGTAGGAGCTTCCATTGAATGAAAACTTCATCACATCACTCTCCACCATCTTTTCCTGATCGCTCTCGAACCATCTCTTTTTATACTTGCCTGTCACCAACCTTCTACACTTTCAATTTCAAGTTCCAAGTCTCCTTTACTTTATACACACCAAAATTATAATAAAGATTCAAAAGATAAATATTTTAAATACAAAATTAATTATTAATATAGATCGAAATGACATTAATATATGCATCAATCTCGTTGTCAAGTTTAAAATGTATACGCCGTAGTCAGACACTGGAAAAATATATAAATGTAAAATAATGTGTGTTGTAAGCTTTAAGTGTAGCTGTTTTTTTTACTCAATACATGGTAATTTTGTTGGTAAGAGCCATAAGGCCAAATAACCTACATATTATTGCGGCTGGGTCATAATCTTACAAAATATTGTAGCAAAAATGTTGGCGGTGAACTATAGACAAAGCTGCTGGCTGCAGTGTTGACTCTGCATCTGTACTCTCTGCTCTTATCTATTATTTGGATTTGTTCTTTTACGTTTCTAATTATATCTATGTGTTGGTTTGGTACTTAATTAGGTTTGCTAAGAAGCAAAAGAGCTGGAAATATTCATTCTATAACACAAACTCACCATTTCAGCTTTAAAAATTAAATTTCACGGCTGTCCCTAGACCAAAATTAATTATGTAAAAAAATATTAACTTATCAACTACTTTTAGTAATAAATATTAAGGGTGTGTTTAAAAAACATTTATAATTATTTAAACTTACTTTTGATGATATAAATATTTCTATAATGTTTAAAAGAATTTATAAAAAAATAAAAAAAAAATTAGATAAATTAATTATCAAGAATAGGATCTTAAATTCAACAAATAGTTATAGAGATACTTACAATTTTACCTATCAATAAAATTTTCATATCAAAATTAAGACTCGAATCCTAATTCTTTTGAAATATGAGTATAATATTTAACATTTGTTGATAGAGAACTTATAAAAATAGCTTCGATATGTTTATGAATAGTTTTTAATTTATTTAAAAAACAAAGTAGAATAATTTATGAAAATAATATTTATATAAAAATAATTTAATCTTATCTCCTCTTTATTATAAAACTAATTTATATATAAATACTTCCATTAAAAAAAACTTAATATTAAGGTGTTTATTCAAAGAAATCCCTAATATAAATAACTTTGAATGAATTTACTTAGAGTGTTTTTCTTATTTATTAGATTATTAGAATATTGCCAATCCAATCAAGTCTTGTAAGAGAAGATTTTGTTTTTCTTTATGAAGAAAGAAAGTAAATAGCGTTGGGGTAGTTGGGCCGGTGAAGAGGTAATTAGTGAAAGGTGGAATGGGCTGAGATGGGGCAGTAGGTGGTCCTTTACTGACAGTCATCGGCAGCAATGGAAAGGGATTATTGTTCCGACGAGGAAGACGATCTGATCCATGAGAAGGAGAGGAATGCCCCTACTACTTCATCTTCATCTTCATCTTCATCTTCCTTCCATGTGGAACACCTGAGATCGCGATTCAGTTCCAAGTTCAAGTTCCAGAAGAGGTACCTCTTCGCCATTCTCCCTCTCTTCATAATCCTCCTCTACTACATCACCCCCGATTCCCACTCTCTCTTTTCTCTCTCCTCCCTCAACGTCAACGTCAACGTCCACCACGACCAATCCCAATTGCGCGCCCTTTACCTCTTGCGCCAGCAGCAATTAGGGCTTCTCCGTGCCGCTAACATTCCTCTCAATTCCACTTCCCAAAAGCACAACCTCAAATCCCTTCTCTCCAACCAGATTTCCCTCAACTCACAGATTCAACAGCTTCTTCTAAGTTCCCTCGATTTTCGGAACGCCACGTGTGGAACAGTGGATCAGAAGTTGACACAGAGAAGAACAGTGGAGTGGAAGGCCAAGGCTGATAAATATCTGCTTGCGGTGTGCGTTTCAGGGCAGATGTCGAACCATCTCATTTGCTTGGAGAAGCACATGTTCTTTGCTGCTCTCCTTAACAGGATTTTGATCATTCCCAGCTCCAAGGTCGATTACCAGTACGATAGAGTCTTGGATATTGATCGCATCAATAAATGCCTCCGAACAAAACTCAAAGTGCTAATCTCCTTCCAAGAGTTTTCTAGTATTAAGAAGAATCACATGCACGTGGACAAGTTCCTGTGTTATTTTTCATTGCCTCAGCCGTGTTATCTAGACGACGAGCATTTGAACAAGTTGAAGTCGTTGGGCCTCTCCATGAGTAGGCCCACCCCCGTTTGGGAGGAGGATATCCGGAAGCCCAAGAAGAGGAGCCTGCAAGATGTTGTGTCAAGGTTTTCACATGATGATGATGTTTTGGCTATTGGGGATATTTTCTATGCGGAGGTGGAACAAGATTGGGTGATGCAACCAGGTGGCCCAATCGCTCACCATTGCAAGACTCTGATTGAACCCAACCGTCTCATTTTGCTCACTGCTCAGCGTTTTATTCAAACCTTCCTCGGGAGGAACTTCGTTGCATTGCATTTTCGGCGACACGGCTTCTTGAAGTTCTGGTTTGTTCTTAAATCTTAATGTTAATCATAATCATGGACTATGTATGATGCCTAATTGATTTTTGTTTATTGTTTACAGTAATGGGAAAAAGCCAAGTTGCTTTTATCCAATTCCGCAAGCAGCAGATTGTATCATGCGAGTGGTTGAAAGAGTGAATGCAGCCGTAATTTATCTCTCAACGGACGCAGCAGAAAGTGAAACTGGTCTGCTCCAGTCACTGCTAGTGGTAGACGGCAGGACTGTTCCACTTGTTAAACGCCCACCTCGTAATTCAGCGGAAAAATGGGATGCTTTGTTATACAGACATCATATTGAGGGAGACCCTCAGGTCAGAATACTGTAACTATCAACTCAACTCACCTCACCTCACCTCAATTTGTAAATTCCTTTGCTCACTTGCATTATCAACTATTATTATTATTATTATTCTTTAAGGTGGAAGCTATGTTGGATAAGACAATATGCGCCATGTCTAGTGTTTTTATTGGAGCCTCCGGTTCAACTTTCACTCAAGACATCCGACGGCTGAGAAAGGACTGGGGATCCGCATCATTGTGCGATGAGTACCTTTGCCAAGGTCAGGAGCCTAATGTTGTAGCGGACACTCAATGACAAATAACCATTTCTCAATATCATAATAGAATTTGCTATTTGCCTCATAACTTTTCCATCTTCTACCACAATAACTATAGTTTGTATTATCCCCCCTTCTTTGTGGAAATGTCTTTCACCTCCGTTTACTGCTCGCAATAATCAGTCTAAACAAATATCCAATATTAATAATAACCTAGCCTCACTCTATGTATGTGATGTATGATATTCAATCTCTAAAAGCCGCATAAGTAAATAACTAACAAGATGAAATAAACTTTGACATGAGTCGCACCAATATAATCTTTCCTTTATTTATGTGAGAACTAAATAAGGAAAGTCTTTTTCTATTTTTTCTTTTCTTCAATGCAACCAAACATAGTGAAAATGCTACAAAAAGAATTTGTCTTTAGATTAATTCGATAAATCCGACTTATAAGTGTAAAAGATCCTTTCTATGTTCGTGAAAAAAGGAGACAAATAAGATATGCTGCCGCCCATGATAATATTTGATTTTTTTTTTGTTCTATGGAGTTTTGGAAATAGTATGCTTTCTTAATTTTATTTACCATCTTAATTAATGGATTAAAAAATAATGAACAAAATTGACAGGCAGATAAAATAAGATTACTCAACAATTTGTTATTTCACTGCCCATTTTTTTTAAAAATAACAATTGTTACATTTTATTAATTATTTTTAAAGTAATCAATATCATTATCGTTTGAAATAGAAAATTCTCGGTAATATTTTTTTATTTTTATCCTTTGAAATAATAATTAGTTTCAATTTTATATGTAAAATTAATAAATATTTGTGTAAAAATTATTATTTGTTTAATAATTATTTATTAAAAATTAGATATATAAATAATTGTAAAAGAAAAGTTCCATCCCCTTTAATAGATTACCGGATTTTTTATATTTATATTTATATTTAATCAATTGGTTTTGTTTAAGTTTATAAAAAAAATATAAAATTGAACTAAATTTGATTAGTTTTAGATTTTTTTTTCGCTAAAGTCAAATTAAATCAAACTAATCTGCAAACCTCGCATTGGTAAGCATTAATTGATTAAAATGGTTAAGAAGTAATATTTGATTAATTTATATAATGTGAAAAAATAATTTTTTGTAGACGTATTTAAGAGCACGATTATTATGTTCCGAAAACAGGAAGAAAAAAAAAGATTAGAAAGAAAAGAAAGGAAAGATTTTGATTTGGTGGTGAAAGTGAAGTAGTAGAGTAGAAGAAGGGTTGAAGGTTGGAGAAGTGTGTTATATAAAAGGTGTGTTTTGTTTTGGTAGGAAGAAAAGGTATATAATATAAGGTGATTGTGTTGTACAGAAGACAAATCGATCAATGGGAAGTGAACACGAAGAGGATCTGAAGGATGAGAAGAATCCCCGCCCCCTCGACGAGGATGACATCGCCCTCCTCAAAACCTATGTATGCAACTTTCCCTTTCTTTCCTTTCCTTTCCTTTCCAGATCTCCAAATTCTTTGGAAATTAGGGTTTCTTTTCACCACTCTATTTGCTTTGACCTTTGTGTAACTAATTCCTCTTTGTGCCCTCTCTGAATTATATCTCTTCATCCACATGCTCAAATTTTTTAACTTTATACTTGCCATGAATGGGTATCATTGGGGTTCTGTTGCTGCTTGCTAGTTATTTCCAACCTTTTCAGTTATTAACTTTTGGTTAAGGGTTGCCGAGATCACTGAAGTATACTAGGCATGTCTAAAGTAGTGGTTGCATGGTGTTTCTTCTCTCTCTCATACTCATAGGGAACCCGACTCGTATTTACTATTCATACACATTTTTCTCCCAAGACTTCTCCTCCTTCTACTTGTTGGAGGAAAAATGCTTTACATTTTAGCTCTTGACCTCATCTTTAGTGTCTTTTATTACAAAATTCTTTTATAATGGATTTTTGGTTTATGCAGGGTTTGGGGCCTTATTCCACAAGCATAAAAAAGGTGGAGAAGGAAATAAAAGACATGGCAAAGAAAGTCAATGATTTATGCGGTAAGTGTGCAATTGCCATTCTGTATCTTGCTAATACAGTCAGTAACATGTGAATCATTGTTTTCATTAATAGAACATGCCCATACAGATTGTATTCACTTCTTGAAAACCTGCTTTACTGCATCTGCTTCTGCATTTGGATCAAAATCAAGTCACTTTATCTTTGCAGAGCAGCCACTATTATTGATATTATTAAACGATATTGATAATTCCTTATTTATTCCTTTTCTGTGGTAGATTTATTCTTGATAGCTTTAGTTTGTGGTCATCAAACATGATAAATGATCAAAGCAGTTGATAATTGATATTTTGGAGATTCGCTGTTTTTATTGCATTGCTACTGGTTGTCTTAATTGCATAAACTTCATTCAGATAACACTTGTGCACTTTCTTTAATGTTAGTTTTCTTTTGTTATTGTAGGTATCAAGGAGTCTGATACTGGTTTGGCTGCACCAAGCCAGTGGGATCTTGTTTCTGATAAACAAATGATGCAGGAGGAGCAACCTCTTCAGGTCGTATTTTTGTATATTTTGTTCAAAGTGCTTTTAATATTTACAATGTTGCTAATGATGAGTGTTTATTTAACAGGTAGCAAGGTGCACAAAGATCATAAATCCAAACTCAGAAGATGCCAAATATGTTATCAATGTGAAGCAGATTGCAAAGGTAACCTATATTTTCAACAACTGTCCCATTGTTTCTCATCACATCTATCGTATTTTCTTTGTTTGAGGATGTTAAATGAAATTATCAGTTTATGAACAACACTGTGTAAAGGCCAATGGGTTGGCAAAGCTGTTGATTCTTTTCTTTGTGTAGTTGGGACTAATATTGCTTCCACTTTTTTTTACAGTTTGTCGTTGGGCTGGGTGACAAAGTTTCACCCACTGACATAGAAGAAGGGATGCGTGTTGGGTATGCTCCAATCAGTAACTTTAGAGCGAAGGGGCATTCTAATGTTGTGCTGTCTGCTTGTTTGACTGAACTTCATTCCATCATTTCAGGGTTGATAGGAACAAATATCAGATTCAAATTCCATTGCCTCCAAAAATTGACCCAAGTGTTACCATGATGACAGTTGAAGAGAAGCCTGATGTGACATATAATGATGTTGGTGGTTGTAAGGAGCAGATTGAAAAGATGCGAGAAGTAAGTTATTGAAAGTTTCCTTGATTTTCAATTGCTGTTATAATTGAGGATGTAAGTTACATGCCACCAATTTTTTTAAAAATTTTTATGTGCTAGGTTGTTGAGCTTCCCATGCTCCACCCAGAGAAATTTGTAAAGTTAGGAATTGATCCTCCAAAGGGTGTTCTTTGCTATGGTCCACCAGGGACTGGCAAAACACTTTTGGCTAGGGCTGTGGCTAATAGAACTGATGCTTGTTTTATACGAGTTATTGGAAGTGAGCTAGTTCAGAAATATGTTGGTGAGGGTGCCCGAATGGTTCGGGAACTATTTCAGGTGAATGGCTAAAATGTACCATCTATTTTTCTTTTTTTTCATTATTTCCATGACACAATTTCATTTGACTAAAATTTTATGTCCTCTAGATGGCCCGTTCAAAGAAGGCATGCATTGTGTTTTTCGATGAAGTTGATGCAATCGGAGGTGCACGGTTTGATGATGGTGTTGGTGGTGATAATGAGGTTCAGCGCACTATGCTTGAAATTGTGAATCAGCTTGATGGGTTTGATGCCCGTGGAAACATCAAAGTCTTGATGGCAACTAACAGGTATTACTACAGATATTAAGACAAGAAAGTGTATCCAAGCATGCACTGTTCCATTATGATCGTAATTAGAATGCAGTTAAAACATTGTAGCTAACATCATTTATGACATTCACTTTAGGTGCTATAATTTGTTTACTTTGGGCTGTAACACTATATATAACATTTTAGCTTTGGAATTTTATAGAACTTATCTCTCACTTTTTTATGTATTGTTTTTTACTTTTTCACCTTATCATGGGTATCAAAGCATAATGATGTATTTTATGCTCTAGCATATCTCATAAATTAGGGTTCCTGATGTTGCCCCCTTAATGTTGTAAAGAAGTATATTACAAATCAAGGTTGCAATGCGACTTTTGTTGCATTTTATTTGGCTAAGGTTTTTCCCCCTATTTGGAATTTATTGCTGCTGGAGTGGCTGATCATTTATGGTATTTTATTCACAATTTGCAGGCCCGACACTCTAGATCCAGCACTACTACGGCCTGGACGATTGGACCGTAAAGTTGAATTTGGCCTTCCTGATTTAGAGAGTAGGACTCAGATATTCAAGATACACACAAGAACCATGAACTGTGAAAGGGATATCCGCTTTGAACTATTAGCTCGGCTTTGCCCAAATTCTACTGGTAAGAACACCTTCAAAACTTGGCATTTATGTACTTTTAGCATTAGGTGTAGTATACTTTCTCCCGAAAATTGTTCCTATTTTGAGGGATTTCTGGCACTTGTTTTCTGTTGAACACTCTGCTTCAGGCTTGGGTAGTTTATAGAGATTGGTTTTTTGACGCTTCTACTTTTGGATCTCTCCAGGAGCTGATATAAGGAGCGTTTGCACTGAAGCTGGTATGTATGCTATTCGAGCCCGAAGGAAGACTGTGACAGAGAAAGACTTCCTTGATGCAGTTAATAAAGTCATCAAAGGATACCAGAAGTTCAGTGCAACTCCCAAGTACATGGTCTACAACTGAATTATTCTTTCCTCTACTTCCCGGAAACGGTGAAAAATTTAGGGGCGCATGTTTGTGAAATTCGTTTGTTTGAATGTTGACTCTACCAAACGTTTTCTATTTGTTATATCGAAATTGTTGTCTCGTTGCTTTTATTAACACCACCAAGAGTAATTAATATCAACTTACACAAGGTGTGAATAATCAAACATTTTTGTAAAATTTTAAGTAGTTGGGTTCTGTTGATATTAGTTATTCAAACTTGAGACATGTGAAATATAAGATGAAACGAACTCGTGAGATCAAATGACATGACCTCTTGGCACCAGATGAATTAAACAATCGAAGACGAAACTAGCAGATGAACTATCCCAGTTGTATTGTCCTCAACTGAATTTTATCGCCATGATGTCATCTTTCGTTGTGTATTAAACAAACAGTTGAATACCAAGCAACAATGAGTCTCTTAAGAAAAATGAGCGGAACGAAAAGAATAATAAAGATACCAAGTATTATGACACATAACTAAACTTTCTGATGCTGTTGCTGTATTTTGGCTGTAATTTGTTGACATATGTTAATAGATGCCAAATGCTGGTTAACATTGGCGGTGCCCATTTATCTGAAAATGCTAGTTGTTATTTAAACCGTCACTGTATTTGTAATAAAGCTGATTGAGACACGTTTAGAAACTAGGAAACCTTTCATTATTATCAACAGAATATGGTGGCTACCAATCTAATAATTTGCAACTGTTGGAAATTATATTACAAATAAGCGAACTAGCTCAAACAACATTCATCTCATCACCCAGTGTCTAACCTGGTTGACCAAAGGTGCAATCACAAAGTTGTATAGGTTTGAAGCCATTGTGGTAAAAGAAAGATTTAAAAGTCCCGTAGAGCTGGCTCATCACTCCCTCGTTGGGATCCTCCATGATCACTACTACTAAATGTTCGCTTGCTCATGTTAGCTCGCTGCACTAATCGTACCAGTGCTTGAACCACTTCTGACATAGGTGGTCGGAATTCAGGCTCCGACTGCCCCCAAAAACAAATAAAATTTAAACACATTAACACACGAAATCAACAAATTTAGAGTGAATCAAATCGTGGCTGGCAATACCTGAACGCAAAGAGCGATAACATCGGCAAATCGAGAAAGAGACTTAACAGGATATAGTCCTTTAAGTGCAGGATCAACCATTTTACCCAATGCATCAATATCATGGAGTTGAGGTGTTGCCCATCGAACCAAAGACTGCTCAGATCTTGGCCTTGAGCTGTGTTACAGAATGTTTTCACAATCAGGACTAAAAACGGAGACGGCACAAAAAACCATTAATCTGAATTCTGAAATTATGTTACGGCATCTATTTATTTTCATTAATATTTCAATTGTTTTACTTTATAACTAACATCTATGAAATGTAGAATACTGTTATGTTAAAGTTGTGGCAATCACTTCACCTATCAAATGGTTTCCGACCACTGAGAAGTTCCAACATGACAACTCCAAAGCTGTAGACATCACTTTTCAAAGTATACTGACCAGACAAGGCAACTTCAGGTGCATCATATCCAGATCCAACATTATGGTTCAATATCTGAATATGAGACCCAGAGTTAGAAGTAAAATAACTACAATATACATCCAAATCCAATGGAATGTCAGACAGCATGCACATTTTCTTATCCAAATTGGTAAATTACACAGTACATTGTGGGTTTGAGCCCTTGGATACACACAGATTAACTTGTTAAATTAGAAAGTTGGCAAAAAAAACATTGCCCGATCAATTAACCCGAAGAACCAACTATTAACTTTTATAATTATGTGCTAATAGCTGAAGTGACTCAATTCTACAAGTTACTGCACTCATAAAATTATTTGTGTAGTTATGCTCATATGGTCATGAAGACTACCACTAAATATATTATAACCCCAAACATGTCTAAGCTAGTCATAACTTGAAAGAGCAACTAATGTCAATGGTAATTCATAAAATACATTCCAACCATTTGCTTTCTTAAATGTCATAAACTATACATATTTCGAAGCATCCATGACAAACGAAAAATTCAAATTGACAAAATGATAATGATCAGCATAGCCTAAAAATATGTAGAAAACTAGCAGCAGAAACAGTAAAACCATATTGACCAAACACAATCACATTCAATTATAAAATCACCTGGTCAGCATTTAGAATATAACTTGCCAATCCACTATCTGAAAGATGGGGATTAAGCTCTGCATCAAGTAATATGTTAGCTGACTTAATATTCTTATGAACAACTGATGGCAAACAAACTTCATGTAGGTACCTGGAAAAAAATTGTGGATAAAATCAGGTCATGAGTCTCAAGGATAAAATTTAGATCTATGCTTGATGTCCAGCCACATGTTGCCACATTAAAAATCAGGAAAATAAAAATTCTATTGTAAGTAAAATGCTTATTACTTCCATAAAGTGGCACTTTCCTATTTACTGATAATGTATTGATTTCAAGGTGACAGTGGATCAAATTTAAACTCAATTCCTATTTTATAGCCCAAACTATTTCTTCCTGTTTTTAGATTTCCCAATTTGAACATTAGATAAAGTAACAGTCCAGAGTCCAGACCTTGTTTTTTTGTATCAGGAAAAGAAAAGCTAGTTAGAAAGAGTGATAACCTTAATTTTAAATCAGTCAAGCCCATACAGGTCAGCATACAAGTTAGGCAGGAAGTCAAACAAAATACATAAAACAGAAAGATGGGAAAGGAAGGAGGAGCTAACAAATCTGTTAAAGAAAAGATTTTATAAGATTAAAATATCGATCAAGAATTGATGCAAAAACTCCTAACAAAATGAAGTAAAAGGATCTTCTAATTCCAATAGTCCACGACTAACTTACTCTAAAGCACGTGCAGTCCCCAAAGCAATCTTGACACGGGAATTCCATATCAATGGTTTACTATATTCATCTGATAGGTGAAGGAAATCATGCAGTGATCCATTTTTATGAAACTCGTAGACCAAGAGGTGTTGTCCATATTCTGAGCAATAACCTACAAGCTCTGTCACATTTGGATGATGTAAAATGGAGATGTTTGAAATTATTTCTATAAAATCATCTGACAAATCATTGGGAAGAACAGATGAATCTATCTTCTTCACTGCAAGAACCTACAAAAAACAAAGTCAAAATCATTAATAACTTTTGGTCCATTGTAGAAAAATTCATGGTATTTAATGGGATATTAGCTATATCAGCAGTGTTTACATGCACATGATTTTTCAGACATCTTTGCTTCTTTTTCCTTTTTTTCATTTTGGTCAGGGAAGGGAATGTTAGAGATGAAGAGACTGGAGACACTAAAACTAACACAAACTTATGTCATATCTTCAATGCGTGCTTCCATGTGCTAGTGTATAGATACTACTCAGATTTGATCCACTTCCAGGGAAAATTAAATAGTAACGTGACACTAATCTGGTTATACTAATAATCCTTGTCATTGGAATCAGACAGAGTGAAATTGCAGAATAGTGATTAAGAAGTACCTGTCCATCATCAAATAGAGCACGGTACACACGCCCAAAAGACCCCTCACCAACAAGGTGATCCACACTGAAGCTTCCAGTAGCAATCTGCAGTTCAGCAATAGAATATGATTTCACATTTGCAGGAGCTGTTACAGTTTTCTTCACAATTGTGGGCTTCTTGGAGAATTCTTCATCATCAAATGATTTGTGACGATCTATAGGTGGGGGTTTAAGATTTATTGAGGCAGAAGTATCAAACGTCTTCAACTCAGTTACCGAGGAAATTTGCACAGACTTGTCTTCTGCATTATGGCACATATGTCAATTTGGACAGTAAAGTTGAAAAGCAAAATAACATAACTGCCAAATGTTGAACTGCAAGATTTAATTTGGTAAATATATAACAACAAATAAAGACAGACCGATCATGTTCTTAAATAGTAAAGTTTGGCAATATTATAATAATAGATTTCTCTAGTTTAGTAGCCATAAAGATGTCTGCCATGGTGTCAAGCATGCACCCATTCCAGGAAAACAGTGTTAAAGTAACTGCTACTATCTTGTCTTACAGAACAAATTATCCACTGATAGGAAGTGAGAATATAGATATGTATTAGGAGACTAGCTCCGGAACACAGAGGAAGACCTCTGAAAATGCAGCAAACTGAGAACAAGTTCACGAAGGAAAAGAACCAGAAAAGCATAGCAATAGGATCCCAAACACCAGGGCACTCCCAAATAAACAAGTCCCCAATGCACTCAATTCTTGCTTAACCACTCACCCCACCCCAAGACAATCAACTTTATCACACATTCTGATGAACTTTCACTCATTCCCTCATCCCTCCTAACCAGCCATCTGAATATACAAGTGGACCACCCACATTCCCAGGCCCAGACAAGTTCAAGCTATATGCTTCCTCATCCAATACACCCAGGCAAAGGGTGTACCAGTTACCAAAATGATAGATGCAATTGCAAAACTCATATATCAAAAGCAGATCAAGTATGAGAACAACCAATACAGTATGTGGTTTCTGCAAATATAACTAACCTATAAACTGCAAAACTAATAGAATAAAAAATGAAAAATGCTATGAATATGACAAATATAAGCAACTTAAAAATAAAGATGGCCTCATCATTGAAAAAAAAATCTTTAAAAAGTATGCAAGATGCAGACCATGCACTTCATTTGAAGGAAGTGGAGCAAAGGACTGATTGTCCAGCTTTTCTAAATCTGAAGATGACTTCTTGGATTTTCTCTTCACCAGAAAGAATGCTACTATTGCCCCCACAACTATGACGGAGATCACAATTCCAGCTATGCCACCACCTCCTATACCAGATTTTTTGCCCTCATGAATTGAACTGTTACCACTGCCAGCATCTGAGGGGCTGGTGCTTCTACCACCAGACTTGTGGTGTTGGTTGCTTTTAGGCACCGGAGGCGTTCCAGGAGGAGGTGGGGGTGCAGGCCCTGAGTTCCATTGATTACCACCAGTCCTATCGTTAAATATGTCCAATATTAGAGTTTTACTTTATGATAAAAATCTGATTCCTAGTTACCATATTGCTGATAACGGGAAATGCTTACTGTAGGTTTATGTTCTTCAACTGTTCTGGTATCCATCCTGTAAAATTATTGTTTTCCACGTTCCTGAGAATAATTTAAGATAATAAATACAATTGGATAAGTTTTGCTTGTGGAAATATAGGAAAGGATATTCCAGCTATGCCATATGATACAACAGAGACGCACAGATTATCCAGAGGCAGATTAGCAAGGACATCAATAGTGCCTGTAAACTGGTTATTTTGCAAATACCTGCACAAATGTAAACAAATCAACTTAGAATGCAATCAATAACATGTAAAGTATTAACAGAAAGCATCAACAGTTAGTCAATTTACATGGTGGTTATGTGTGAAAGTGAGCTCATAGTCTGAGGGAGGTCGCCTGTTAGAGAATTAAAGGAGAGATCCCTGCAACAAGAAAACGATTTTAGCCAACTTGTCCATGAATTGTTTGTTACCAAGAACCAAAAATAGCTTCAGTTATAAAGAGTATGTAAATTAAGAAATTATTAATTGGTCCAGAAAAAACATCATTAAAACATATACAAGATGAAAAGGATCAACAACACTTCATAGTAAAGGTAACAATAACTTGACAGCCATATTTAGACTACTTTTTTTTATGCAGATGAAGAGTAGGAGGAAATCTCACAATTTGGAGAGGGTAGAAAGATTTAGAAATTCAACACCCAGTCCTTGCTGGAGCTGATTGTGACCAAGATTCCTGCATAAAAACAAATAAAAAAATTACTCCAGGTGCTTATCGTGGTGGTTGATACAGTAGTACATCTATGATAATTTTACAAGAAGATAATTACACACAGGTCTGTAAGAGCAGTCAAGTTAGAAATAGAGTAAGGGACTGTCCCAGTGATGTTATTATAAGCAAGATTTCTGCACACAAAGAACTAAGAATGTTAAAAATCATAATATCATAAATAAAATACACTGAAGAGTAATAACCCACAGATATATAGAAACATACAAGTGCTGCACATTTGGAGGAAGTTGGTAAGGTATGGTGCCTCCAAGAGTGTTGCTACTCATGTCTCTGCAAAAATTTACAAGGTCACAACATTAGTAGCAATGCATAGAAAAGTGGATATGTAAGGAGTGAGACAATTTATCTTACAGATCGGTCAAAGATGACAGGGCTTGTAATCCATAAGGCAATGTTCCAGTTAGTCCAAGATTAGATAACTTACTGAGAAGTAACAACAATATTCATCAGAAATCAGCATCAAAAGTAATTGTGATCAAGTGATATGGTGTGAAGAGGAGAGTGAGACTATACATCTCTGTAACACGGTTGCCAGAGCAAGTAATGCCTTTCCAAGACTGTCCACATGGATCATCACCGTTAGCAGGCCAACCTAGCTGGGATGGTGAGTTCATACTTTGAAACAAAGCTCTCACAGCAGTAACTGTATCAAACACTCAGAAAAATGATATTCAGCAAACCCAAGACATCTATTATGGAAATTCATTATCTAATTGGTTATGGCCTCACCCATCATCCATTTTACATATTTCAAGGTATATATTACCCTTCAGGCAATATTAATCCATTACGATAGCATCTCTGAATATACATACTACTTCAAAGCAGAAGTGAACAAATTGGAGTTTAACAAATTCAGAAAATGTTAGCTGATATTGAATTGATTATTTGTGTTACTGACTATAGCGGTTGCACTTGCACATTTATAAACATCAAGGGGTGAAAAGGAAAAAGAAACCCAACTTTCACCATGAATTCTCAAAATGGTACATCGTAATGTCTAGGATTGGAGATCATTAATATCATCATTCAGATGTTCACCAAGTAAACATCTTAAACTTTTCAAAGGATTATAAAAGCAGTGCAGGTTGCTGGTTAAGGATTTAATGATGTGGATAACACAAGAAAAATAAGGACAGGATTAAATTAGGCATGAATTATACTATGCGAAAAAGTAAAACAGGCTTATTTAAGCCCTGCAACCGTACTCCCACCTTAAATAGATAGCTAAAGCCTACAAGATTTCATGTTAGTGATTTGTCAATTAGAAGTTAGAATGGCCTAGCAGTCTGGTACATTAGTTGGGTTATTTTAATCACTTTATATGAACCACTTCAAATCCCATATTTGAAATATGGCAGCTCTAAAATGTGCTGTTAACCAGATGAGATCAAAGAGGACCATGAATAACATTGACTAGAATTTTGGAATTAAGCACAAATGATTAATACATTTCCAGGCTACTGTTCATGATATTAAAGCATTTAACCTCACGAGACAAGGACATACTGAGAGCTACTATACAGGATGGTGCGGAAGTCCAGGAGGGCAGCTGCAGCATAGAGGGCTTGAAAACAACCCCAAAATTTCAATCGCACATGGTCTAGTGCTTTGTTAAGATTACTATTTAGTCCATTTGGGAAACTAGAGGTAGTGTTCAAGTGCATTTTGCTGCTTATGTTATAAAATTTCTAGTTGCATTTAATTGCATAACATAACACAAAGGATTACTTGCACATCAAATATAACAAAAAGATAACAAGTCAACGGAAGAGGATGAAAGAGAAAGACCAAGACAAGAGTGTCGGTAACTATAACACACTAATTAAATAAATCATGCAGCATTAATTTATCAAAAAGAAATGACTAAAACAGGCATCTCCCTTTTCTCAGACTCTGAATGTGTGTGGACTATTACATAAAATTCTTGACATTTGTTGAACATTTCCCTGATCGAAAGTTGAGGAAGAAGGAGCTTTATACCATGATTCATTCACTGTAATAAAGATACACGGAAAAGGAAACGCCATGGAAAGAAGTGAGACCTCCATTCATGGTTAGAAAACCAGATGAAGGCCTGCACATCAACAACCGAATAATGCAAAAGACTTTATGAGAGAACTTTGATATATATAAGGATTGATTATGATTCATTTAGCACTTAGCATAACATATACCTTAAAAGTGATGCAAGGGAAGGCACCCAATCCCAAAATAGTAAGAACCGACAGTCAAGTACACAACATATAGCTCAAACTGGAATGGAAAAAAAGAAGAAGAAAAAAGCCATTCATTTGTTGAGATCATTGGCATGCAAAGCAAGAGGCAGCTCACTGAGAAAGCCACGAAACTGTCTAAACAGTAACAATCAGGCTAATAGAGTTGGTGTGAGCCACTCAATAGATCAGCTACAAAACTTCTCATTGTTTCAGAATAAAAGAAAAATAAAAACTGCAAACAAATTGTCAGAAGATGAATAAAATTGAAAACCAAACAAAACAAAACCGATTGAAATGGGGAAGAGAGCAGTTTTTTTACAAGAATAGCACAATGCAAAAAGCAACAAACAGAGAGTGAAGTGAAGTGAAAGAAGAGACTAACCATCATTTGGATCTGTGGCAGTAGCACCATTGGGCATCCAACGAAGAATGCAGGTGGTGATGCACAGGAACAGCAACAACCTTCGTATCTCAAACATCTCACAAAATTCTTCCTACCCAGAAAGCTGAAAGGGATTTGCAGTCAGCCCTTTTGGCCAAGTTCTAATCTTTTTTTCTAATTACTTTATGGGTCTTTGCTAATTTAATGCTGCCCCCATGGCCAAGTAAAGCTGGCCAGCACGAATTGCCAGAAGAATCCAAAGCCACAGAAATTTTATTTACTTTATCACAGTCACTGCGTCTCCCTTAGTATGTGTATATAATATAAAAGTAAATTTATACTTTAATAGTACATTACATTACTATATATAATAATGATTTTCCTTTTCGAGTTATGTTTAGTAAGAAAGGAAAAATTTGTGAAACTTGGTTTGGTTCTTTCGACCGTCTAGTGTGTGCCCACTATGCATCATCCTATTTGTGTTGGATTTTTCTTTTGCTAATTGAATAAGCCAATTTAAGTAGCTTTCACAGTACACGGACATGAATGAGTGACACGTTTCTAATATTTATTATATAATAATATTTATTTTCTATTATTTATTGGTTAATAAGTGAGAACTGGTATATGTGACTTTCGTGCCAACGGCTAAGCGAAACCTCAAAGGAAGTTAAATAAATCTATTGCTTAAAATGACCGTCAAGGAAAAATTAATAAACTACAAAAAGGTAGTCATGTATAACATTTTTTAATTTTAATGATGAAATTGAGTATTCATTTTATGATTGTAATAATTATACGCCTTATATAAGTATAAATTATTATTAGTATAATTTTTAGATAATTTTTATAAAAAAATATTATACATAGTAATATATAATTAAATAATATTGTAAAATTACTTTATATTATTTATATTATATGTGTATAGCTTATTTTTATTTTTTATTATTACAGAAGAATAATGAAAAAAGACATTTGAACTAATGCCACCTTTTTTAACGACAATTTTTTTTAGTTATAATGAGGGTTGAATAATTTAAAAGAGTTTGGTTATAGATTCTGGGATGATAATAATTGAGATATATTTTATTCATGTAATAATGGAGAGATGATGTGTTTAGTACAGTGACTAGTGTGAATGGAAATGAAACCAAGTATTGTACTGGAAAACGTGGAATTGAATTGAGCTTGGGAGTGAATGAGTAGAGTAAATGTGTAATGAACAACTGAACACGCCCAACTGGTCAACAACAGACATCAAATCCACAACCTCTTACCGTTGGTGATTTGACAAGACAAGTTACATTTTTTCTCCTCAAATAAGATACTCCAATATAACAACTTTCACTTAAATATATTTTCTCTTCGCTAAATTTAATTTTAATTCTTTTATTTATTTTTTTCCTTATTTTTAATTTTCATAAATCTCAAACTTTTGTAAAATACTTATTATTATTATTTAATAATAATGAAACGTATATTTAGATTACATTATAATAATTATTATAAAACAACGTATGATGTGATATATTTTGATAAAAGTTGAGCAGTTATTCGTGTAAATTTTATTTTATATTGTGAATTAATTAAAAAATTTATTAGTGTAATTTTTTAAATAATTATTATAAAATTTAACATATATTATTATATATAATTATTTATAATTACGGATTACATAATAATATAAATTAGTTTATATTATCATTATAGAGCTTATTTTATAGTTTCGATAAATATAAGATAATGGAAGATATTAATATAAAAATTTTAAAATTTATAAAAATCAACCTTAACAAAATAAAATCAAGTAATCAATAAAGAGTAAAAACATGTCACATTTTGGAATGGGGATGACAAAAATATTCAGAGTCAGGTATATTTGCAGATAAAATTTATAATGAATAAAAGATTGATATTTAAATACAAACCGATGGATAATATAGACGAATATATTCATACCCGTTCATAGACGACGTAGAGACTAATATCATGGTATGGCCGTGGGTACTCACTAAATACCTGCTATAATTAAATTATTTAAATATTTAAATTTTATTGTTTAAGTAATTTTGTTTATATGGGTGAGATTAAATTATTATATCTTGAATTATTATATTTTATAAATTTTTGTTTAGACTTATAAAATTGAATTATTTTAATTTATAATTTTTGTTTGATTTATGAATTTATGTATTTTTTATTTTAAATTTAATTTTTAAATTGAAGTAATTTGACTAAAATAATTATATAAAATATTTGAATTATTTTATTTTTCATTTTAAACTATTTAAAAAAAAATTGCCATCATTAATAAAAAAATTATAGTTAAATTATTTTTAAAGATATTTTTAATAATATTCATAGAAATATGTAAATATTAAAAATCTACGAATATCTACTTAATGGATACTCGCTCACCTGAGCAAGAGACAGATATTTAATAGATATTTTTCTGGATAAATAACGAATCACTACTACCGTTTGACATTTATATTTATGATAGAAGAGTTATTTCTTAATTAATATTTTATTTATTTTAATGATTGACCTCATAATTTTCTATCGTAAGAATATTCCTAAATTCATATAAAAAAATGCAAATTCACGTTCACCTATGATATTTTGGGGGATTAGGAAAAGTAGTTTGATAATGGGTTAGTATATTTTTATCTCAATATAATTCTTCAAGTACTACAATCTAAATTTACTTATTATGTTTTTAAAACAAGTAAATAATCCATCTAATCCCTTAAATAGTAATGGATGTGAAATTAATGATTTAAATAAATGAAATAATAAAATGTCTTTAAATTTATAAATTATTAATTAATTTAATCTTTAAAATTGTAATACTTGTTTAACCTTATCTTTAAAATTAAAAAAAAATAATTACTTGTTCTTTCTTATAATTTTAACATTTTATCACAATTTTTTTCACATTTTAACCATAAATATATATAATTTTATGAATATATTTTTTACTTTTAAATTTTCACACATTTTATCTTTTGAGTGAGATTGAATCTTTAAAAAATGATAAAAATATTAAAATTGAGATATGAATTCTCAACTCATTTATTTCTCTACAACCACTTTAATCATTTGACTTATTTAATTTATATAAAAAATATATATTATATACACAATTATGAAATTTGTTACCCGTACTTTTACTTCCTTGAGTATATACCTATATTCATTATATAAAAAAATTCAAAGTTAAAATGATAGTTTTATTTTTTTTATTTTATTTATATAAATTTCTAAATTGTATATATTTATTTATTAAAATATTTATAATTATTTATTAGTTAAATTATATAATATTTTATAAATTTATTTATTAAATATTCTTATTTATGATTTTAAATGTCTTGTAAATAAAGTGGGTAGAAGATGTATAAATAATTTATAAATAATAAATAATTTTATATAATTAAATAAATATATTTGTTTAATTAAAATAAAAATATTTAATAAATAATAATTTTGACGATTATAAAAATTTTAAAAAAATTGATAAATTTGACAAAATTATTAATTTAAAGACTAATTTAATCAATTAATACAACTTTAAGAATTACATTGGTGATTCATTCTTAAAAAATATAAATAGTATATTATTATTATTAATTATTATTATTATTATTATTATTATTATTATTATTATTATTATATATATATATTTATATAAAATAATTACTTTCTTAACATACATACTATTAAACTATAAATTGTCATACAAGCTTTTAAATTAATGTATTAAACATAATTATTTAATACATTTCTTAATGAAATTCGTAAAAAAAAAAAACATACATATAAACTCAATATAATAAAAAAAATTAATAGTTCAATACAATAACAGCTCGTCTCTCACAATTTTTTTTTATTTGACAGAATTAAAAAAAAATATTCCATCAGAAAAGAACTATAAAACATCATATTACATATTAACATAAATTCTCATCACATAAAACATTGAAATTTGTCATCTTTGTTCTCAATTCTTCTTCTTATTAAAAATAATGGCATTCAAATGATTGTCATAAAGGTTAACTGTTATTATTTATTTACTCGTATATTAAAACATATAATTAACATATATAAAAGTGGTAAGATTTTAAAAAATATCTTATCATTTATTATCAGACAGATGATGTATATATAATTTATCAATTTTAAAATTTTAAACCAGCGAATTAACCCAACCCGTTATAGGTTAACCAAAGTGGAACAAATAAATTATTAGATCAAGGAAGATTTAGCAAAAATAATTTGAAACATAAATTTTAATAACGTAACACATTGATTTAAAAAAATAAAAATTAGATAACACATTTTATATCAAACTAATCATATCCTATTATTCCTACCGTTGAAGTCAGTGAAGAATCAAGCGCGTCATTTGAAACAAACAGCGCAACAATTTTGTCAAACTTTTTACATCTACTTCACTAGAGAATATATACTATATTCAATTATTTTTCAGCAACCATATTTTTTGGACCAAATTTTGCAGGGACTAATCTCTTTTTTACTTATACTGATAACGCATTGCTCATATTCACATGCCAGATACTCTGGGGAGTTATAAGATCATAGTAAAAAATAATAATTAAAAAGATACTTATATCAAAAGATATAAATAACAACACATATGGCATATCTATATATATATATAACAAAACCAAAATTAAGAGAAGAAAAAAAAATATGCACACAAATATAATTTTCAAAATAATACTGATTGCACCACGTTATTTTATACAAAAAATCTCTTATTATGCTAGAAGTTATAATAAAAAATAAATAAATCACAAGGAGAAGAGTAAATAATTATCATTAATTTATTTTAAATGTTTAAAATTAAAACGCACAAGTCATCTATTTTTTTAAAATAAAGTCACATTTTCTTTATTTTTTATCTGTTATTTTTAATTTGTTTGTTTATCTATTATTTTAAATTTTAAGATAATATTAATAATTATTTTGCAAGTAGATCTTATAAAAAAAGAAAAATAATAATGTGCAAAATGTTAAAGTAATAAATGAAACAGATAAATCCATATTAAGAAATTGTAAATAAGATCAATATTAAGAAATCTATATGATAATTTTAAACGATAAATAAAAATAAAGGAAATACGACGTAAAATTAACGTATGGTATTTTCTCTGACACAAATCTAAAGCACAGTTATCAAAAGGAGAAAAAACTATGTGAGGATGAGGAAAAGTGAGTTTGGAACAGAACAATGAGGACCCTAATCAAAGCCAATGGTTAAAACAGATTTTTATTTAATGAATCTTTTGCTTAACTAACATCTAGTGTTACTACTATTAAATTAGAATATGTACCATGTCTCGTGTGCCTTTAATTAATTATCTACTTGGAAGTCGGAACAAACGAATTCTATTTATGGATAAATTATTAAATGCCACTCCAGCGTCAGGTTTCGATTATATTTGTTAGTTGTCACACAAGGATGTTTTTAGATATAATTATATTTTGGTTCCTAAATTACTTTTTACTTTAAGCTTTTTCAAACAAAAAATTATATTTTTTAATTTTTACATCTGTTAACATTATTCGTCTCTTCCTAATGTGGTTGGTGATGTTCTTGTTAATATTATTATAATTTTTTTAGCATATAAAACCGTTACAATTTTTTTTAATGAGTATAAAACTATTAGAAATTTCTTTTTATGAAAGAAATAGGTGTCCACAGATTGTGATTCTTTTTAATTATAGAAGAAATTTCTGACAATTTTGGATCCACTAGAAAAATTTATTGCAGTTTTTCTCTGTTATTTTGTTCGTAACAGTGTTAATAATAACACTGTCAACTTCGTTAGTAATGATATTAATAACGGTGATTAAAACTTAATTTAAAAACTAAATTTTATAATTTTTTTCATATAAATAAAAGGGTAAAGTAGAAACAAATATAGAGAGAAAAATATTAATTAAATTATATTTTTATTTTATTAATAATAAATTTATCACTTATTTTGTAGTATTTAATAATAATAAATTAAAATTAAATTATTAAAATACAAATATCAATGAACATAATCTTTACGTGGTAATGAATGAAGAAATCTTAAATAGACTTAATGATAGTATGTTTTTAGTGACATTTTTTAACAAAAATATTTTTAAAATGATTATTTAATAAGAAGTGTTTTTAGAATTTATTATGTTTTAAATAATTTTAAAAAGTTATCAATAAAAAATAATTTATATTATAAATCTAAAATTTAATTTGTATGTTAAAATATATTTATCTATGAGAAAATAAACTATATAACAAAATATAAAATTATTTTATACGGTTATTTAATCACTCATTATAATATACAGTAAAGTTTGTTGATTTATGATAATATTTTGTTGATTTATGATAATATTAACGATAATATGTGATTAAAAGATAGCATAAAATTACTTTTAATAATTAATGAATAATTACTGAACTCTTTATTTATTTATTACAAATCTTAAAAATATAAAACAAATCTTTATAATATCAATTGTATATATTAAAATACTTGTTAATATATAATCCTAAACATATTTATATCCTCCTAATTTTTACAAAATAAGTAATTAAATTTAAAAAAAACAATTTCTTATGATATATAAATTTAACCGAACTATAGATAATTTGTGTTTGATATAATAAATTCTCCCGGAGTGAGAGGTGGGTGTCGCGTGAAGTGGGATGATTATAAGACAAGATGCGAAAAGTGTGGCTATGGATGCCATGCCATCCAAAACAAACACATGTGTTAGGTGAAGAAATTTCTCCACGATAGAGAGGCTGTCTCAACATTTTTTTTTTAATCCCAAACTTCTGTCTCAACAATCTTTCTATATTTCTTTTACTATTATATAAAAATATATTTAATATCTTAAAAATATAAAATATAGTCAATATTTACCGTAAAAACTAATAAAATTAATAGAAAATATTATTGAAGAAGTTAATTAACATTTCTCGAATTTTTTTTTATTAAGATTAAGCTATGTTATTCTTTCAACAGAAAACGACTGCATAAATTGTTGTTGAAATTCTATACCAAATGATAAAGCAAATTATTACTGACAATTTATTTTTAGTAAAAATACATTAATACTTGCATATACTTCATTACTATTTTTATTTTTTTATTTTATTATATTATTTATCGTAATTATGATTCTTTTTATTTATCATTTCTCTTTAATCGTCTAGTAGCACATAATCATTTCTTTCTTTTTTATTATTAAGTTCAAGAGTCTTAACTAATATCGTTAATTAGAGATTAAATTATACTCTTTGTTTTTGAGATATGTGAACATTATTAAATATACTATTTTTTTAAGTGTTGATTTTTTAAAATATTTTTATTTGTCTGCCGTTTTCAAAGTTCAAGATAGTATTTTTTGTCAATTATATTCTTAATTTCCAGTTAATTTTTAATCAATCTACATATTCATAGCTAATATTTATTTATTGTAGAACAAAACTAAAAAGGTACAACAAACAGCATTCAAAACTATTTTATGGAAAACAATAAAATTTATTACATTTTTTTGTTAAGTTTTTGTAGAAAAACCTTAAAAGACACTTAAAAATAAATTGGAGGAAGGATGACGTAATTCATTTAATTTAATACTATTAAAATAAAATATATATTTCTTCCCCTAATAAATATGAGTAGTATTAACTATCCACTTCTTATTAATGCTTCATTTGGACGAATAGTAAAATAAAAATAATATAATAATAATAATAATATAATAATAATAATAATAATAATAATAATAGAGTAAGAAAATGTATTATTTAGATAAATAAAATGAAAGAAATGAACAAAAAATAAAAAAAAGAGTGAAAAATATAAAAAATATTATTTAAAAACTTTTTAAATAAATTTAACTTATGGCTGTAAAATTCTATCACATTGTTTTTTGTTAATTAAAAATATTTTCTTATTTTTATGTTATACAATATTTTTTTCTAAACATTTAAAATAAAAAATAAAAAATTCATAACCCCTTTGGCCCTTCTATTCCATGGTGATATCTAAAATTCCACCCTAACAAACACCCCATAAGTGTATCTAGTCATGATTGTCTTCCCTAGAAAATGTCTAATTTCTTAACGTTCTATTTTACAGTTTTCAAACGACTTTTTGTATAGGAATTTTTTTTCTTCAACTAATGTGAAGGTTGGCATTAATATATTGAATCAGTATTAAATATGTTAACTAAAGTTTGATTATTGATTTTTTTGCATATAAAAAATAATTTCTTATGATTAACAAAATTCACTTTAGCAAATTTTAAAGTAATCAATCTCTTATTATCGATAATGAGATTTCGTTCCTAGTCGTATATACAAAAAGTTTAGTTGAACATGACAAAAACACTTTAATATATATTTCAGAAAAGATTACTGTTCCATTTTTGATCTAAAAATTACTACATAGATTATTAAAAAAAAAAAAAAGATACATGTAGCATTTTTTTAGGGATCTATAAATTTATGATTTTCACAAATTATATGACGATAAGTTCACAAGAAAAAAAAAATCACTTGACCTCCATCCATTACTAGATGTGGAGATAAATCTTTAGTGCCTTTAATTTCTTCACAGAGGAAGAGCCGATTTATATTCCTAGATTTATCCTTTATAGTTTCCATTATATGCCTTTAAATAGGTAACCATGTTTCACATTAATTAGATTATACTCCTAATCTCATCAAAGAGTACTTACTTTGCCTAATTACTATTCGATTCTGAATTATTTATTAATTCCTTAAAAGTCACATCTTCGCACTAAACTTTTTTTTTTTTCATATTCTATAGAGATTTTTTTAGTGCAATTATATATATATAAATCGAAAACTAAATGTGAATATTTTTCTAGTGACGATTCAAATATTGATTCATTAGATTGTGAATTTATCTCTTCTATTAAACTTAATTTTTGTTAATCACACCAAACATTTGAGTGTTTGATTATATTGGAAAAAAATATAATTTATTTTACATAAAATGACCCTCTAATTTTACAAATTTAAAGTGTTAGAGAATGAGAATGCTTTTTTAATCTTTATTAATAGTTTCAAAATTTTGTTTTTTATTTTATATTTTTATTGGTAAAAAAAAAGATAAAAACAATGGTTAGAAATTGCTATATAAATATTTATAAAGAATTAAAAAATATAATATGTTTATAATTATTATTAAAATAAAAAAAATTGAAAGGAAAGAAATTGAAATGGTTATTGCATTGCATGCATGGAAGAAAGCACAGAGATGGTGATGGTTAATAATTTTTGTGTCACGGGTTAGCATATCCATATCCAGATGAATTGCACATGTCAGAAGAAAACAAAACAGGTAAAAGGACATTTGCGTGTTACCAAAAGGTCAAAGTGCGATATGGGTCTACGAGGCTCCATCATCATTATGTTTCTTTCTAACATGCTTGATGCCCATATTCTCCATCATTAATTCCAAAGCAACCGTTTATTATTATTATTACTAGACAAAATTACACCTGTCTCTCTGTTTTTTCTTTATAATTACAAATAATAATAATAATAAAAAATTAAAAGTCTAAAAATGGTAGAGATCAACTTAAAATATATTTTTTATGTATTGTTATAGATTATTAATTATTATTATTATTATAATAAAATACAATTCACCTAGGCTCTGTTTATTTTACACAACCGAAAATTAAAAATTTTAAAGACAAAAACACACATTTTAAGACAAAGTCTGTAAAAGAGTTTCGTTTTTCCAAAACAAACAGAGTTTGAGCATATGTAACAATACACACTTCTAGGCTCTCTAGCCCATTTGGTTTGAACCTATATTTATAGTCATGCAATCCCTCCTTTGAATAAAAAAGAAGAAGTCATGTAATATAGTGAAATGCTGTTTGTTACTTAGACTGTTCTGTTTGAATAAAATTTGATCACGACTCTGTTTGTAACTTTGAGAGCTGCATTTGAATAAATTTTGTCTGTGGATATTTTTTATGTATTTATAATTAAAAATAAGAAAAAAATAAATATATTTTTTTATAAATTAAAATTAGTTTATATATAAGTTAATATGTAAATCTATTTTATATTAGCTTATCTAAAAATTTATTTTTAATTCATATATAAAATATTTTTAACTTATAGAAAATTTATTTCATTCTTTTTTTTTCAAGTGTTTACGAAAAAAATAATTATCAAATAGGTTCTAAATAAAATTTAACTAACATACACTTAAAATTCAGTTTTGAAAAACTAATATAATAGATGTTTTATAAATTATTTCATACATAAATTAATTTTAGTTTATAAAAAATATTTATCTTATTTTTTTATTTTCTTCTACAGAGAATCGTATCTAATCAGAATCTGAATGAAAAATAATGTCAAAATGTCACTCTCCCATATTGACGATGGCCACTTTTAGAATGTTACTTCCTTATAATATAAATAAAAGAAAAACTCATGAATGATAGTTTAAAATGTAAATAAATTTTATCTAATTTTATCATATTTAATGATATTATTTTAAAGTATTTTTTATTTAATTTAAATTTTTCGATGACTCTTTGATTTTTGTGATATCAATCACATGACCTGTAAAATAAGAAAGACTATTTTTATTTAAAATAAATCTTTTTATAAAATTCAATTAATTTATTCATCAAGATTAAAGGAATTAATTAATTTAGTTAATAATATTAAATTTGTCATAAATTAATGAGACATATTATTATTTGTAAATATTTTTGTTAGTTTTAATTTTTTAATATATCTCATTTTTAATATATTTATTATTTTAATTTTTATTTATTATGAAAATTAAAATAAGATTTTTAAAATATTCTTCGTACAACCAAGAAGGTAAATTCCAAAGAGTATAAGATATTAATGTGTCTTATTTACCATTTATTAAAAATTTAAAAATTATAATTAAAGATATTTTTATAAAAAATTAATATATAAAATATTCTAGATCGATTCTTATTAAAAGAATTGAACAAAAATTATAATTTAGTTCTTATAAAAAGATTAAAGGTATTAAACATCTACATGCACTAATCCCATAATCCATGTAAACAAATTTACTTTTTATTTTTAAATTTGTCCATATTTTATTTATGCACAAGGTTCAGGGGGTTCAAATCTAATTCAATAAAAAAATTATAAATTAATAAAAAAAAACTCCAAAAACAATAAAAATCAAATTTTTTTTTGAATGATTTTAAATATATTTTTTGTTTACCTTGAATTTCGAATGATGTCTCCAAAATGGAACTAATTCAAATAAAACCTATATTTTGAATACACGTACAATTTTTTAGCCTGATCTAACGAAGAAAGAGCGATGAATAAGTCAAAAGTATTGGTTCTTATCTAATATTCACATGGCCCTCACCCTTCTTGGCTTTGGCATATGTGACAAAACCATTCAACTGGTAAAATGCAAGGTCACGATCTTGCATTGCCACAAACCACGGTTGTTAATCTTGGAAAGGAAATTAAGTTCCATTGAAAAGTCCTTTATCTAACCATTTCTAGCTTTTATTACGGTTGTCTTGTTTTCTATCGCCCAAGATTGCTCACTTTTGTCAGGTGTCTAACTTTCAAGTGACATTCATTTTTTAAACGAAGAGTTACTATTAGTTAGTATTCAGCATTCCGACTAGGCACTTCAATACAAATTTCCCAAATAAAAAATATTGCACGTGCTTTATTAGTCCATAATCCAAGATCTCACAACAAGAAGAATTTCTGACTCTATATCTCAAGGATAATATAATCCTTTTTATCAAAATAAACCAAAAAATAAAAATGTTGTGCAAATTAAGAAAGAGAAAGAGCATGAAAAGGAATCTCCATCCAGCATGTAAAGTCGTTGAAGTGCTCTGTAAGGTGAAATGACTTGGTATATAAAAATGGAGATAATGAGTAATGAGTTGAATGTTGTTGGACATACTTTAGACTGTATGAGCTGCTTGGATGACATTCCGGTCTAAATTTTTGAGTCTGACTACAGACTCAATATGTCCTCTGAGAGTGTGTAACTCACCCAGCCTGATTGATGGCATTTTGAAAATGTAAAATTAGAAGATTAGAAGAATAGAAGAATAGAAAAAAGAGGATGAATGAATTGAGAAAGTGTTAGAAAGTACCTGGCTATTTCAGCACGTCGTTTGGCCTGTTCAGCTATCAAAGAAGACCTCCTTCCATTTACCTCCAAGCCTCCTCCTGACATTAGATGCAGTCCTTGCAGACTCCTCTGAGATAGTACCCACTTTGCAGCCCTATCTTCCTTTCCATAGTCTTTCTTTGATGTAAATGCAGTCTGTTCAAACACACACATCATTTTCCTAATCACTACTCATATGGTTATATATTTTTGGTTACAAGACTAAATAGAACTATTCTTCACTAACCTTTCTCTCAAATAGGAGATTCCATGCATCTCCACTCAAGGCATACCGCACTGTGAACTTAATGATGTCCAGAGGTATATAGAAGATTAAACTGTATAACCATATAACACCAGCCCATCGCCATCCAATTCCGCTAATTTTAGCAAAACTTATATATGCATAGACAGCAATTAAGGTGGCCACCTAACCAATTGATACATACAAACCAACACATTATTCAGCAACAACAATTTTTTTATGGATTTATGCAACATGTGTTTGTGTTACATTACCAGTTGAGCTATTACAAAGGCACACATCAGTAGAGTTCCAGGTCTCTCTAGAAATGACCATCCACGGCTACGAGTGACAAAAATTAGAGCCTGGCTGATGATACTAACTTGCAGATACACGGCAGATGAAACTTTCTCGCTGTCGCTAGATAAGGAGGTTACATTGAAGTGGGTCTGCAGAAACACTTTGTTAAGCATAGAGATGTTTATTGAGTGAAATCTTTGAGGGCTAACAAATTGTACCTCAAAGAAAGTGGTCTCAACTATTGCCCAGTAGAAGAGGACAGTAACCAAAGCAAGATAAGTGCCAATGACGACTCCTGTTGCAAATATCTCAGGCAGCTTCCAACTGTCAGGCGTCGGTGATGGCTTCACTCTGTCTTTAGAAATGGTCATGATGGTACCTAATTAAAAACAATTATCAGTACAAATCCTTACATATCACTATATCTCTTATTTGGCCTAATTATTTTTATGCCTAGGATTTGTTCTATTCTAGTTTGTGAAGAGATTTGTTATTCCTTTGTTAAGTTATATAGGAGACAAAGCAAAATTGTTTCTGTTAAAACTGCTATTTACTCAAATGAAGAATATAAATTTTCTGAAGTAAGTGTAGACAAACAATTTTGAAATATGGTATGGAATACCTTGAAACTTTCTGGCTTTGGTTATAGCGTAAGGGAATCCTCATGTTAGTTTTAGCATCAACTGAGATTAAGCAGTCAAGATAGGGAAAGGGAATACACCTTTTTAATCACTAGGCCAACCCTCTTGGGTTATAATATAATGCCTGAGATTTTATATCCACTCTGAAGATAGAATTGCATACCTTTGCAAAATTTACTCTCATGAATGAAGAAAAAAATTAATGGGATCCTTCAAAACCAAGGGAAAAAGGCTGTGTATTTTTTTTTTCTCATTTTATAATGAATATAATCTCTACTATTATATTGTTATAAAGTCACATAAAATTGGTGAATGTAGTTTTCATCTATCATTTAAGTATGTATGTACAGAAGAAAAGGAAAATGGAGGTTCTATGGTTCATGTCCATAGTCCTGGGGATAGAAAAATTATCTGATGCATTACCATCATTTAGTATTGCAATGATCAGGACCATGAAGGGTGGAAAATCATATTTCCAAATCAATGCTAGGAGAGTAAAACCAAGCTGCAAAAGTGTTTGGTTTGACACGTTAGATGCAAATCCCAAGGGACTTGTGTTTAAATAGAAGTCCAAAATAAGGAAAAATGACTTTGAAATTGGAGGTAGGAACTTCGCTTACCACTATCCTTATGGTGATGGAGACTGCATATATCTGCATTAAAGAAAATAATCAAATTTACATCAAATATATATTAAGTATCATGAAAGAAATTAGTTGAGTTATTACTGGTTAATACATTTATAATGACTGGTGGTCTTAACTGAACAATCTGATGCTGTTTTCAATTTGATACTTTGACTATGTTCTGGGAGTCTTGCTTTCATATTGAGGCTATGTAATGTATAAAAGTGGAAAGGCGAAGTTTTCTATGATAATACAGAGAAGAGGAATATTGCACACTCAACTGTATAATTTTTCATTCTTTGGAATATAGCTCTGCTAGTTAACACAGCACTAATAATCACACTTAAGCCAGGCTCGGTTAAGACCAGATCAGCAGCACCTCTTGCAGCATCTGTAGCATCTGACACAGCTATTCCGATATCTGCTTTCTTCAATGCTGGGGCATCATTTACTCCATCCCCAGTCATTCCAACAACATGCTTCTTTTCTTGTAAAATTTTCACTATTTCATACTTGTGTTCTGAAAGTATGCATTGAAAAAATTATCGTTAAACAGATTTGGTGAAATAGCATCATTTACGAAAATGATAGGTAACCACATATAGGAGAAATTCATCCAAAAGTTTTGAATAGGACAACATAACTGGTGTTAAGCAATCCGACTAGGAATTCTTTTCATGCTTAAATCACTTGTTATTTGGATGGTAAATGTGAATAGTGCAAGCAATGGCATAACTCATATTTGATTAGCAAATTATCCACATTATCTGGTATTATATATTTTATAGGAAGCTGAAAGGTGAAATAAACAGCGATCAATTGTGTAAGATGTTGTACCAAGAGAACATCATGTTATGTTACTATCTAATACACCAATATTGCATCATTCTTCTGTCTCGAAAGTATATTTTTCTGTTTGTAGTTATTTATGATACTGAGAGAAAGCCAGAGAGGAAATGAAAGGAATGAAGAGAGTGAAATATATGATCTGAGAGAAACAAGTAATTTTCTGAAATATTAAATGCATATACCAGGATATACACCAGCAAAGCCATCTGCCTTTTCAACGAGCTCGTCTACAGGGAGAGCTTCATTCTCATCTTTTTCGCGACCCAACAAAGATGAAGAAGGGTACATGTTTGTTCCCATACCAAGTCTTCGGCCCGTCTCCTTTGCAATTGCTAATTGATCTCCTGCATTGACATTTTAAATCTGCTTATATACAAAATTTGATGACATACTCAACCACTTCTTTTGGAAGATATTTGAATTTCACTATTTGAGAAAAATATTTTGCATTGAATAAGATATGCTGCTTTGGGTGTGTTGCAGGTAAGGTTCCAGTAGAGAGAAAATATAGTTAAATTGAAACATGACATGACTTATTATATCAGGTGAAACACACTGTTAAAGTCATGTAGAAACTCAATGCATGGTGTTATTGCTCTGCTTTTTCCACTTACGTAAACAGTTTCACAGATCCTAGAACATGATTCACGCCCATGCTTGTCAATGCCTTTTCAGATGACTCGTTTAACAGAATGAAACAAGTCCTAAATCCAAATTTTCTTGCATATAGATAGCTAATGCACATGAAATGGAACTAAAGAAAAACTATAAAACATTACCCTTTTAGTCATAAATAAAACACTTTATGCGAACCTTAAGATAATTAAAAGAGGACCAACTGAACTAGTGGTAATAGAAAGATTATTCACTAAGAAATGAAACAAAAGAACCACTATAAAACATTATCCTTCAGTCCAGAAACAAAACATTTTATGCATAATAAGGAACAAACTGCCACCAAACTATGGTCTTTAGTTCTATTCTATTGTATGCTTTAATTGGAATTTCGTGTTTACCTGTAATCATCTTAACGCAGACTCCAAGGTTAAGTGCTCTTCGGATGGTCTCAGCACTATCATGTCTTGGCGGATCAAACAAAGGCAACAAACCACAAAAAGTCCAAGGACCACCAGGGCTATCTTTGGATTTTTCAGGAATTTCCTGAAAGAGTTATGACTTATCTAAGTAAGACAAATTAATAATTGAGATTCTAAAATTGTTCAAGTCATGATCATGTTTTCTAGTTTTGGAAATTTCTATCAGTAAGCAATAATTGGCATCTTTTTTCTTGATTTAATTATCCGTTTAGCAGGAAAGGAAAAGACAGAGAAGGGTAATAGGCTGTTATACCTGATAAGCAACTGCAAGAGATCGCAATCCCCTTTCAGCAAATTTGTCTATTATAGTGTGCACTTTTTTGGCAATCTCGCCTTTCTCTTGACACAAATCTAGAATCTGGTATTCAGCAAACAACAGTGTGAAGTTCTATACAAAAATAAAGGACATTCCGAATGACCTACACCATGATTGCAGAATTTTTTATCTCCTATGGATGGGGGTCCATAGAGAAAAACTTTGCATTAGATTTGAAGTAAAACTAAGAAATATTAGGCAATAGGAAATGCTATATAGTAACCATCTTTCATGAATTTTGATACCTGTTCCGGAGCTCCCTTACTAGCTCTATAAAAATTGCCATCAGAATCAATATATGTTATAGCTGTACGTTTATCTACAGGATTGAATGGTAAAAAATGAACTTCAGTGATGTTTGCACGTGCCTGCAGAGAAAAAGGATGAATTATTTCTCTTTTAATAGTATGTTGTTGCTTTCATATCATAACGGACATTTCGAGAACTTCAGTATCAAAGGAACATGGGTATCTTTACCTCCTTTGGATCAGCTAGCATATTAACTATGGCAGCATCAATGGCATCCTGGTTTTCCACTCTAGCTGCTCTGGCTGCAAGTAGAACAACAGTATCCTTGTCCATATTTCCGTTGAAGACCTATTCAGCATGTAAAGACAGCGTTTTTTTAATAGCTTATTGGGGGTGCCGAAGAATGTGCCAACGTGTGACTAAATAATATGTTTAATTGAAGTAGTGCCAAATGGTAACTAAGATTTTTCTTTGCTAACCACCCAAAAAAATCGTGAATTGAAAGGAAAACCAGAGATAACCATTAGAATATGTTATATCATGAAGCTTGAAATGCTTCCAAACTCCAAACATGCATGAAGTTTGAAAGAGTTAGGTGAAGATGATCAAGTTTCTAAGTATATAAATTTTTTAAATGACTCGATCAGACTGCCTGCAGGTGTACTCATTATGAACTCATTGGATTTTATATTCTTAGCCAATTATTTAGACATTAATATTCATAAATCATATGAAAATATACTGTGTTAACAATTTTTATGTCATTTTTTAAGCACCTACCTCAATAAGGCTTGGATCAACAGTGAGACGATTCAGTGTAAGAGTTCCAGTTTTGTCACTGCATAGCACATCCATGCCTGCCATTTCTTCGATTGCTGTCATTCTTTTTGTGATAGCTCCCTTAGGAATGAAGTCAAAATACAGAAAGAGCATAGTCAGCAGCACAAAGATAAGCTACAATGCTGTAAACTTTAAGGTAACACTACAGTGCCCCTGTATGTATGCTGGAGGTATGGATACCCCAAAGTGGAACTATAGGATTTGTCAAACTTTAAACTACAGTTATCAATAATAAAGACAAAAGCTTAATAGCTAAAAAGTTGAACCTGCTGAGAAAGACGATGAGAGCCGATTGCAAGTGTTACAGATAATACTGTTGGCATAGCAATGGGTATTCCTCCAATTAGGAGGACAAGAAGGTTGTTGATTCCATCCCTGTATGATCGATGCTCCACTGGGAACATTATAATTATTTCAAAAACCATCCCTATAGCTATAGAGCAAATGCAGAAGTTACCAATTGAGGTAAGGACCTGAAAAAAAGTAAGCAATAACTACGATCATGGTTTGAAATTTGGATGATTATTGATAAAAAAAACTAGCAAAATTGAAATGCGTTTCCATATAAAACGAATGCTTTAATCTATCTTCCTTTCAGTGTTACTTAGGACAAAGTGTACACTTCTCTTTACTCCTTTGTGGTAGTTTTATCATAAGTAAAGCACCATGACTGGCAATCCTTAAAACCACCATACTCTTTATGTAACCATTCAAACTTGTAGCTCTATGTAAAGATCATGGGTTGGTTATCTTTCTTATTAATGTAACCATGTCAATAGAATTTGGAAGTTTTCCAAAGTTACCTTCTGAAAATGTCCAACAACTTCGGTACTGTCAACCAGGTATGCTGCCTTTCCAAAAAAGGAGTGAACTCCTGTTGCTATCACTACAGCTTCAATCTCTCCATGTTTACATGTTGAACCTGAAAAGACCTCGTCACCAGTTCTCTTTGTGACAGGTAGAGATTCTCCAGTAAGGGCTGACTGCATAAAACAAAACCAGGACATCACATGAACAACTCCATCTTCATTCTTGATCAATAGTAGCAGTTTATGTAATGAGAAAACGTGGTGAAACCGCGGAATAGAAAAAAAGAGTTACAATATTTATTTATTTATTCAGAACAAAGGCTTGCCTGGTCAATTTTTAGAGGGTCTCCTTCTAGCAAGCGAGCATCAGCTGGAATTATATCTCCCAGCTTTATGCTAATTATATCTCCAGGCACTAAAATAGCTGCATCTTGCTCTTGCCACTGCCCATCTCTGAGAACCTGAACAAAGATATTAGAGAGAACTTTACTCATTAATGATATGTATGTAAGGAATCTTAAACACAAGGTATTGTAGCATAACTAGCATTAAGCAATATATACTACTAAAACAATTTCTATTTTTTAAAGGAGATTTATTTGTACACTCTGCATGGCATAGGTGATGAATTCCTAAGATGGATCATGGATGTCATCAACAGAGAAACATACCTTTGTTTTAGGAGCTAAACGAGCCATCAGTGCTGCTGCAGCATTACCTGCATTATTTTCTTCTATAAAACTAATAGTTGAGTTTATTACCAGTAGGCATATAATCCCTATAAAGTCTTGCCAATCAGGACCTTCTCCCTGAAAATTTATCTCAAAATAAGGAATCAAGAAATGGAAATACAAACTAAAAAGTAAATATTGAATGAAAAAAACGAGCATATAATATTTCGAAGAACAATGATTTTGTTCTCTACTCACTCCGCCATTAGCAAGGATAATTGCCATCAATGCTGCTGCCTCCATAACCCATGACAGAGGATTCCACATAAAACTAAGAAATTTCAATATTTTATTCTCCTGCAGCAACATTTGAGGACGGAGTTATGGTTAGAATTTCTTTAGTTACATGCAACATGCTAACCATGGACAAGGGCCTCACAACAAAATACAATGTCTGTTTGCCCTTCATAATAAATAACCATAATGCAGTCTAGAACAGATGAAAACACTTTTGAAACAAATTTCAACGGAGAACTGAAACAGCATCCAAATATCTGATTATATAAATCATAGGTTATTTGAGATGTGCAGGGAGACAGTATCTACGTAAATATGAGTGGATAGTGCCAAAAAATCATAAAAGTCATTTCCTTCATAATATTTTTTAAAAGTCATTTCCTTCGTAATATATTTTAATCTTTAAACATTTTAGATAAGTGAAAAATGTGTTATTTTTTGTTCTTGGTTCAGAAGTACTACACAAATAAATCACTACTGTCCATAAATATCCCAACTCCAGCTTGCCCAACTCTTCTACTTTCTACTGATTGACACATGAGGTGTTAGATATACAACTTACTAAGTGCTTATTCAGTATGTTGTTGTCATATAAGAGCTTCTGTTACAAATTTAATTAAGAAGCTCATTGAAATAAACTTAGAGTATGTTTGACCAGCTTTTTTTTTTCTATTTAAAACTTACTTTTAAATTAATGCTAGAAATAAGAATTAAAAAAAAGTAGAAGCTGTTTATTAGTTGTTTTTTAACTTAAAAAAGTATTTTAAATTAAAAGATGTGTAGTAAAAAAATTAAAAGCTTTAATTTCATTTGAAAATAATTATCTTCTCTAATAAGAAAAAAATTATAAAATAAAACATATTGTATAAAAATTAATGTAATTTACATAAAACATTTTAATGATGATAAAAATAAATAAAATATTAAAATACAAGTATTTAAAACAATAAATTTTTTAAAATGTCAAAAATTGTTTTGTTAATAAAACTTTATCTAAATGATAATTTGCAAATATATATATATATATATATATATATATAATATGACACACGGTTTTAAGAATTTTTATAAATAAAATGTTCGGCCCAATTTCTCCTAAAAAAAAAAGTTAAACATACACTACCTTAAAATAACTTATGTTGACAAATTTTACCCCTAAGAGTGGTGAGATAAGCTATGAAGAGCCCAAATGTGGTCCAAGAGATTATATTGTTGTAACTCAGTGAACAAGGTACTTGACATCTTATTGAATGGCCAAATTTATCTTGGTTCACGTATTCTATATGAAAATCATATATTTATAAAAAGTTTGTTCTTACTTTCTTCTCTTCAAGTTTGTTTGGGCCAAATATCTGTAATCGGGCTTCACCATCATCAGTTGAAAGTCCTCCTCGTGATGTTCTCAACTGTTCAAATACTTCTTCTAATGGTATATGCTCCTGATCAAAATAACACTGTTATTTACAATACATATTGAAGTTGAAATTAAAATAATAAAACCTTTTTTTATTTCATAAATTATTTTCTGTTCTTTTTAATTTTTATTTTTAGTTACGAAAATGTACTTTGTTTTTATTTTTAAATATTTGTATAAAAAACAAAAAAAAAATAACCTTCTATTATTTTCACTGCTTTCTATACAAATTTTTAAAATAAAAATAAAGTGACATATTTGTAATTAAAAATAAAAACAATAAATAAAAATAGAAAACATTTTTTTCTTAAAGGAAACCGCCTTAAGATTTTCATATGTTGGAGGACTTACCAAATCAATGCCCTCTCGGTTGAAATTCTCAGGATCAAGCAAAGGTTTATCCAATTCCTCAGCCATGTTATTTCTACAAATTATGTAGTTAACAAGTGGTGTAAATCACAAAAGTAGATATCAGTGAGAAAAATATAGAGCATTTAGTAGCATGATACATTAAGTATTGGATGATCTAAAGAAGTAGAATGAATTTTTAGGCATTAAATAGTTACTTGGAGGAAAATGAAAGTGGGGAGATGAGCTTCACCTTCGTTTGGAACAAGTAGGTAGTGAGAAGAATTAAGATATTAGATATGTAACACTGTTATGTTATATTAGTTACATGCTGACCGTTTGTTGCGAGTCTCAGAAGAGTGGGTGATTCATATAAATTGTAAAATTGAAACATCCTCATCCTGAGTGTCTCAAATTTTTGACGGTGCCACCTTCCAACAAATTTCTCAAAAAGGACAAATGGGAAACAAAAACTGTTAGCTTCAACAGCATTTCAAAACTTTCTTCTTCAACCTAACCTTCTCTCCTCCCCCATTAAATCCTATCTGTAAACCTTGGTGCCACTTACATAACTTCATTAAATAATGACCAAAATCCTTAACCGTCCACAACTATCTTTGAGTTTCCAATACTTCTTTCTTTTCACTTTTCGCTTGCTTAATATTACATTACTTTTTTGTTTCATTTATATCGAGGATATTATTTACAGAGAAAATGTTTGTTTATGGTTATTTCTCACTTGTGAGTATTTAAAAACGTGACACAAAAGATTAAAAATTACAAAAAAAAAAAACATAGATAAAAAATTAAACTCAAATATTCTATTTTTGTCCAAAAACATTTATAATTATAAATTTGTTCACTAAAGAATTTTATTATAAATAATCAAAATATAAAATTTCATTTTACTTCAAAAAGAAAAAGCATTATAGCTATTTGTAGATGAAACAGTTAGCTTTCATTCACTTGATTACAATTTAATTACAAATGATCTTGGCAGATAGCTGCGAGAATTTTTGCACCCCTAATTTTTTTGATAAAATAAAAAATTATGATAATAAAATTAGAAAAACTTTATGCATAATATTCCTTTTCCTATCGAGAGACCCTAGGAATTTCTTTTGCATCCTGATTAATATTATAGTAAGGTATATAAGTCATTTTGTTCGTTTAAATTTGTTTCACACAAATATATTACTTAATTAAACGGGTTCAGTCGGTTCATACCATAAATTAAATTGTCTAAATTTTATAGGTTTACGTCCGCACCATATAACCCGTGAAATATACTGCTACTTGCTTAAAAAAATGAATTTTCTAAACATGTACTTAATGTTTAACTTGATTTTTTTTAAAAGAAAAGGTATATTTTTTAAAATAAAGAATAACAAAAAAAATTATATATGCATAACAAATTAAATAACTATTATTCATTATTCTTTTTCTTTCATCTTAATTAATAGAGAGACGACACTTCATTTCTCAAAGTCAAGTAACATTAAATATATAAAAAAATAAAAAACAAAAAATTCAAAATCAAATATAATTATTAATCTAATCATTTAAGTATCGTAGATTAATTAAATACATAAATTAACTATAAATTAAAAGTCTTGTCAACTAAATATATTTAATAAAAAAATCACAAATATACTGGCAAACCAACTAATAAATTTATGTAGACAACAGAAACTAAACAGATTAAGCTTAAAAAAGAAAGTCACATTTTAAAATAAAGCACGTATTTTAGGAGAGAGCATCGCGAAGTCCAAGTTAAACAGATAACCCTCTGAATTAAGACCACTTTACTTCAATTTGGTAGCATCTACTTAAGGGAAAGGGAAGGTTAGAGATTCGCAACTTGGCAAGTGCTTCTGTTAACATAGAAATATCAAATCCAACGTGTTTTTTTGATAACTAATCATCCATGTAACAATCATTTTTTTGCTTTTTCTTTCTCTAAAATTCCATTTGCAGCAAAGCTAATTCCTTTGCACAATATACATAATATATTATATTTGACATTTTTTCCTTTTAAAATCAAATCTACGATATGTAAAATTAAATTGAAAGTAATCATTGTTAACTTTTAAAATAAAAATAATTAATAGTAGGTGACAAGTTATAAAAAATTAAAATGTATTTAAGTAAGCAACCCGTAAAATATGTTTTAGTAAACTTTTATTATATGAGAAGTAATATTATAAATTTAACCATAAAAATTATTGAAGAATTTATAGGACATAAATTCTTTTTCATAAATTTATGTACTTTATTAAGAAAGATTACAATCCTATTTAGATAAAATTTTCAATAAATACCTATAAAAAAAAGTTTAATTATATTTTTAATCTTTATTATTATCATTTCTTGAATTTAATTTTATTTTTTTCAAATTTTGATTAACTATTATTTTATGGTATTATTTTTGTCTATCCATTGACATCTTATATTTAATAAAAATATTAATGTGACACTTTACGACCCTAAATACATGAAACAAGATAGACAAATAGACAATCAACAATACAATGAAAAAAATCACAAGAAAAGATAGATCAAATAGATTAAGATAATATATATATATATATCCAATATCATATTTCATTCTGACTAAGATTGTATTAATGGTTCATTGAATCATTATTTGAATCAACTAATTTGATTTGAATTTATCAATGTTAGTATTAATTACTCAGTTACTAGTCATCAGTTGGAGTAATTACTAAAAATTTTTGAAGACTTAAAACTAACAAATTCATACTTATTTTATAGAAAAAAAAATACTAGTTGATATTGAAATCTCATTGCACCAGAGAAGAAAAAGATGAAAAAGAAAAAGAAAAACTAAGAATGTCTCTTTTAAGTTTATTTTTTCATTTTTAAATTTTTTAATTCTTAAATTATAAATAATCTCTTAAATTAATTATAAATTTATTTTATATTTTAAAATTTTAAATATTATAATTTTCATTTTTCCTATTTTAAAAGTTATATAGTTCTATGCCTTTTCTTTTAAATTTTCAATTAAAATAATTGAATTCAATCATTATAATTCAACGACATTTCTTAAATTGATAAAAAGGTCAATTAATAATTTATAATTTCTATATAATTTTTAAATATAAAATATTTCAAATTATAATTTTTGATAGATTTAAATAAAATATTTGAAAAACAAGCATTATTTATGATGGGATGTTGTCACTCGCTGGCGGTCATTCAATTAAACTTTGTGATGGAAAATATTTAGAGAGATTGTTTCGTCACAAAATCTAATGATAAATATGTAATTTGAAATTTTTGTGAGAGACAATTTTTGGAAGGAATATAAATCTGCCACCAACTCCTTCACTAAACATTTAACATTTTTTAGATTGATTTTGTGAGAACAAACTTTGATAGGGACATAAATCATTAAAAAAATCCCTTGCAAGAAAATTTATGTTTACTTATTGACTAATATTTTATGGATTGGTTAGAAATGAAAAAATTTATCACTAATTCGTACCAAAGTTAGATAAATTTGTATCTATCACAAAGGTCATTACTATTAGTAATAGAATATATTTTGTCTTTAAGTTTGGTCACTAATTTTAATTTTTTTATAATAGATGTGAAGTTAATATATTAATTAAAATTATACAATAAAAATAGTGGATGAATCAAATTCATGAAAATAATGAAGGGACCAAATTTAAAAAATAACAATAAAGAAAAATACAATTAAACAAAAAAAATATATAAATCAAATTTCTTCCATAAAAATATATTCAACGCAATATCTTATATGGATAGCTTAATGTTAACCAATACTTTTTAGTACATATGATTTATCTTTGGAGCAATTGATTTGACATTTTTTATATAAGTATTGTTGTTTGTATAAGCAATGTTTGTTAACCATTTTTTAATAGTAAAAAAAATAATTAAGCACAAAAAGAACATAAAAAATGAGGAAAATTAACTGTACTCTTTATAATAAAACTATTGCCAAAAAAATAATGGTGCTTGTGAAGGAGAATGTATACCTTGTTGTGAACCATGAAAGGGGATATTGTGTTGTATGGTTGGAGGTTTATCTTCTGGAGTTATTGTAGGAGCTACATGCTTTAGAGATGATCTTCTTGTTTGATGCATTGATGCCTTTATTGCATGCTGGACTACCTTAGGAGTCTTTGTGCATCTACAAGTTTATTCTTTCTTAAAAGGTATTTTGGTTAGTCAATCTCTCTAGTTATCATTGTCTAGTTTCATTTGTATATTTGAAAGATAACATATAAATGTCATTAATTACTTGTAGAGACAAAAATTAACTTAAATAGAAAGTGTGCATGATTAAAAAATAAGTTTCTAATCATGATTAAAAGTTATCTTCAACATCACTATCATATTCATTGTCAAGTTTATTTTATTATTTTCTTCCATTGAATCCTTTTAATTTTGGAGTTTAAAGTTGATAATAGAGTCAATTTATTTATAATAATTTATTTTATTACATATGTCATTCAACCTTGATAATAGAGTCTACTTATTTATAATAATTTATTTTATTACATACGTTAATCAAGCGTTAAACATTAGTTAATGTTACCTTCGATATTATATTATCCTACTCCTAATAAAATTGTCAAATCCATAATTAGTGTGTTAAACATAATTTTATTAATTAGATTATAATTATACTTTTTTCTAAAACATGTAATTACAATAGGTGAAATATTTGTAATTGCATTTTTAAAATAATAAAATAAAAATATATGATCTCATTAAATAAAAAATGTAATTATAGAGGGTGAATACACACTATAATAAAGACATACGGATATATTCATGTATGTTTATGTTATTACTTTAAAAAATATAATTATAATGGGTGAAGACCCATAATGTATATAAAGATGTAATCATAGTGGATTTCATCCGCTGTAATTATATATCTGTCTTATCTATATAAAGTATGAAGTTTAAATTTAATTTATTTATGATTTAATTATTTTTATTTTACATTTTTAAAAATTATTTTCATGTTTATTAATTAACTTAGTGTTTTGTAAATATCTTTATATTAAAAAGATAAAGTCGAAATAAAAATAAAACACATATTTCTTTTCCTAATGATAACTGGAAGATGACATGTTCTAATGATAGAGATGGTATATATATATATATATATTTATTTATTTATTTATTAAGATAGATGGTAAAAGTTTGATAAGTGATAAATATAAAATAATTATAATTAAAACACAGTTTAACTTTAACTTTATACTTTGTTTTAAAAAATAAACAAGTTTAATTGAATATTTAATTAGTCAAATTAAAATAATTCACAAATAATTGTGGTCAATTATTATCGAAGAAGTAAGTTGCAACTTACCAACCAATTTTAATAAATATGAGAGAGGAAGAGAGAACGGTTTCAAAAAAAAAAAAAATTGAAAGTTAAAATTTGTTAATAACATGAGAATGTACATGAATATGAAACAAAAACATAAAAAAGACGAAAGTTGAGGGGTGCGAAGAGAAGCAGGCAATGAGGCAGGGGTGATTGATTTGATTGAACAACATACATATTGGACATATTGTTCTTTTCTTGTAGTGAAACTGATTCAATTTGCAGCTCAGAATGAAAGAATCTCATGGATGAAACACCTTAGATTAAGAATATTCTTTAAAAATAAAAAATAGTGGAAAGTAGAGGCACAACAGATAAGATAATAATGTTGCTGCGTGCAGTGACCACCTTCCTTGTGTTATTATTTGCCAACTAATTAAGCTCTTCTCTTCTCTTTTCTTTTCTTTTGAAGCATCATATCCACCAGCACTGGATCTGCCAACTGGACCTCTCTGTAATATAAGTTTAAACAATTAATAAATAAATAAGAAAGAAGTAAAAATAGGATGTGGCGGCATGCATGAGCACCTGTTGTGTTTAGGCAGTGTGGGAAAATGGGTAGAAGATGTGAGCAGGGATACCCATTGTCTCTGTTCGGTGCAAGTGGTAGACAGGAGGAGGGTACATTGTCATCAATGTATTCGCACCCACAATAGCCTGCCTTGGGTTTGGGTACCCATTCATGTAGCCCCCACCGCTTCCCAAACTCACCTTCTGCGACTGCATGCACCAATTCCAATCACAACTTTTAATTAAACTCCCACTCCTAATCTATTATTTCTTACGTCAATTTCTCTTTTACCTCAATGTACTCATTGTAATTATAATTGTAATTTATATCCGTCGTCGCAACGTAAGTTGGTGTGTACCTGAATATAATAATGTACACAAAATACATAACAAATCAAATTCAGGCTGTGAAGTATTCAATATTAAAGATGCCCTTATATTGGTCTACGGTAGAATTAAAAAAAACAAACACTGTCCTTGTACTGCTGCTAAAACTCTAAAAAACTAAAACAGAAAACATGACGATACAGAGACATCTTATAATGTGTCAATACGATTTCATATGTATTATTATAAGATAAAAAATACAGATGTATTGAAAATTTGACGAAGCGTATAGATAGCACATTACTCATTCATAAAAGAATCTCTAACCTTTACTATAATAGTACTTGTTAATAATTTAATTTTGATATACTGAAAGTGTATTAACTAATTAAATAATACTTTCAAAGCAATAATTATAAAAAAAAAATAATAGTTTTTAATGATATAAATCCATAATTAGTTCGTAATAAAAAAAAAACTATATACGGTACATGAAATATAAAATAAAAAAAGAAAAGAAAAGAATACCCGTAAAAAGGAAAGGGGTGATGATGGAAGGGGGAAGCGGGATAATACCACTGGAGGTGATTGGTGTTCCTGATTCCTCCAACGTTTGATCCACTTCCTGGCACTAAAGTTAGAAATAATGTGATGAAAATGAAGTACTAGACTTACATTACAATTTACACGTAGCTAATTAATGTGTAGATAGGTAGTACTTAATATTACTTACCTTGTGGAGGCGAAGTGGTGGAAGAAGACCTTGAACGGCGTGCACCCAGCGATGCCAGATTGCAATTGGCTCTGCGCCCGTTGATAATCAGAGTTGGGTCCTCGCAAGCCTTCTTCGCTGCTTCAGCTTCCTTGAACGTTACCTTTTTCATTTTATAAATTTATTAATTAATTTATTTATTTACTTGAATAAATTAGCATTACTAATATTATTGACTTACAAAGCCGTAACCTTTGGATCTGCCTGTGAGCTTATCGGAAATGATGACTGCCTCAAGGATCTCACCAAACTTTTCAAAGTGATCTCTCAATGTCTCTTTGGGAGTTTCCCAGGGTAGCCCTCCCACAAACACTTTGGTCAGCTTGGTATCCCCAAACTGTCCATCAACGTTGTTGTTGTTCATCATCGACATTGTTTTCTTCTTGGATCTCCTTTCACTCTTACTTCCTTCTTCTTATACACCACAATTTAATAAATAAAACAAATGGGTCAGTGAGTGAGTGAGTGTACATTATTAATAGGGAAAGGACTACAATACCACACGCTTGACAGATAGATAGACAGACTATGATTAAGCATTACCTGATCTGATCTCAATTACAAACGCCCCCTGTTTTGGCCTTAACTTACTTTATAATTTTATTTATACTAGGGGTTTCAACAATTATCAAGGTCCATGCAGAACACATTCACATTCACTAACCCCACCCACAGATATTTAGTGGAAATGGCATTACTTTATGTTCGCTAAATAATATGGGCCACCATGAAATGTCTCCCATTACTGTTTACACCAACATGATGAAGGCCCATTTATGCCGCACCCAAACATATTATTGACTGATTCCTCTAAAACTAGTACTCGCCAATCAAAATTGTTTGATCAAAAGTGGTTACCACGTTGCAGCACTCCCTCACCCCAGTTATGACTTATGATGCATTTTAACAAGAGTGAGCCTTTGTCCCTCTCAGGCAGGCTGAAGCCCATTGATGGAAAAAGTCGTTCCACTGTACCCTGTGTACGAATACGACCAAGACTCTGCTATAGTAAATACCAATACGTTTATTAGGCCACCACCACAATATTTTGTTATCTTCCACCTTTATTCTTTTGCTCCATATCTTTAATCCTATTTTCACTTACCTTATATCTTAATTGGGCCTTTATTTGTCTCTTATGTTCCAATTATTATTTACACCCGTCAAATTATTAAGCTTACAATCATTTTTCTTTCTTTTTCTTTTCCCAATAAATTCACTTAAATCGTCTTCCTTCTTTCATTCCTCTTTTCAAAATAATCCCTCCGTGCCTTACCCTCACACCTCATTGGATTTTAAAGAATAAAAAACACAAACAAACAAATGAAAGGAGAAGCACAAAATCATTTCTGACAATCCCACCATCTCGCACAAAGCCTATGTATGACATTTCTTGTGTGCTTCCAATATGAAAATTGTCACTCTTTCGGAGTCTTGACAGAGATGCATAAAGTGTTCACACTTCACACTGATATAGGCTTTGGGAAATCAAAATCAACTCATTGATGCCCCCACAGAGTTCCTTTACAATAGTTCACCACTCTCTTCTTTGTTTTCGCATATTTGACAACCTAAGAAGGTCCTCTCACGCAGCTGAAGGTAGCTAGCAAAATGGGTTCCCCCAAAACGGATGACACTGAGACACAAAAGTTAGACATGGGAAGAAAAGAGAGAACTCCCGTAGCCATCATTTGGAGATATGCTGATTGGATTGATGTTAATGGGTGCTTTGGTAGCAATAGGAGATTACATGTGTCCACAAACGTTTGGTTGCTGTTTGCTAGCTAAATCAGGAACAGCTTAGGTTACAGTAATAACTAACGAAGTAGTAACACTCTAATGACTGACGTTGAAAACTGAAAAGGTAAGTTAACGTTGACTCACTCATTAAAGTAGACTTGAGCTTACTTTAATGAAAAGGTTCCACCATCATCTGGTGGTGGGTTGAGCCTTTGCATGATTTTTTTTTTTTTTTTACCGGAGACAATCTTATTGAGTTACTGAGAATTATTACGTGGGATAAATTTTTTTATTCAATTATTTAGCATAACTGTATATCCTAAAGTTGTTTTAAGTTAAATCAACCTTATACTAATTGAATGTATTTGGTGATAATAATAATTATTTTCCAGAAATTAATTTCTAATATTATAAATAAAACTCAAAATCTCTCGTATCTCCACCTGCAATTTGATTGAATTTGATGAAAAATGTAAGTGGAAATTATATAAAACAGGTAAGATTGAATAAAAACGAGATTAAAATAATTTTAATAGTATAATATATTTGATGGAGAAAAGAAGTAGAGGAAAAAAAAAGGTAAAAGGATTTAGAGAACATAGGTGAGGTTTATTAAATTTTTATATAAAGGATATCTTTATAATAAAAATACAAAAGAAAGAGAAAATAAGATATATTTAGTAATTAGAAGGGTGTAAATAGCAATATCATGAATGTGTCTTTTTATTTTTTGTTCCCAAAAACACGAGCTTTTTGGGCATTTGGTTCGGGAGAATTATAAAATAAGTCATAAAGAAAATTATTAATTTTCATTATATAATTCACCAGAAAATCTTTCATTCAGTAAATTGCAAGTATCGCAATGCCGTAGACAATATTTTAGCATTTATATAAAATAAATATTTTTTATATAATTAAAATTTATAATATATAGTAAATTAAACGTGTTAAAATATTAACAGTTAACTTTTGATTAAAAATTTACTTAATTTATTCTTATTCGCTTGAAAAAGACAAATCACTTCCTATTCTACACGAATATGAGATTTAATCTGGTATTTATCCAAAGTTTCTGATTCGTTGCTTTACCTGCCTAAATGCCTGAAAAAAAGACACAGCTAATTCGTGTCATTTCCAGAGATACGAGTCTCAATTGTATCAGCTCACTCAAAATTATTAATATTTAGTTTGGTTGTAAATTTTATGGCCAAAACTGCAAATAATGCTTCATCAGAAAAAAAAAAAAAAACTAATAAATATTTACAAGTTTCAAAAACCGGAAGTCACCAGAGACCATTAGTTAGATGGACACAAAATTCAAATACTTGAATCTTTGAAGCAAGTTCCCTATTTCATGTATCTGTCATAAAAAATGTATAAGCATGTGTTTTCAAACGATCTCGAGGCTCTTGTATCTCTAGATATTAGAAACAGAGAAAACTGAATGAAGATCCGTACTGCTTGAGTTTTACTCTATAATTGCAAACTTGTGACACACTTCTGGAAGTACACTGAATGGAGATGCATACCAAAATAAAGGATTAAGAAATCAATCCTTATGATGCACGAAAGGCATGTTAGTCCTTATTTTCTCCTCGTATTCAGCACTAGTGGGAGGGCACCAAAGACGCCTATGCTTTCACTTGGATCTGTACTGTACTGACTGTACTTTTATCAAATAAAGGGTAAAATGGTGAAACTGATTGCAAGATCAATAGAATTAATTAGTTAAATTAAGAAGCAGATAATGTAACTTGATATGATAATGTCAAATATAATAGCTCACATGCCGTTGAAAATAAAAACGAGAAGCCTAAAAGTATATAAAAACTTCCTTATGTTCTGGAGTACTAGTATGCATATAGAAATGTAACCATATCTTCTACATCAAGATCACATTTGCCATCTGCATTTGACCCACCACAAACTAATGCTAAATTAGAAGAAAGATAATCTTGATCTCAGCACCAAATTAAATATATCTATTCAAGGTAAAATTGGCATTCCTAAAAAGATCCTACTCAATATTATGCTTGGAGTCCAAACTTTTGGAATGTCATCAAAAGCTGGAAGCCAGCCATCAAACCTCCACCAAAACTAAAGAATATATCATTTGACTATTTATCAACGAGTCCAGGTAGCTTGCATCTGCCGATTTGCATATCCTTCATCCAACGTTCTATATGTAAATGTTACATTCTTGACAAGGCAACAAATTCCAAGCATAACTAACTAATTATATTCTACCACGTATATCATATTAAGAACACCCTCATCTTTCTTTGTCAGTCACCAAAAGAATGAAAAGATATGAGACTAGACCAGGTCCAATATTATCCTCTAAGAAGAATAAGTACTTGGTATGAAATTTTGGCTTTGCATAACAAGAGATGAAATGGACCATAAATCCATCTCACAAAGGAACATATTCCATCTACCTGCTAAACAAGATTCGTCCAGAAGATATTGGGTTAAAATGAGATATTATCTTTGGGATAAGAATAATTATAGCTAGTATAGTTCCCAATACATTAAGGTCGTGACATGTTTTGTAGTAACAACCTGTCATTAATTAATAGATAAATTTCTTAGCAAACCAGCTGGGCACATTTTGCTAAACAATTCGAAGTAAAATATTTGTTGAGTGTTGGTAACGTGAGGGAAGGTAGAATCCAACCAAAGCTCCAATCCACCTCAGAGTTGCCGGGTTTCTTTTCCCGCGGCTAAACACTATTATCCACAAATTACAATAGATAATTTAATTCTTTAAGTATATTGTCAAGAGTTTATTCATAATAATTATATATATAAAATAATCTTTTTAAAAGAAATTTATTTCAATAATTTTTATATATAGAAAAGAATTAGTTTTCAATTATCCATCAATTTTAATAATCTTGACGTCTCGAAAAGAATTAGTTTTCGATTATTCATCAATATTTTAAGGAAAAAGAAAAAAAACAGCAAGTGCATTGTGTGGATTATAGCAGTGCCCCTCTTTTCATGGTCACCTTTGCCACTTTTCTAATAAACCTCGGTTGTTTTTGCACGCCAACCAGTTTGATATGCATCGGTAACACCAATGAGGGCACTATTTTATTGCATCACGTAAACCACATTCATTCCCCCTCCTTAGTCCTTACCTCTGTACGCTGAGAGCCTCAGTTTTCAAGCCTGAAGACGTTTCACTTCCTTTATACTCCTCCATTCAGTCAACCTTTGCCTTTGTTCGTACGCACGTGTGTGTGTATATATATACATATACATATATATATATAAGTTCCTCTGCTCCCTCAAGCTCTGTCGCGAGCTTATTTTTTGGTGTGAAAAACACTAATTATTATTAATATCATCAGGCAAATAGATAGATGGGTGAGGTTGAAGAGTTGAAGCAAGGAACTAAGATCCCTGGAAAGAGAAAGGGAGAAGGGTTTAGCAACAAGTGCGCTTCATTGGTTAAGGAGCAACGTGCTCGTCTCTACATCCTGCGCCGCTGTGCCACCATGCTTCTCTGTTGGTATATCCAAGGAGATGATTGATGAAACCCAACTTTTTATTTTTCACTTTCTTTTGCTCTTCTTTTACAATATATATGTTGGAATGAAGGAAGATCCTCTTAGTCTCCTTCCCTGTTTTTCTCTTTTTACCCAATGGGCTTTTACGGGGACAGGACACTTTTATGGATATCCTCATTGCTGCTTCTTTTTCCACATCAACCTATGGAGCTGGGAGACAATAATCAACTCAATGTTTTTCACTTTATTGCTACAACATTGGAATTTAGTCCTTCTCATGGACACCCTCTTCTCCCCAAACCATTTTTTTCTTTTACTCTTTTCTCAATTGCATTGTAGCTTCAGAACTAGTAGGTTATGTCAAACAAGTTGTAAACGTTTAATCATTATTTATATAGTTGCTTTATCGTCATGAAATATTGTTATAGATACGTGTTCATCAAATATATGTGTGAGGATTTGGAGGATGCTGCTGCTGGGTTTTACAGGCTGCAAATACAAATTAAGTTATATTATTTTTTGCTTTCTTTTTCTATCGCGTCATTCATTTTCATACTCTGAAATAATTTAACAATTTGTTGTATAAAATTAATTTCTCAATTAAGAATATATATGACTGGAGTTTGGAGTTTCACTTCTTCACAGACAAAAACGTGTAGCGAGAAACGTTTATGAATAAGTAAAATGATTTCGAGATGAAGAAATCGATTATTTAACAAAAATACTAGAATATATAGGGTCTACCTAGTCCAAAATTTTATGATATTACCTGCCTTTCCGTATGTACATATGTTACTATATTTTAACCAACCCTGTTGTTTATTTGTTTCTTACTGTAACACAAAATTTCGGAGCAGGATTCCCTGCAATCAAAAAGTAACTGCAGGGTCCTGCAGATAACATCCAACGGTTTAAACAAATTAGAATTCTTTTTTATTTATTTAATATATATAGTTTGTTTTTAATGGTCAAGATTTTACGCGGTGACAAAAGTGACGTCAGGGAATCTACTATTTTCCAAAATTTCATGTATGGTTAACAGTAACACTCGTGCTGCGACAAACGAACCAAACGTTAGAAAGTGGCTTGTATAGCAGATCATTGCCAAGTCTTGCTTAGCTAGTGACTTTTAGAAGGGTGACTTTATAATGGTAACTGTTGTGGAGACATTGAATCACGTTCGTAGATATAGTAATAAAATAAATTGGTCTAAATTATAGATTGAAAGTTATTTGCAAACAGATCTGCCGAATTAAAATTAGTCATAATTTTGTTTTTATTTTAACGAGAGTATGGTAATTTAATATTTAATTTAAAAGTAATTTTTCTTTTTTCTTTCTCAAATTTCAATTATAAATAATGAAAGTATTTGTTTTTTCTCTTCTTATTTTTCTTTCGTTCATCTTCTCTATTTGTCTATAATTTTTTTTTATTATCTTTTATATTTGTATTTAAATTTTAAAGGATGTTATTTTTATATTTAATACACTTTTTAGTTATCTTAAAATATCAATAGAATAGAAATACTATCCAGTGATGGTGGGATTAGTTAAAATACCGATCCCATGAAAAAAATACTAGTTGACTTCTAATATTAGTAGTATCTATAATTTATGTTATTATCATGTGATTTTATTTTTTATAAAAATATTTTATTATAATTTATTATTTATATAACATTCTGTGGTAATTTTTAATATTGTGTTATTATTAAAAGAATGCACCTTTATTTTTATAATATTATAATTTTATAAAACCTTCTTTTCAATACTATATTAATTGGTTTTACTTTTTTTTTATTTTGTTTTCATAAATGAAATATTTTTGTTAATATTTGGGATTTTTTAAGTAAATTGATTCAAAAAAGTCACGGTAATTATATATTACTAAAACGAAACAACCCCTTTTGTTCTGCACAGAAGAAAACTACTTATTGTCTATACTAGAATCAACTTAGAATGAAGAACAGTTAAAAAATATCAAATATTAATACAACAACAGTGGGAAAAAAAATTTAGTTTACAAAATGAATTATTGCAACCAGCACGAAGATCTCTCTTCCATTTGGCCAACGGCTATATGCTCTCTCCGACACCCTTGTCGACATGGTCCTTCCCTAGTTCGGTATTCTCTAAGGTTGAGAAGTTAAAGCGGAGCAAGGGATATTATTGGTGTTAGAGACAACTTCTTTACCTACAGGGAAAAGGAAAGCACATATGAAAATGAGTTTGTGGAGGGAACTTCGTTTTCGGAACTTCAGAGTTTTAACTGGTGTTGATTTTGGAGGCTTTAGGAAGAAAATATAATAACACCGAAAATATGTGTTTGTAGTATTCTACTCTACATGTAAATATCCGGCTTTGTCTGAGATATGTTAGATTTATTTTAAAAATATGATTAGTGAAAAATATACACAATATTTTTTTAAATATGTTTAACTCTTTAAAAAAATATATTAAAATATTTATCTAAACATTTACTTATTAAGTCCAAACTATATTGACATGCCCATTCAAAATCACTCTAACAAAATAAGTGGTCACCAATACAACAAATGAAAACTTTAAAAAATTAATCCATTGGATTCACGTTTTTTAGACTAAATATGTATTGAGAAGTAATTATCTGATGCTTTTTCATTTTTTTATTCTCAAAGATGAACTTGTCTTGTAAATGTGCATGTTAAACACAATTCCAAACCCACATTAAGACAATTCTAATTATAGTTAAAACTTTGAGTTTCACATCAATTCCATCCTCTATTATAGAAAGTCACTTTAAAATATTTGTATTAACAATTCAAGTAGGACCAAATACAAAAGTTAGTTTATATTAAAATATATATATATATATATATATATATATATATATATATATATATATATATAATATGAATTGATTGGAATAGTTTAAGGTAAGTTTTTTTTTTAAGTTTATTTAAAATGTTTGTTTTTACTTGAACTAACCCAACTTAGTTAATTTTGGGTTAGGTTTCAAGTTACTCAACAAAAATAGAAAAATGTTGAGAAATGAAAAGAAAATGGAAAAATAACAGTTGTTAGGACAAATTATATAATGCTTAAGTATTTTGATTTTAAAACCCTAGTACGTATCATAGTTACAGGTTAGTAAAAAAATTGTAAGGAAACATTAAATTCTTCAACATTCACTTACAAGCTCTATTGAAGCTAAAGGAAGACAAAAACATAAGAAACTCATTGTGTCAATATTTTTAGTTGCCCACATATATAAGGACTTTGGAGAAAAAGATATCATCTTAACTATGAACTCTATCTAAACTTTTGTATATATATTGGGGTATTGTTATGCTTTTGACGACCATGATCTTTATAAGGTAGAAAAAACTACAGTGAGATAATTAAATCTAGTGGTTAGTGTTGGCATTTCAAATGTAGATGTCATGACATCTCTTGATTAGCGACCATGATCCCTCCACGAGATTAATATTCAACCAATTTAATAGTTGATCTAAAATCGAGAGAGTACTTAATGAACCTTTATCCTTAACTTTTCTTAAAGTGAAAATAATTAAAGTCCAAAGAGACTTTATAAGAAAGAATACTTAATGAATTGTTTAGAGAAACAAATATAAAAAATAGTCATGTTTAATCTTGAAGAGACTTATAATAAAAAATACTTATAATAGGTTTTAGGTAAAAACCATGATTACCATTCACAAAATTAACTAACCTTTCATTCAAGCAGTGTATAACTTTTTGAGTTTTCCTTCATCACATTATAGCCTATTTTCTTTCATAGCAATTTGATAATAATAATAACATTCCATTAGCTACATAGATCTTAAAACACTTTATCATAGGTATACTTTTGAGAGTAGGCAGTTTCATCCTTGTACTCTATTCCAACTGATTTTTGTGATGTTAGATCAATTTTTTCCCTTGCATGTGAAGCATGTACTCTATCCTAACACCTTTCACGAAAAGACACAATGGTTCTCTTGTTGTTGCTATAATAACTAGGCAAATATAGTTGTGGTTGTGGTCTTGTTGTCACAGACAAAATAATATCATAAAAAAATATTAATCTAAAAGTATAAATTGTTAATATTTAATATGAAAACTTCAATTTTTTAAAATTATTTGAGAAAGTTAGAATTTTAAGAAAATTTATAAATACAAGATAAAATGAGATCAAGTATATTTGGTTATATATAAAAAAAAGAAATAAAAGAGACTAATTTTTTAGTCATAATTATAATAAACAAAATTCACTTTTAAATGTATTAATTATTAATTTTTTTTATACTTTTAATTAATTGTGAACTTTATTAATGAATTTTTTAAAATAAAATTAAAATTTATGATATTATTAATTAAAGTTAATTAATTTAATTATTTTATTGGCCTTGATAAATGAATTAATTACTTTTTATATATAAAAGGGAAGTAGAATAATTTTTAATGACTTTTTTACGAAAAGTAAATTAGATAGAAAAATGTTAATTTTGTTAACCCAAGAAGGCGAGAAGCCATGACTAGTGACGTGATAATATTTTTTCAGGAAATTGATTTTTTAAATATTTTCCTTTTCTGTTCTTTCTCCTTGAGTCTGAACTATAGTTCTACTCAATGCGGTTCCTGAATTATTGTTCTGCTCCAATCGCAACACAATGACATAATTCCATAATGTCTATATTTGAGGGTGTTGTGATTCAGATAATAGCATAAGAACACACAACTAAAATAAAAGATGAGAAAAACACATTACCCAGTGGCAAAGAATGTAATTTACTAATAAAGTAATTACAACAAAAGAAAAAAGGGAAACAATTTGGGGAATTTTCTCCCATATTCAATTTCTTTGTTATTTTTCCGGTGGTGTATTTTTCTACTGCCTACGCCCTTTATATAAGGGGAAGGAAACCGCGTAAGTGAAGGAGAAAACGCATAACGGAAGAAGAATTAAAAAGAAAAAAACGGTGGCGTTTATGACAATAAAAGCGGTGGCGTTTTATTGACAATAAAAACGGTGGCGTTTTTATTGGCTTTTCAACAATCTCCACTTGAAGATTTTGATTAGATTAATCAAATCTTCACACCTTTATTCTTTATCCTTTGCCATACATGTAGCTTACTTTTCAGATGCCACAAGAGGATCATTCCATGCGAACTTGTCAATGCTAACTGGCTTTGTCATAACATCTCTAGGTTCTCATCGGTGTGAATCTTTTGCATATCCACACTTCCTTCTTCCACCACTCTCGAACAAAGTGATATCTTATGGTATGTGCTTTGTCGTGGAATGAAAATTTGGATTCCTTCATAATGTAAAGCACTTTCGATTTGTCACAATACACAACAATTTGTTCTTGCTTTGTGCTTTCGAGTTCCTCCATTACCTTTTTAATCCAAATAGCTTCCTTACATGCAGGTGGGCTGCCATGTACTCTTCTTCGTAGTAGACGAGCTATAACATCCCCAGAACTTGGATAACCAACTTATCGCCCCTCTTGCAATTGTAAATACATAGCCCAGTAGTAGATTTTCTTTTATCCACATCACCCGCAAAATCTGAATCGACATAACCTCCGACAAGTAGTTCGATCCTCCGTAACATAAAGCAACACCTGAGGTCCCTTTGATATATCTAAGGATCCTCTTAATAAGCATTCAATGTTCTCCACCAGGATTTCCCATGAATTTACTAACCACTCCCACTGCTTGTGCAAAGTCGGTCTTGTACAAATCATGGCATACATAAGGCTTCCCACCGCTGATGCATACTGGTACTCGAGACATCTCCATCCTCTCTTCTTCATTTGCTAGGGCTCATCTTGGAGGATAACTTGAAGTTAGTAGGAAGAGGGGTAGAAATTGGCTTACAATCTTGCATGTTGAAGCCCCCGTAAGATTTTCGAGTAATAATTCTTCTGAGAAAGCCAAACCTTCCTATCTTTTCTGTCTCGGTGAATTTGCATCCCTAAAATCTTGTTTGCAGGTCCCAAATCCTTCATATCAAATTCCTTAGCCAATTGTGCCTTTAATTCTTGGATTTGATCTTTGTTGGGGCCTACCACCAACATGTCATCCACATACAATAGCAGAATAACAAAATCAATATTACCAAACCTATTGTAATAAGTACAATGGTCTGAGCTCAGTCTATTGTAACCAAGGCTAATAATGAAGGAATCAAATCTCTTGTACCAACACTGGGCGCCTGCTTTAGATCGTGCTGGAGATTTGGTCAACCTGCAAACCAAGTTTTCTTGTGTTTTAAAGCCTTCCGGTTGGAGCATATAAATTTCCTCTTCAAGTTCTCCATGAAGAAAAGCAGTCTTTACATCTAATTGCTATAAAGATGTAAATCAAATACAGCACACATAGCTAGAACAATTCTGATTGTCGTCATCCCTTTAGTACCAATCTAGCACGATATCTTTCCACTTGATCATTGTCATCTCGCTTGATCTTATAGACCCATTTGTTGGTAGATGGCTTTCAGGCCCTTTGGAAGTTCCACAAGATTCCATGTCTTGTTCTGTGAAGAGCCTCAATTTCTTCCTGCATTGCAGTCATCCAAAGAGAAGCATCTGAACCACTCACAGCCTCCTGAAAAGTTGAAGGTTCTCCTTCTTCATTTAGAAGACAATACGCATCATGACTAGTCATCACATATTTTGAATGCCAAGATGGTTTGCTCCTTTCTCGTGTTGATCGTCGGAGTTCTCCATTGCCAACCTCATTTGGCTCCTGTTCTTCATGCTACCCTTCTAACTCAGGAGGAAACTTCTGGAAGTCTTCTTCTCAATTGGCACTGTAACCTTGTCCTCTATCAAGCTGTTATTTTTGCGCTCATTTTGCATTTCATTTTCTGCAAAGACTACATTCCTGCTAACAATAACCTTGTGGGCGTGGGATCCCTGGCGATACCCTTCACATTGTCAAGATAGCCCAAGAAGATACATTTCCTGGATTTTGGATCCAGCTTTGTTCTTTCTTGTGAGTTGTACATTACGCACGGGACAGCCAAAACCCGTAAGGATGAATAATCGGCCGGTTTACCATTCCACACCTCCATTGGTGTACTCAAACCAATTGTTGTTGATAGAGATCGATTTATTACATAACAGGCAGTTTTTGCTTCGTCGAGAAAAGACTTGGCCACTCTGTTGTTTGCAACATAGCTCTTGTTCTTTCCAAGAGAGTTCTATTCATCCGCTCTGCTACACCATTCTATTTGAGGTGTATGTGGGACAGAAAAATTGTCGACAATGCCCTCTTGCTTGCAGAATGCTAAAATTCTCCATCTACATATTCTCCTCCGTTATCCGTCCTCAAGCACTTAATTTTCCTCCCAGTCTCAAGTTCTACTTGTGCTTTGAATTCCTTGAGGCGAGAAAATACACTTGACTTCGTTTTGATAGGTACACCCACATCTCTCTGGAGTAATCATCGATAAACGATACAAAATATTTTGCTCCTCCTAGGGATAATACCGGTGATTCCCACACATCTGAATGAATCAAGTCTAATTTGTGTTTACTCCTGGTAGTCGTCTTAGCAAACTTCAATTTGTGTTGCTTACTTATCACACAGTGTTCACGGAAGGGTAAACTTACTTCTTTAAGCCCGGGTAAGAGATTACGTTCATGCAAGAATTTTCAGACCACGTTCTGACATATGACAAAGTCGCAATGCCACATAAATGTCACATCTTCCTGACTTGGTGCTGCAACCGATGCATTCGCTTTTGCAACGTATCTCCAGCCAAAGCATATACAAATTTGCCAAGATCTTCTTAGCCTTCATGACTACCAAGTTCCCCTCACCACCTTTAAGATTTCATCTTCAACATGGATCTTACATCCGAGATCATCTAATTGCCCTATGGACAGATGGAGATTCTTCTTCAAGTCCTTCACATGTCATACCCTTGAATTGTGCGAATAGTACCATCATACATTTTTATTTTGACAAGTACCTACCCAAAGAATCTCCAAGGCATGGTTGTTTCCCATGAACACGGATCCACCCGAGATAGGCTCATAAGTGTGAAACCAATCTCGATCTTGAGTCATGTGCCAAGTTGCACTTGAATCCACTCATCCATTTATCATGAAACTCCCTTTTACTGTTAGGACTCATTCTTGTATCATTTCACTGAATGTCTCCATCTTCTAAGGTATTTGCAACATTACCTTGTGAAGATGATTCTTGTAGTTCTTTTGTTCATTCTTCCTCTTCCAACACTCTTTCTTCGTGTGCCCTTTCTTGCCACAATAGTAGCATTTGAAATTCTTCTTGCCGAGAGTTTGACTATAATGATTTTGACTCCACTTGAGCCCGTTAGTTGATCTTCCTCTCATCATTGTTAAAGCACGCTTGTTTGGAACTTTCCACTTTGCTCATCCTTCTGGATTCTTCTTCAAGAATAGCTCGGCGACGTCCTCAAAGTGTAATTTCCCATCAATATTATTATTTGTAATATTGATGATGAGTTGATCATACGAGTCGGGTAAACTTCTGAGAATGCAGAAGCTCCGCGCGATTCATTTTCAACTATATTGAAATCTCTGCTGGCGATAATTGGGCAAACAAGGTGTTCAACCTGGTTGATGTGGTCCGTCATTTGATATGGACTCACTCATCCAGAAGAGTATAGAGTTTTTCTCTTCAAGAATATTCTTGTGTGAAGTGATTTTACCTCATATAGTTTGATGAGGGTATCCCAAATCTCCCCATTTGTATTCTTTTTCGCCACCTTTGGATAGAAGCTGAATCCACCATTCTAAGTGCAAATTTGCAATAGCATTGTCATTGATTTCTTTCCACATTGGTCCGTGTGAGCCGCGGTTCTTCCTTCGATTGCCTCATGCAATTGTCTCTCCTCGAGAATGGCCTTCATCTTTAATTTCCAATGTGAAATTACTCCCATTGAACTTCTCTATCTCATATTTCGTTGTCGTGGTTTTAAACCGACTTTATGCAACCTTCACTTATGAATAGTATTGCCCTCTTTGGAGCGACACGGTAGGCCATGAACAAGTTCACACTACCACGCTCCAAAGAACAAGAATAACTTTTTTCGATGTGGAAGATCGGATTAACTACAACCACAGAGCATACTAAATTTTCTCCAACACTATTCTAGTGACTATAAGAGCGTGAACCTGTTGGACCGACTACGTCTATTTTGTTGTGATTCGGATAATAAAGATAAAACACACAATAAAAAATAAAAGATGAGAAAAACACATTACCCAGTGGCAAAAAATGTAATTTACTAATAAAGTAATTACAACAAAAAGAACAAGGAAACAATTTGGGAATTTTCTCAATCGCGGGGACACTCTTTGTTATTTTTTCTCGGTGGTGTATTTTTCCTTTCGCTGTTTCCTCTTATATAAAGGAAGGAAACGCGTAAGTGAAGGAGAAAAAACGATAAAGAAAAATTAAAAAAAAAAAACGGTCGCTTTAGTTTATGAATGATAAAAGCATTGGTTTTATTGACAATAAAAACGGTGACCGTTTTTATTGGCTTTTCAAACAGAGGGTTCATTTGATATACTTATCTTTTCCCTTTTCAAATTCCATCCACTGCCACCACTGACAATGGAACTATTTCCTTGTTTGTACTCATTGGTCAAAAGAGATATATACTCTAATCTACTCTACTCTATAGTCAACATCTAATCATGCCCCTCTTTCATTCCTTCTGTATCTTCAATTAACTTCCACTATATTTTTCTGTTCAATCATACCCCTCGCATCAAACTTTTTTTAAATTAAAAATAAATAACGAAAATAAAACCTATCAAAACGTCTTTTTTTCTACCCGTGTCGTTCATATCTTTAGTCTTTTTGCGTACTTCTGTTATTGTTTTAATGTTTTTTGTACTATATTTTGTATATGATGTGTGACCATAATTGTCAAATCAGAACGTTGAATAGTATTCATTGTTGCGTTTCTTTCATTTTCTGGTGGAACATAGTTCGATTGCTTCACACAATTAATTCTTTCCATTAGGGAAAAAAAAAGAAAAGCAAAATTTTATTTGATGGTTTTAAATTGAAAGGACATTTGCTGAAACTTGGAAGGAACCTGTCCTAGTTTAAGCAAGGATATGAGCGCATAAAACTAATACCATAGACATATATTATTGCAGAAACATTGCAGGAAGGTGAGGGCCAAGGGTGCATAAATTGTCATTTGTTTTAATGATCGATTTCATTGCTGATTTTTTATCCGAGGATTCCATGCATATCTTGATAGCAAATTATTTGTGGCATTTCATTTAGTAACAAAAGTAACCATAGTCCATATGGAACGTGTAATTTGCTTCAGTTTGATAATTCGGTATATACTGTTGCTAGTCAATAGCATTCAAATTCATTTTCTGTTGTACAAGATATATACAACATGGAATTTGTTACACCATTTATCATTCAGTTCAGTTACTTTTGAATGTGCAGTCAACAACATAATTTGTCCAAAAGAATCAAACAAATGCTCTTGTACTGAATGGCCTGAAATATAAATTTAATTTTGGCATGGTTTTCCTCATGAACTTAAACTACACTATTCTGTCAAATAAAAAAGGTTCTGGCATTTAATAAAGTGGATGGTAACAGCTAAATTCAGTAAGTTGTAGCGCTGCAATATTAAGATTTAAAAGTAAAAGAAGAATGACACAAGTCACATAGCAAAGGCTTGCGGAGTTCAGGATGCAGTGTTCATTGGAAAGAGTTAAGAGAAACAGTTAGTTGCATGAAGGTATACGCAATTATGCTAATTCCTTGGATAGAAGGTTTTTCCGAGTAATATGAACAATCACATGAAATAATTAATAAAATGTTGCTACTAACTTAGTCTGATAGGGAGAGTCATCACTTACAGTGGTAAAAATGATTCTGTATATATTGAAATGCAAAATTCTTTGCAGAAGTATACATATCTATTGTCAATATTTGTGAAGGACAAACATTTATTTCTAGTCTTTATTCATTTGGTGTTTGGATGATCCTACATTGTTCAGCCATTGAACAACTTCTGTGATGCTTGGTCTTTTTAAAGGATTCTGGTTGACACACATACAGGCTACATCAAGAACCTGCTGGATCTCTTCTTCAAAGTTGTTCCCTTTGATATAAGGATCAAAGACTTGATCTTGTTTTCCTTCAGACCTCATTTGTTGAACCCAGGAAACCAACTCCCTTGACATTTTAGGTTGGCTTACATCAACAGGTCTCCTCCCAGTGAGCAGCTCAAGCATGACAACCCCAAAGCTGTAGACATCTCCTCTCAGAGTTGCCACCCATGCTTGTCCGTACTCTGGGGGTATGTAACCTAAGGTACCTACTAGTTCAGTTGTAACATGAGTATGATAAGGAAGAATCAATCGGGCCAGCCCAAAATCAGCAACATGTGCCTCAAACTTTTCATTGAGGAGTATATTGCTTGACTTTATATCACGATGCACTATATGTGGTTCACATATCTGATGCATGTAAGCCAATCCACAACTTGCACCTTTTGCAATCTTCAGTCGAGTAGGCCAATCGAGTTGAGATGGACCATCGGCCTTTTCATGCAACCAGTAATCAAGACTTCCATTTTCCATGTAAGTATATATGAGAAGCCGAAGGCCCTCATGCACACAATAGCCTTGCAATGCAACCAGATTTTCATGCTGTGCTGTCGACAAAGCCTCTACCTCTGCTTTAAATTCCCTTTCCATAAGACCCAAATCTCCTGAAAGTTTCTTGATGGCCAGAGTAGTTCCATTTGGTAACGTTGCTTTATAAACCAAACCAAAACCCCCACATCCTATTATGTTTGCCTGACTGAAATTTTCAGTGGCTTTTAATATTTCAAATATGGTAAGGTCCTTGATTTCATTTGTTTTATTAGGGAACAATACCACTAGGCTAGCCTCTTTGTCAGCCTCAGGATGAACTCCACTGCAAGAGTTGGCAGAAATTGATTCTAGTTCAATACTGTCAGGGTCTCCACCTGGATTGATCCTCCTCTTGGATATTATCCACACTATCAACACTGAAATGAAGGAAACAGTGCCAAAACAGGCTGCAATGACAAATCCAATTATCAATTTTTTGTTTGAGCTGTGTCCACGTGCAGTAGTACCCTGTTGAGGAGGACACGAGCGCTGAACAACTGAGCCACACAACTGTGGGTTTCCTTCAAAGCTGGAAGCGGGGAAAGTATCAAATTGACCACCAGTTGGTATAGGTCCTTGAAGATCATTGTATGCTACACTGAAAGCAGACAAAAAATGCAAGCTTTTGAGTGAAATAGGAATTTCACCAGAAAGTTGGTTTCCTGAGAGGGATAGTTTCTCTAAGTTAATCAAATTAGAAATTTCCACCGGGATATTGCCAGAGAATTTGTTGTTACTAAGGTCCAGCTGATGAAGGACTTTCAGTTGGCCAATCTCTGTAGGGATACTGCCATTGAGGTTATTGTTTCCCAGATATATTGCTGGTGGTAGGTTGGAAATCTGAATATATTGCATCTGAGAAACATTGTTGGCATTAGCAAAGACGGGTAACTCCAGGTAAGTCCTTTCTACTTCGTCATATGCCTGTTGTGATGTTAGTGCTGGAAGCCTTGTGAGCTCAGTTGGAAATATTCCTGTGAGGCGGTTAAAAGACAAATCTATGTAGAAAAGCTCTGGAAGTGTGTTCAACCAAGGAGGAATTGAACCACTAATTTGATTAAAGGACAAATCCACGGCCTCAAGCTTCTTCAGATTAAAAAGCCAATTGGGTATTTGGCCGGTGAAATTACACCCACCCAAGGCTAGAACTTGGATCTTTTGGAAACCATCTGGATTTGTTATGTTCACATCATCTGGCATCATTTCATTGAAAAAATTCTGGGAGAGCATAAGGGTACTAAGGTTCTTGAGTCCCATGAGTAACCTGAGAGCCCCAGTGACATTACTGAGGTTGTTGGTAGAAATTGATAGGAAAGCAAGAGACTGGAGTCCAAGTATGAGAGGTGAGATCTGCCCCTCAAGCTGATTAGATGCTAGCCTTATTGCTGTAAGGGACTTACAGGCATAAAGGGTTGGTGGTAGAATACCGCTAAAGCTATTGTTGCCGAGGTCAAGTGCTGTGAGTCTGAGGAGTCTGGAGAAATTCAATGCTGAGAGGTTTCCCTCTAAGGAGTTGAGCCTTACATCCAGCATGACAAGATTGACACAGTCCATCAGAGATGGGGGAAGAGTACCAGTTAGATTGTTGGCGTGAAGGAGCAAACGTTCCAATTTGAAGAGCTTACCAATATCAGAGGGAATAGGCCCCGTGAAATTATTGGAGTAGAGCTCCAACAATGTGAGGTTGACAAGGTTAACAATGCCCTCACCGATGGTTCCACTGAGTTTATTGAGGGGCAAAGAGATTTCTGTGAGAGAAACGGCATTAAAAATATCACTAGGAAGGGGTCCAGATAGTGAATTGGAACCTGCTCGAAATATCTCAAGCTTGGAACATGCTCCTAGTCCAGGCTGAATCATGCCAGAGAAATCGTTGGAGGAATAATCCAAGAATCTGAGAGAGGAGGAGCTATTATGGTGAGTGCAGAGGAGAGAAGTGGGTATTTCACCTGTGAAGCTATTGTTACTGACATTAAAAGATGTCAAAGTCCCTCCAGCGGATGCAGCTGCCAGGTTCTGAAGGAGAGAAAGTGGGAGTGTTCCGTGGAATAAATTACTAGACAAATCAAGTTCCCGGGTAGTAGTATTATTGACACTGCTGATATTAGCAACAAAGGGTGGCAATTCACCAGAGAGACGATTGTAGCTTAAATCAAGAATCTGAAGGTGATTAAGAAGTGAGAAAAAATGGTTTGGGAGATTACCAGATAAGCGGTTATGGGAGAGATTAAGGTGTGAGAGAGAAGTGAGGTTAGTGAGAGATGGGAAGATGAAACCAGAGAGAGCCCTGAATGGTAGCAATAGATGTATGACTCTATGATCTCCATCACAAACAATGCCTTCCCACAGACAGCAATCAACAGAAACAGACCAATTAAGAGGGGAAGGCGTCGATATGTTCCTGGAGAATGCCAAGAGAGAGTCTCTATCTATTTGGTTACACGTGGAGGCTTGAACAACAACAAGGAACCCAGACAGAAGCAACAATATTGTCACAAAGACCATTAATTTGGAAACCATGTACATGTACATGGAAGAGGGTATTATTTGTTTTGGAGTTCCCTTTGTCATCAGAACGAATCCCCAGAAGGAAAGAAAATGGAGCATTTAGGATCGTTCCTGAATCTTCTTCACCAAAGAAAACATCATACATCAACACATAGCAACGACCATCCATTGACCATGTCCCCAGCAAAGCAAAGCAAAGGCATGGAAGTGGCGTGATGTTGACAATTGGGGATATAAAAAAAGTACGAGTATGCTAATGCCTAATGCCTAATGCCATTGCTTTCCATTCTAAATAAATAAATAATTAATTAATTAATTAATTTCTATCAGCGTTTACTTTTCTCTTGAGAGGGAGGGGCGGCCGGTAGTGCCTCAGTGGAATTTGTCTATGATCATGATCATGATCATCATCATGATTGACAAGTATATGCCATTGCCATACATAACGTGTGCAAGTGGAACTCATGATATATATAATCTATAAAAGAAATATCAATATATATTGCTTTCCGGTCTTCTCATAAGGGGATATTCTCTCTCAAACCACTTGCTTTCTCACTCTCTCCTTTTGCCACTAACACCAATTTACAAATTTTATAACATTCTGGTTGTGACTTTCTCATTAAAACTTTGAATCTACGAAAAAAATATATAGGAATTATGTCAGTTTCACATTCGTGCTGCTGTGGAAGATGATAATGTTAATAATAAAATAAAACTAAGTTCCACTAGTCCATGTCCATATCATTTACAAAGCTCAATGGTTTCAAGCAAGAAACTTCCCCGAGACAATCCCCTGCATAAAAAAAAACAGAGGAAATAGTTAAAAATTAAATAATTTAATTAGATTTATACATCATAATGTGTGCAAGTATACAAGGTTATATCTCCTTATAAGTATGCAAATTATACTACTAAAAAAATATTATTTATAGTACGTTGACTTTAACAAAATTATTTTTGGATTACAACATGTAAATGTCAAATAAGGAGAAATGCCCCATTGAAATTTACAAAAATAAAATCAATATATGATTCTTTTCTTAACGTCAATCACAACCATAACAAAAATATTTTTCTTAGTAGGTGACATTAGTTAAATGAATTAAACGATATCATTTTTCAATATTGTTAATCAAATATTCTGAAAATTAATTTAAATTTATTTTTTAAAAAACAGTTGTACTTAGAATTTTCTTTCATTTTGTCAAGCTCTAATCCTTGGCCTCACCAAAGAAAAAAAAACTAATTATCGGGCTATCTTATCAACTTATGAACAGTTTTATTGGTCTTCATTTTACTCAGTCAAACAATCTTGGGCAATGTTTTATATTGTGATTCAACGTCGATCGCAATTTTTTTAATAAAACTGTTGGCGTATAGTCCTATTATAAAACCTTTTATATTCATATAAATATAGTGTACCTATTGATAATTTAATTAGTCTAATTTGCTAACCAGATTTGTACCAGTTCGTTATACATATATGTATTTTTCAAATTTTATGGTATTCATATTAACTTGACATCGATTTTATCATTTAACAATTTGTGATATCTCATATGTCTTCTGAAAATGAAAAAGAAAATTTTGTATTTTTAATTATTGGAGAGGCTTATTTGATTTTAAAAAAAAGTTGATAAACAAAATTCATGTTAAGTGAGTATTTGGAGGACTAAAATTAATAGTTCAAACTTATAAAATTTAAGTTATGATTTTTTTTAGCTAATATACTTTCTTTATTATGGTAATTACAAAATAAAAAGAATGAAAAGTATAATATTTAAGAATTTATAAAACAAGTTACATTTACCTATCTATATAAAACGATTGGTTTAAAATATATACTCTAAACTTATGGTAATGTACAATAATAAAAAAATAACAACAAAATCAGGTATAAACAAAATAATAACTCTACTATTCTACGGTGATAAAAAAATAATTCTTATTTTTCATATAATAATGATTATAATCAAAATAACAAAGTAACACTAAAACATTATACATTATAATCAATATATAAAGAGATTAAATATTTTAGTATTACTTTAAATACTTTGTTTATAAAATATTTTAGTAATAATATTTATTATTTATATATTATTCCAAAATTTTTTATTTTAATATATATATATATAATTAAATACGATTATACTGATATTATAAAAAAATTATATTATCACTTAATGATGAAGTAGATGTAGTAAGATAGTTGATTTTTATAATAATCATTTTTAAAATATTGTTACAATATAAAATAATATTAAAAATATTATAAAGTATTCAATATTTATAAGGGTGTCCTTGTAATTCAACAAATACCTGAGGGTATTGTGTAAAGTTGAATTAATGTAATAAAGGACCAATTAAAACGAGGTTTTTGAAAACTTCTTTTGACTTATTGGGAGCACATTTATATGTGCTTACAAAGAAAGAATAAGTACGGTGGGAGGTTTCGGATGAGGAAGCAACTTGTTATTATAAATTGAGGGTACTTTTCGATGTCTACGCGCAATTCAAAACCGGTTTTTACGATATGAATTAGAAAATAGGCCAAGTGTAGTTTAGAATTCGGATGATCTATGTAAACAGTAATATAAATAATAACTATGTGTTATAATATTTGTGTTACAATGTTCTATGAATGTACGTGCATGTTAAACAATGAAATTCTATCATTAGTGAGTGAACCAAGTGGAGAACCAAGACCCGTACTTAACTACACCAAAATAGCACGCTAGCTGGCCAGTACCGTATAGTCATATTTAATGCAGGTTGACTTGGGGATATTTAAGACTTTGAAAAAAAAAATTGATTAAGTCCTTTTATAGCAACTAGACTTTATATTAGTATAAACCAATTAAAATTAATTATAAAAATTGGATAGAAGAGCGTCATCTATTGGTCAGTCTTCGTTTTAGTTATTACGAGTTGGAGTTAACATCGACCTACAAAATACAGTATTTTACTGGGCTATACGAGAAAGTATATTTAAAATTTCGGGTCACTAAATAGATATATGTAGGAGGAAATTTCGAAAATCTTACCTTATATCTATGGATTATTTATTCGTTACAGAGTGGATGAACTCTTTCCGTCTTTCTTTCGAAGATTCCTTTTAGACTTCTTTCCTTACTAGCTCTCACGTTCTCTTAAGATTGGGATTTTTCTACTCTCTTCATATTAGGAGTTTGCCGACCTCCCAAAAGTCTTTTTCTTCATTCAAGTTTGGGTCTTTTTATAGGCTTATTCCTCGCTCTCAGTTCACCATCCCCAGATCTTCAAGGAAATCCTCCACATTAATGCAGTGATTCCTTTCCCATGCTCATTAATGTCACGGTGCCTCCCAGGGCTTCCCGCCATTCTTCACATTCAATGTGATGTTGACTATTCATTCTTTGATCATGACGAGTTTGACAAAAAGTAGCTTCAGCATCCTTGCCTTCCTGCACAGTGACAGGGTTGCTTCTTGCAAAAGCCACCGCTTGTCATATACCTCTCCTCATGCGCCTGCCCGAGACAAAAAAAGGAGCATAGGACCTGTCGCTACACACTTTCCCAATTTCGTTCTTTGCCTTTTCCTTCTTTTATGAAGAATAATCAACTTGTCATTTTCCTCTCTCTTTTTTGTCTCTTTCTTTTTTGCTACATTCCGTTGTCTGCTTTTTCTTGTTTTTTTTTTTTCTGTCCGTACAAAAATGGGATGCTACATTGGGATTTAAAACATATTTAAATATATATATAAAATTTAAAATAAATTATGTTAGTTACTTTATTTATATAATAATAAATACATTCCCTAACTAAATTATACACATAAAAATAATCTAATTATTTTAATTTAAAATATTTTCAATACCTTAATTATCTTAATTAAAAATTTATTTTGTTAGTTATATCAATACCAAACTAATTAGAATTAATAATAAAGACTAAAATAAAATACTAAAAAAATCAAGATCTAAAAATAACAACAAAATTATAAAGACTAAAATAAAATAAAATCATATTTATATAAACTTAAAATATATTTAAGTCATTCTTTTTTACAAATTTATTTATTTTTATTTTAATTGTACATTTCTTTTATCAATTCTTTAACTTAATAGCCTATATTCCTATTTAATAGTAATATTATTAGGTAGAAAGTTACATAACCATACATTTGCTATGGCACAATGTAATAGAGAGTAACATCAATATTTTTGTTAAATTTTAGATATTAAGTAACTAAATAAATTAAAATTGTATAATTAAAATAATAGAAGATTAAATTTGAAAAAAAAAATAGAGAGAAGAAATTCGCACAATTGAGAAAGTCTTTATTTATTTAGTTTTTTGCTAGTGAGAATTTAGGAAGCATGGATGATGCTCCAATCTAATAAAAGGAAACTTTATGTACCTAAACAATACTTAGAGAAAAAATTACATTTATTGCCTTAAAAAAATATGAGTAAAGATTTAAACATGTCACCTGTTAAATATAAGATTATGTTATTTCTGTCTTACTTTGCTCGAATAATAGTTTGTAGATAAGCCTTCATTTATTTATTTATTTATTTGTTGAAGAGTGAAAAATATTTTAAAATTAATTAAGGTTTGCAAATATAATTTGCGTAACGTATCAAAATTTGAACCGTTTGAAACTTTGAATGCACTCACGTGGGGGGTAAAGGAAGTCTTTAAAGAAGTGGTGAAGGATGAGGCTTCTGGAATATTGCCTTGAATTTCTCTTTTTGACTGCTGCAACTTTTTTTTCTGTCACCATTAGGAATTCCCATTTTAACTGCGAAGAATTCTAGCAATTTGGAACTGCAAGTTTATGATATATATATATATATATTTCATTTCACACTTTTTTTTTGTTGATTTCAATTTTTCTTCTAAAATATTATACAATATAGGCATTTCATTAAAAAAGAAAAATAAAAGCGGAACTATTGTATACATAAAGAAGAGCCCTGTAAACTATACGACGCTAGTTAACAAATTAATAAATAAAAATTATATATTAAAAATCAAGTTACAATTATATTGGAAATAATGATAAAGGTGTTATTAATATTTCTTTCGTATTTTTTATTTTTGATTTATTAATCAGTGACTTAAGGACATTTATTAGCATTTTTTAAGGTATTATTTTTATTTTATTTTTAGTGTGGAAGATTTTGTTTTCTCTGACTTGAACTTAGTAACTTATTTAAGAATATTATTAAGTTAAGATCCTTATTACTTAAACTAATATGGAAATTACTTTAATTATCAAGTTTCTATTGTATATTTAATATTTACAGAAAAAACACTGGAAAATATCATATTGCAAAAATATTTTAAAAATATTAGGTTAATAGGTCTTTAAAGGTATTTAAAAAGCAAGATTTAACATCGATTTTTTTTTGGGTATAATAATTTAACATTGATTCACATAAAAGTTAATTAATCTAAAAATATGTCTAGATTAAAAAAAAACTTTATTTTTAATGCATTAACAACTTGAAAATATTTTGTAATTCTATTCAATAAGTTCTGTTATATTATTTAATAAAACAAATATCACATGCATTAAATAATATGTCAATGTCTTATTAAAGAAGAACGTGAAACTTTTGTGTACCCTGAATGCATTAAAATTAAATTAAAAAGAAAATGCTGTGTCTGGAATCACATGCGAGGATAAAGCAAAGGGGATAATATATATTCATTCATCTTCCCTACCTTGCCTGTTTCACGATTCATCAATAGTCAATATCAAATCTTGTAAGCAACCCACACTAGAAAGCGATGGATAACATCACTAACGTTGAATAAATATCTCAATTCAATATAATATTACAATAATTTTACAATTGCTTTTATTTAAAAAATTATTTACATTAAATATGGTTGTTTCAGCATAAGTCAGTATTAGATATATATTTGAATTTATTTATGTTTTTATGGTAAATTGTTTTTTGTTAAAAGGCTACACTTTAGATTCTTCGATGTAAGACTGGCATTTCATTGACCTTTTTTGGGGTCATTTTCAGTGGGACCAAGTGCAGAATTATGGAAAAAAATAATTAGAATTGAGAAAATATTTTATTTTTATTTCCTAATTTTATATAATTATATAGATATTGTTTTTATTCTTATGTTGATATTTTAAAAGATTTATGCAGAAAAATAATATAAAAATCAATAAATATAAAAATATAAGGTAATACTTTTATAATTATTTATTAAAATAAAAACTAAAAAAAAATTATTTTCAAAATATTTATAAAATCTTGTTTAATGTATGTTTGGATGTGACTTGGAAGAGTTTAAATATATTTTTATTCTCAAAATAATAATATTTTCTTTTTTAATTTTGTGTCTTGGAAATCGGAAAAATGCATTAACATTTAACGCATTCGAAAATCTTCAAACATAGAATAAAAGGTTGGGTATTGGAGATGACAATTTAACTTAAATTTAATGGATACTTACAAATATCATTCGTAATAAATAGAGTTTTTATTTATCAAATAAGTTTATATTTTATAATTAAGATTTAAAATATTTCTGAATATTTTTTCATTAAGTTAATTATTGCACTTTTAAATAATGCTTGTTATTTTATAATTTTTTATATTTATTTAATATTAAAAAAATATTCTTGCCTTTTTTAAGAAAATATATTTCATTTAAACAAAATAAGGATAATAAATTTAATAATTAAATATGGACATAGATACCGAAATTACTAAGTATATGCCTATGAAGACGAATACGCAATATTGATCACTGTTAAAATATTTCAGTGTTAAATCCAAAATAAGATGAACAAATTTCAAAATGTAAACGGTAACGATATATTAGATAACAAAATCATTGTGTCCAAGAAAGTAACGTTACAATAGGAGCACTTCATGATTCGGCTAAAAAAAGTCTTCAATACAATCCTAAGCCCACTTCCTATTTTGTAATTTTGTCATGAAGTTGACATTTGAAGTTGACGACCCAAGTCTTGATCTTGATTGAGAGGGAATTTTTCAGTTGGACTTTCTTCTACAAGGCTTATCTCCACATGTCAACTCCTATATGTCTCAACAAAAGCCGAAACCCAAAGCCCAAATCCCAAAGCCCAATAATCTGTTATACAGCATGCACTCTCTATATCCCAACTCGACCCTTCATATTTGAATACAAATAGAGTATTAAACACAAATCAATATATATCGTTGGATGTAATCATTTTAAAATGGTTGTGAATTATGACCTATAATGAATACAACACGTAATGTTGTAATATTAATGCAAATTGTCGTGTCATTAGTTTTAAATTTGGGTGCTTATAGATGATTTTGTTGTTGTATTTTTTGCATATTAAAGTTTTCGGTTTGAGTCATTTTTCGCCCTCTAACAATATAATAAAGTAAAGATACTTCATTTCAATTTGATTGTTGTTTGCAAACTATTGGTCGAATTTTACCTTTGTCCAAATTTAATGAATGTTTGTTTACTCTGGAAGTGTGCCTTTTTGTGGTGATGAGCTTAAATCTATTTTAGTTTTGGGAATTGAAATCGAGCTGCCGTAATCTGTAGCGACTAATAGTACACTATTATATTTATCACTCTCAGTAATTATTAATTCTTCTTTTAATATGATTTTTTATATATATATTTAATAATATTTATTAAATATAAAATATTACTAATAACATTTTACCATATGATCTAGATATTGTTACTAAAACTAATAAATAATATATTTTTTATATATTTTTGTAACAATTTTAAAATATTGTTAAAATTATATATGTTTTAAGTAGAATTACGCGGCCATCATTTCTACTCTTGAAAGCATTAGCTGTGATTATATGGATCACCGTTTTGGAAACCCATACCCTGTAGACTATGTTGTATAGTTAAACAAGGTTCGGAAGATAAAGGAAAAATTAATTATTGAAGAAGAAGTAGTCATATATGACATTGAGATTAAGGACGCTTCCAGTAAGGGTAAAAGCAATCTCATCTCTCAAAGAAGGACGATTTTTGTGGCTGCTAAAAAGTCTGGTCCCTCTCAAACATAAGACAAAAGAGTAAAGGATTTAATTGAATTGAAATATTGCATTTATTTTACCTTTTATGTATGTAAAATAAAAAGGAATGAAAGCAAATATTAACAACTCTTGTAACTTACACTACCAGGGTCATATTAGGTTTTTTTTTTTGTCAAATGTTTGATTGATCCAAATGACTCTCAAACAAGTCCCATGCATAAAACCATTCTGCAAGAAAAGAGACAAGCTAGTGCTGTTCATTGTTCAACGGGTTATATATACTAAAAAAACATATATTTAAAAATAGAAGTTATTAAGAACTCTAGAGTGTATCTTTCCAACCCTAATACACTCAATTAGCTAGCAAAGTTTTGTCAAACACATTCGTTCGTATTATTTCCAACGGGGGAAAAGCCGTGGGTTTGATGAAGAATCAATTTTGGGGCCAAGAAGGAAAAGCAAAATATGATTGCATGGCTTGCTGTGAAGTTAAAAATTCGGTATGACTTGTTGACCTCTGTATTCTGATTTCCCTCAAACCCGTATTGAATTACAGTGAAGTCGATAGCTGATTCATGTGTGGGTTGTTACATCAAAATTCTTTCGGACAAAGTAAAGGTTATACAGCATGTCTCGTTAATTGTTGGAGTGTCAAAAAGTGTAAGTAAAAAATGTCCTAAATTGAAAAAAAAAAGAACAATTTGAATAATATACAAGTAAAAACAATGCACACACTTGATACATTAAGTTTCTCACGCTTACTATAGTAAGTTTTGAATTGAATGTAATGCAAAATTCACTTTTATCTTCGTAGAACTTTACCTAGTATTTTAACCCTCTCAACTATCCTATGATATTGAAATGGTGACATGTATGTAATTGTGCATAATTGTGAGTGCAACAGTTTCAGATATAGTTTTACTCAATTAGAAACTTATTAAGCTAAGAGATTAAGATTTTTGAATCTGAATATTTGTTTCTTCAGTTAGAACTTTTTACAACAGCAAGCACACTCAAGAGTGTGTTTATTATGCTTTCATGATAGTTATCAATGTTTGTCAACGTCAAACTTTGCATGCTAAATGCAGAAAACCAATATATTACGGGAGGGTAGGTACGCATGCTGAGGAATAAGCAATAAGGAATACTGTTGTAGAGCAAGCTAGCCAGCTAGCCTTGTTCTTTAATATTTTGAAGTGCATAATGCACATTGAGTTGATGACACATGGTCCCTCCGGCTCAAAGCGTGGCAGTGCGACATGATCTTTGAATTTCATTCCTTGTTTCTGCGTAGATTGCGGGGATTGAGGCAGCTAGGTTAATTAGCCTTAATTTGCTGAGGCCGGGAACTTGGGACCCTGTCTCGGATTAAGTTTGTATGATTAAGTTGTCATGCCACTAGATTCTAATATATAATTAGGGACACCACTATAGGATGCAAACATCATTGCTACACTGCTAACGTTATCATATGGTTTCACTTTAATGATTTACGCAGTTTTGGATTGGTGCCCTTCTAACCTCTTTGATGTGACTGCTCCCATTTACTTCCCAACTTATTGTGATATGCTTAAAACTCCACATGTACCAAACTTACCTTTTGGGATAATGTCACTACTTTTATACTCTTGCACTGCATCATATTCAACAAGACAATGGTATTTTAGTGTCACAGTACTATGTTGTTGTTGTGTACCATTCTGGAGTTAAAATTATATTGTTATTCTTAAATAATTAAAGCTTATTGCAGCTGGCTCCAACTCTAATAATTAAAGAGCATGGGTGATCTTGGACTTCAGGATAAAGTGAATTTCTTCTTCCACATCCTTATTAGGCTTCATGGAGATCGATGAGGATAAATAGTTCATTAAATTTTAATACAAACTTCTGATTTTTCTCAAGCAAAATTTTAAGCTGCTTGGCTGGTATCATTTAAGAATAACACTCTTAATACGTTCATGGGTCCAATAATAAAATCTCCATATTTAAAAGGAACCAACGGTTTATATGTTCTCGAAGCCTTTTTTTTTTTTCTTCATTTCAGGTGTACTAAAGCATCTCTCAAATAGTCAAATACTCACGAGTCCCGTGTCGATGATTAACAACATAGTACAAGAAGAAAACATGATAATTGTCTTGCAAACACATATAATTGAGGCCAAATAGTATACTATAGGTAATATTCGTGTGAATGTATTTTTATTATAACCTTTAATCATTAATTTTCTAATTAACAATGTAGCTGTATTTTATCTGCTAAAAAACATTTCTCACACTTCAAAGAGCCAAATCTTCATTATTAATAGTAATAGTACTATTAAGTATTATTAACTTATTCATCATTCAGGTTTTATTTCTACAATATCATAGTATTTAAGAGAACTTTTACTTTAAGGTGTATTATTGAGTTATTGTATTCCTAGAATAATATTGTTGGGGAACACTAATCAAGAAAAATATTTTCGGATAAATTTATGAACATGTTTAGTTGACATTGAATGTGAGATATTCATATTCATCTGTCATTATAGATTAAAATGTACGAAAAATATGATAAATTTATTTTCCGGGAATGATTGATTCTCAAATTCACTTTTCTGAAATTTGAAAATAATTCTAGACAAACACAAGTTTAACAGAGACATTGAGCAATCACCCACTAGCTCCGCTTTTTAATTTTCATATGTAGTGTAGCTGTATGAATAGAGGATATTGCTGGGTTTTTGAAACAAAGACATGAAAAGTCAAATGAAATGGCGTGGAGATACAAACATTGGGATCATAGAATCCCCTAATCATTGTGTGGAATAACGGATCAGGCTAATTGATAACCTGGTGGGCGTGGCTGTGTGGGGAGCCACAAGCAGAAACAGAAAAGAAATGGTGCTCAACTTTGTATGGGCACATATTATTAGGAGGTTATGCCTTTCATTTTCGAGAGCTATAAAAGTGGAAGTCACAACGAACATGGAAACAAACCAGAGCAGAGCACAGCATGGGTAGTGGAAGTGTGAGCTATAGCAATCTGAAGAATGCCATCATAGCATTCTTGGTCCCTCTACCCTCCATCCTATTCTACTTGTCATTCCAATCAGCCATTAGTGCCCATCCATCTACATGGTCAACTCTGTGGACATGGTGCTATCACCACCCTTTGCTATTAGTCAATGTCCTTTTCTTCTTCAACGTTAACTTGCTCTTCTGGCTCATCGGCCTAATCCAATCCAGCCACTGGGTACAGTTCCACTTCACTTATTTACTAGTATTTTACCTTCACTCAGAATAAAACTGGTTGAATCTAGTGTTAATATTGATGTTGGTGCAGATGATTGACCCGTATTGGACAGTGATACCGGTGATGCTTGTTCATTACTATTCAACACACCCATTGGGTGAGGGTAAGTATGAGTGGTGGAGGTCGAGGATGGTGATATTGTTGACATGGGTGTGGAGTATTAGGCTGATACACAACTACTTGAGGCGAGAAAAGTGGCAGTGGGGTGCCAGGGAGGATTGGAGATTCACTGATTTGAGCCATCAGTATGGAAGACATTGGTGGTGGGCTTCCTTCTTCTCTATCTACGTCCCTCAGCAGGTTACTAATGCTTTTACATGTACCTTCAATTGAAATGGGTGTTAATGCTTATGTGTATCTCAGACTCAGCTTTAATTTGCAGGTGTTTCTGTTTGGATTAAGTCTTCCAATGTATGTTATCCACTCGGTGAATCAGGGTTTGAGCATGTGGGACTTGGTAGCCATGGTTGTGTGTATGTGTGGCATTGTGATAGCATATATTGCAGATACTCAGCTTTACAAGTTTGTGAGAAGAAACGAGGAGCTAAAAGAGGAAGGTAAAGCAGTAGTCCCTATTCTTGAGAAAGGATTGTGGTATTACAGTCGGCATCCCAATTACTTTGGAGAGCAGTTGTGGTGGTGGGGACTGGTTGTGTTCGCTTGGAACCTTGGAAATGGATGGGCTTTCATAGGTGCATTGTCTAATACAATGTGTTTGGCTTATGTCACTAAACTTGTAGAGGACCGAATGTTGAAACAAGATGGCAGAACAGAGGCTTTTAGGCTCTATCAGAAAACAACTTCCGTATGGCTACCTTGGTTCAAGTCCTCTCCTTTAGGACTCAAATCTAAGGATGCTTGATGTTTTCTACCCTCTTCCTCGTTCCTTCATTCTACCACATCATCTCCATCTTTTTTTTATTTATTTTGCCTGTGTAAGAGAGCCATGCTCTCGCTCTGCACTCACTCATTTTTGTATAATATTTATCACTATTCCTATTCCTAGCACTTTCCATACAGGTTATCTCAATCACTTTAATGCTACAGCCTTCAACAAAAATATTTATTTATTTTAAAATTTTTAATTTATTTCATATTATTGTTTTAACAAGAAATATACATTCATTATTTTTATTTTTTAACTTATACTTTTACTTTTAATTAATAAAATAAAAGAACATTACTAAACTAGAAGTTAATATAATCAAATAAATATTTTTTTAAGTAAAAACATTTGATACTTTTCTTAATTTTTGTATAAATTCTCAAATAATGTCATGGTGTAGGATAATTTGACTCTGCTTGTAGTCTCCTTTTAATATATTGTCGTTACAGAGTTTTAAATTGTTTAATATTTTAAAATTAAGGAGTAAATGAATATGTTTTACTTTATTTTCTCCTAACATTTTTACACTATCAATTAATTAATTAAGAATTACCATAAATATAATTTTTAAAATAATTATTATAAAAATCAACATCAATTATATTTTTCATCCTCTTTATATAATATAAGATAGAATAATTATTTTTGAATGTGTGTTTTTAGGAGCTATTATTAAAAAAGGAATGTTTAAAAAAATTCTTCTAACTCTTGTAAAATTTATTTGATTTCATAACCTAGATAATATATATATATATTATAAATAGATGGAGAAAGAAAGATAGATTGAGACTACTATCAAGTGAGAATTTTTTTTTATAATTAAATAGTTGATATTAAAAATATGTTAAGTGTTAATTACATTAATATTTTAAAAAAATTATATGTATTTTTCTTTTTAAATATAATTTAATGATTTATATACTACTGCCGTGCAATGGCTGCGAATTATATTGCGAATCATTTCTTGTCCATTGGTCAATATTTTTTAAGTAGAGCAACTGACTAAAATTGCATTGATTGTTACCAATTGTGGCCTAACAAAGTCTCACTCTTACTACAATTTAGAACGCTCATATCATAGCAAGTTTGGAAGCTTGTTTTTATTTTTTCTTTTTCCATCGACAACATTGTTCTGAAACTTTACTGGGTATGTATGGTTGGTTGGATTCTGTTAGAGGTTGAGGGGATGTTGGGGTTCCAAGATGAAGTGATGCTTAGGCTTCTATGGGCCTAAGTATTTTCGCTCATAACACAATTAAACTTTATGTAACACCATTAAATTGCATGTATATCGCTGCATTATGCAGGGGTGGCATGAGCACCGTTAACATAGGCGACTCTGCTTATGACATTAATTTATATAATAAAAATTATATAAAAAATAAAACAACTAATAGTAATTAGACCATTAATTAATGATATTTCTACTTTTCAACAAAAAGTTACTCACAAATTTAGAAAAATAAATTTATAAGAGTACAAATTATTATTTATACACAATATTAAATATAAAGAGAAGATTGTGGTATATTAATTTTTATCTTCTCTTTTATCTCTTTGTCATTTTACCATATCATACCACTTGAATGCACATAACAATTATACAATTAAACAAAACATTGTGTCACTGTTAATAATGTATTTTCACTATTAACTTTTGTCTTACTTTTTCTAACATATCTATTACTTTGTGTTTCATTGTTTTCACATGGCAGCTTCACATTTTACAAAGTGAGAATTAAAACACATGGGAGCTTCACATTTTACAAAATGAGAACTAAAACATAACCTGATGATAAAGAGTAGCAACTATTTTTTTTTAAACATTTATTGTTGTTGTAATGTATATATAATGTATAGGATAATATTTACTATTCTAGTTATTGTTATATCTGTTAAAAAAATTAAAATTATTAAAATTTTATTTGCAATCTAATATGTGTCACAAGATAGATAAAAAATTAGAGGGTTTGATTCCACTATATTGTTAATAAAATAAAATTAAGAAAAACAAGGAGTCGTGTTGATTTGTGTTCTGTTCCATATTGTCATGTCGTATGTCTTTGTCCTAACAATGAAATTTGATAGATTTTTTTTGTTTGATCTTCTATTGATTGATGTATTTTGTTTTGTTAAAAAATAAATTGGATGTATAACCTAATATATTATTTTTTGTAAGCTCAATTTTATCGAGTGATTCAAATTTGGGCTTTGAAAATCACCATGTATTTATGTGTTTATTTAGTGAAACCCAATAAACAAGTATGTTGATTTAGTGTAAGACTTAATGACCTAATATCCATGTATATTTGTCCCCTTTCATGTTACATTGTATTTTTATTTCAAAAAAAAACAACCCATCTCTCAAGAAAATCATATTTATATTTCTCATGAAACATCATTTCTAAAGAAATTATAGTGTTTTTTTTTCAAGAAAACACAATCAATATCTTAAGAGATTATATTCATGTTTTTCATGAAATATTTTGAGATGTTATTCCAGAAGGAATTATATTGTGTTTTTCTAAGAAAACACAATCAATATATTAAGAGATCCTATTTATGTATTTTACAAAATGTCATTTAAAAAGGAATTTAAAATATGGAGACAAATAATGGACTTAATATCGATAATAAATGAATATTAGGTTATCTATCTATTTAAAGAATGATAAGATTCCTACTTGACTCTAAGTGTATTGTAATTATTTTACTTCATCAAAAAGTCAATATGTTAGGAAAGTAAGATATGGAGAAGGTTTTCATTTTTAACATCCATCCTTGTGTACGTACTTTCTCGCTTTTATAAAATCAAATTAAAAATTTGAAATTATGTATTCAAATATGTAAATATTAATTGATGCTAATATGTATTAGTTGTTCTAAATCCTAATATAGTTTTTTGTAATTTTTAACAAAACTCTCTTAACGATAAACAATTATAAAAAAAGTATTTCATAAAGCACAGTTATAAAGTGAACAAGTGATAGGAGTGAGTGTCTTTGTGTAAAAGGGAATCCAATGTGATAATAAACAACATTAAATGGACATTTCATTTGCATGGGCATAAAATGGAGAAAGATTATTTGGGATGATGGGATGAGAATGACACTAAGAGACTGTTTAGTTGAAGAAAAGGAGAGATGAAAAATTTTAAAGGAGAGGAGATGGAAGAGAACGAATTTTAATAATAATAAGAACATTTTTTTCTTATTCAGTTTACAAAGCAGAGAAAATTTTTAAAATTTAATTTATTTTTATATTTTTAATTTTGAATTTCAAAACACTATTTTAATTTTTACAATTTTTTAAAATCTTTTATATTTCTTTTTTCTCCTAAAATTTAAACCAAATAAAAAAAAGTTTAAAAAATCTCTATCCCTGAAGAAAAAATGAGTTTTGCTTCTACTCCATCGCTAATGAAACAAGAATGAAAAAAAAGGAGTTTTCCTCCCTTTATTGACCCGTGTTGTATTCTATGTGGTGGCTAGTACGTCTTTCTCACAGTGAAACTGACTTGACTTGACGATAAAGAACAGTAAACAAGCATTTGATTAGCATAAGTATAAAGTGTAGAAATGGTGATTTGGGGTGATGGGAGTGGGTATGGCACTAAGAGGAAAATGGGTTTTGATTCCAGTCTTTTGGTTTTGCCTGTTTCCGATTTGCATCTGGGCGGCGAAGGAAGCAAATCCTTTACAACAGAAGCTGCGGTTTGGAAAGAATGGAGAGTTCAAGATCTTGCAGATTGCTGACTTGCACTATGCTAATGGCAAGAGAACCCACTGCTTGGATGTGCTACCTTCTCAATATGCTTCTTGCTCTGACCTCAACACCACTGCCTTCATCCAAACCATTATTCATGCTGAGAAACCTCACCTTATTGTCTTCACTGGTATCTATATCCTTTTCTTTTCCTTTATTTCTAATTATGTATGCCTCTTCCTTCTTTTTTACCTTTCTTTCTATTTGGGGCAAAAACATGCTTATTTTGGAAACACTTTTTCCCCCCCCCCCAATTATTTTATTATTTTAATTACAAAGATGACTCTTTATACACCTTTTGGTATTGGGGCAATTGTCAATTGAAGCAAGGGGCGATGATTTACATGTAAAGGACTTCTGGTGGTTGTAATTCCAAGAATGGAATCAGTTCAAAATTGATGACCTAAATTTACTCCATTTATTAGTTGGAAGGAATGATACCTCTCCATAAATTTTTGATGCGAAAGTGAAACTTTCCATTATAACAACTTCTACTTATCAAAGATCATGATTTTGTTCTTCTAATAACTTGTGTTTGGGATGATTGGAAGTTAAACTAGTTTGCGTCTGTTAGCTTGGAGTTTGAATTTTTACATTATTAAGCAAGTAGCAAATTTCCTTGTCTGTTGAGTATTCATTTTGGTGTGGCAGGGGATAATATATTTGGACATGATGCCTCGGATCCGGCTAAATCAATGGATGCGGCATTTGCACCTGCAATTGCTTCAAACATTCCTTGGGTTGCTGTTTTGGGCAACCATGACCAGGAAGGATCCCTCTCTAGGGAAGGGGTGATGAAATATATAGCTTCCTTGAAAAACACTTTATCTATTGTCAATCCTCCCCAAGTACGCATAATTGATGGTTTTGGGAACTATAACTTAGAGGTTGGAGGAGTTCAAGGCACTGATTTCGAAAATAAATCAGTGCTCAATCTTTACTTTCTTGATAGTGGAGATTACTCCAAGGTTCCTTTCATTCCTGGCTATGGTTGGATCAAACCCTCTCAGCAACTTTGGTTCCAAAGGACATCTGAAAAGCTTAGGGTACTGTTTTACCTGTTCCATTGACTATCTATATTTTGGCTACTGCACATTGTATCCTGTTTTTCTTTTTCTTGTTGTTTAATTTCAGTTCTTTCCCTTGATAATCTTTGGATTAACTATTTACTCTTTGTTCTGCAGAAAGCATACATGAATGGACCAGTGCCTCAGAAAGAAGCTGCTCCTGGTCTTGCATACTTTCACATCCCATTACCTGAATATGCTAGTTTTGACTCGTCAAACTTCACAGGTGTGAAACAAGAACGCATAAGTTCTGCTTCCGTAAATTCTGGCTTCTTCACAACATTGGTGGAAACAGGAGATGTGAAGGCAGTTTTCACTGGCCATGATCACGTCAATGATTTCTGTGGCAAGTTAACAGGTATACATCTTTGTTATGCTGGGGGATTTGGTTATCATGCTTATGGAAAAGCTGGATGGTCAAGGAGAGCAAGAGTGGTGCTAGTTAGCTTGGATAAAACAGAAAATGGTCGTTGGGAAGATGTCAAGTCAATTAAAACATGGAAACGCCTTGATGATCAAAATCTAACTGGCATTGATGGTCAGGTCTTATGGAGTAAGAGTTTTGGCGGTAAGATATGTCTGGATTCTGGAATACTATGTATACTCTATTTCTTGTTTCTAAACTTGTGCTACAGACTGCTAGATGAAATCTATCACTAGAATTTAGATATAACGGATCCCTACAGGAGACAGAAAATGATTTTCTGTTTATGCTTCATTCTTTCCGTATCTGAGATGATAAAAAGATACAGGGAAACAAATAACTTTTGCTTCTTGATTTATAATCAAATTAGCTTTCTAATTACTATTACTTGATTGCCCTTGACTGTATCAAGCATTAATTACTTCAAAGTTCAGTTACTCATAAGGGTAGAATGTTTTGTCTATTAGAAGATATGTCACATTAGTTTTTGTCACATGGAAAGATAAACATGTTGAACTATTATTGGACAGTTTATTCCCTGAAATCAAAGTGGATTAAAGAGACTCAATGATTAACTGCTCATGTACATTGGTGATTGGTGTGAACATCAACTATCATTCTCCTCCTATCCTTTCCCCTCCTTTTGTTTAGTGAACATATATATAACTCTAAAAGTTTAGATTATGTGAGCGGTTATTATGTTCACTTTGTGTGTGAGTTGCATGAACAAATACTGGTCACTTAATAACTTGGCCTGACTAATTGACCATGTTTGAAAAAGGAAACTTTTGTTCTTATTGCTGTTATAGGCACCTTATTGGTCACTTTTTAACAGACACACATGCGCACTATTGTGTAAAACTTGGAACATAAATCAAACGAAAACTCTTCATGGAAAATGATTTGATTAAATAGATCATCAATGTTGTATTATAAGTAATTGTTGTGTTAACTTTGTATGCCAAACATTTACCCCGCATAGAAATAGAGTGGAAGGAAATGAAAAAGGAGGGAGATATAAAAATATCAAATAAGAGAGGAAAGAAATAAGAAGAAAAGAAATGACAAGTATGGAAATAAAAGGAAATAAAGTGATACAGATGTGTTGTTTGGATGAATAAAAATAAAAAGGAAAGAAGTGAAGAAATTTCTCTCCATTTATTTTGGATGATTAAAAAAGTGAATGGAAGGCAATAAATAAATGGTATGAAGATTTTTTTTATTAATTAAAAATTAATTTGTTTATTCCATTATATTTTTCTTAACATAAAATTATTTATTATTTATTATTTTTTCTATTTTTTCTATTTTTTCTATTTTTTCATGTTATACAAAAATTATTCAATATTTTAACAAGAAAAAAAAAAGAAAAACAGAGATGCTTTCTCTCCCATGTTACGGCAATTTTGGGGAGAAGTTTTTTTTGGTAGGTTGTACGAAAATATTTTTTGGTAGGTTATACGAAAAAAACTTCATTTCTCTTCAAACAAACGGAGGGAAAGAGTTTAAACAACGTTAAGCAAGTGATAAATGGTTGATATTTTCTTCTGTTTGAGGGACTAACTGTCGATTCTGTATAACTTCATGCTTTCCATTTTAAGTCATCTCCCTTTATTTGTTGTTTATTCTGGTTTTCATGTAACAGGCAACCGCAGGAAAAAACAAGATGGTGGCTCTTGAGAATTTACATTGATGCAGACAAATGTTAGTATCATGAAGGTTATTTTGGAACTACTCGTTAAGTTTTATACATATATATTTTATAAAATGAACCTGTTTACTACACATGTCCTATTATAATCAGAACTTAGCAATACAAGGTGGTTCGGGCAAAAAGACTATATATAAGCCATGGAATGCACACACATAAAGAACCATGATGTTCTATATATAGTGCCATCAACATGAAAGGTTTCTTTTAGAAGATTGTATATGTAATGCACCATGAATTGTATGGATATATATGTTACCTGATATTGTAGCACAATGACAATTACTGTATGTAATTCAGCATTTATTGCCAAGTTTGACACTGGTTGAATCTGGAGAGTTAATTGAGGGAACTGCAACCGGTAACTCCAGGTATGTACTTTGCTGCAACCGGTAGGTTTAGTGTCGGAAGTTGTTTAATGTGAATTTGGTTCCAGGTGGACAAGTATGATCAACAGCGGTGTGAAGTTGCTACAACTAACCACTATCTTCTATGTATATAAATTAGAATAATTATTTTAAGTATGAGTAACTTTAAGAGGTCATTTTTTATCTTTAGATTTTTTTTAATATTTTGTATCTTTCAATTTATTATTTTTAGTATCTTTAGTTTTAAATTAAATTTTTATATATATTTTTAAAAATTTATCAATTGTTGAAAAAATATTGTATCACAATATCATATATTTAAAATATAATTTTTATATTTAAAAATATTTATGTATTACAAATTTTAATCATAATATAATTTTATATATTTAAAAGGTTTATAATATTATAATTTTTAATTATATAAAATAAACATTTACTAGGTGGATTAATAAAGTCAAAATACTATTGAACTATATTTGTGGAGAAGCGAGCAGAACAAAGCATCAAGTGCATAATGAAATACATTATTTAGTTATAGATAATTTAAAATTTTAAAGCACATCCTTTGTATTTTAAATATGAAATCAATCTTGATGAGGAAAAAGTAATCATGATATTTCATTAAAAAAATTGTTTTTTGGTCTTAATTGTCTTTGTAGGTATTTTGTTATGGATTCAATTTTTTCACACCTTACATTCATTTTTCATCTTCTGTCATACATTTTACTTCCCCTCACTGCTCAATATTGTTATGCTTTCCATCCATCTACAGAATTAATGAGTGGTGTCTTGAAACATTTTTACTTTTCTATTAGTACAAACTTTGAGCAAGGTTTTCATGGAAAGCAACTAGATTTTTTTTTCTGTACAACCTTGGTCAGCTGACCAAGGCGCTTAGTGAAAAATATGGAACAAGTCGCAAGGTGCTTCTAGTGGTTTCAAACATCTATGGTGCAAGCAAAGTTCACACATGTATACTGTAAGAAAACTTCACACTCCATTTTGACTGAAATACTAACAAAAATAAAAATAAAACATCAACAAAACAAAAAAAGCACACTAAAAAAATAGAGAACATAAATGATGGAAAGATGAGTGATGGTCTGTCTTATTTACGTCACAAATTAAAATTTGAAGGTGCCGATGAATATGGAATGATAAGGTTAAATTATTTGAATTTGATCAAAGATAAGAAGTTTTTTTTAACAAAAATAAAAATTGGGCAACATCGAGATAAGGAATAGAAAATTGATTTAAAAGAAAAAAATTATTACTTTTTTTTTAATTTGTTAAGATGACTAAAAATAACAATTGAACAATTTTTTTTTTACTTGTACTATCACTACGTTTTATTGCTATACTTAATAATTATCTATTTTAATTCCTGTGTATCTCTACATTTTGATTGCTATTCTCGATAATTATCTATTTTAATTCATGTGTATATATTTTGATATAATTTTAGTTTCTATTGTCTAGTGTGTTTTAACGGTAAGTAAAACTGTTATAAAATAAAAAAATAATGGCGTAAAACTATCACAAATTTTTTAGTAGTGGAAAATCACACATGTTAACCAAGACTAAAACGATATAAAAAATGTATGTAAAGATTAAAATAGATAATTTCTAAGAATAAGAAATAAAACATAAAAATAATGCATGGATCAAATGAATAATTTTTTTTTTTATTAACTTAACAATTACATTCAGAATGTTGTAGGATTTATTAAGTAATCTTGAGTTAAACTAATTTTTGTGTAATGATGAGTTTTCTTTCCCTATAAGATTTTTTTTATTTTACTATTAATTATAGCTACCATTTAAATTAGTAGTTAAATCCTACCTAATTAACTATTAATTAACTAGAATATTATTTTTTCTAACTGAATTTAAGTTATATTCATTTATACTTCTTATTACTACAAATTAGTTAGAAAATAACTACAAAATTTAAAAATTTACTACAAATTAACTAAGATTATTTTCTTAGCTAATTTGCTACTTATAGTAATTTTGTAGCTAATTATTTTTACTAGAAATTAGTTACAAAATAACTATTGATTTTAAAATTAGTTACAAAATTATTTGATAGCAAATTTTAAATTTTCTAGTATTTTAAAATAAAATATTTTAAGAAAAAAAATATTTTTTAAAATTAAAATTCAAGAAACAAACCATAATTTATTAAAAAGACACTCATTAATGATATATATGAACAAATCACACGTGATTAACTCAAAATTATAAGACCATCATATTTTCAATGAGGATTAAATTTAGTAAACGCAACAGTCTCTCACAGCTAATGAACCAATGTTGAATTACAATTGAGAGAAATGTTTATATTTAATATTCGATTATGTCTCGAATATTATTTTAAAGAAGTATACATTTAGAAAACTAAAAAAATCAATTTAAAATGATTTTTTATAATTTTTATTTCTTTTCATATACTTTTATTATTTTAAAAAGGGTTATGTGAATATTGTTGTTTAATTTCCATCATTATTTAGGGTAATTGTTTCCGAGGACATATATTAGGAAGCAGGAAGATTTAGTTCATGTTCTTTCTTGTTCATAAATAACTCCTGAATCAGAGAATTTGATTTGAAGAGTAATCTTTTAAACTTTTCCAAATTTTCCCAATCTATCGAAGCAAAGTGAGAATAAAAGTTTTTCATATATTTGAATTTTTAAAATTTTAATTTATTAATAAATTGATAAATAAGAATGAAAGATTTTTACCTTAATATATGAAAATAAAACTTTCTTATAGTAATTAAATATAAAATTATTAAACCTTTTTTTATAATAATTAACAACAAATATATTAGTTTTTATAATAATTAAATAATAGTCAAACACATTTTATAAATTACAAAATATTCTTAAAAGTCTTATAATAATTTTATTGTGAATAAAAGATTCCTATAATATCCCGCCTAAATGTGAATTTGATTAGGACAGTAATGCAGTTTTCGGTGAGAAATTCAAGTAAATGGTTTTATTTATTTAAAAGTGGTAATTTCTTAAAGAGAGATATTATATCCAGCTAAGATCAATAGGTCCCACAGTTAATTATATCCATTAGTGCGCACTGTGCAGGGAAAATAGCATTTCTCTGAAAAGAATCTGCATGTCCTATTTTTGTGGTGACAAGTGCGAACTAATAGATTTTATGGAAGCCACAAGGGCATGTGAGCCACCAGATTTTGATTTTTTCAGGTAAACCTATCCAATTAGATTCTTCATGCCACATGGCAACCCAAAATCTCATTACCCATTGCACACTCCTATCCTATCCTTTAAGATAAGATCCTGCATACATCAACAAATTTGCATTTCTTTACCATTAATCATCAAACAAAATCATTTACTTTTTTGCATCAAGGGTGAGAGCCTGCCAGCCATGGCTTCTGCTTGTGCTTCCTCTGCCATTGCAGCTGTTGCAATATCTACCCCAAGGCAAGTTAATTTCCCATCATTTGCAAATATATTTATGTTTCTTATATTCATGCATTCATAGTGAATGTGTATACAGTTCCCAGAAGAATGGGTCACAGTTGGGAACCCCAAAAGCTTATTTTCTTGGTGGGAGGAAATTGAGGGTGAAAAAGTACAGAGAAGCAGTTGGAGGAGGATCCAGGAGTACAGTGTGTGCAGTAGCTGAGCCTGACAGACCTCTCTGGTTCCCAGGCAGCACCCCTCCTCCATGGCTAGATGGTAGTCTCCCTGGAGACTTTGGCTTTGACCCTCTTGGTCTTGGTAAGTGCTCAATATTCAAACATATTTTATATTATTAGTTAAAATAGAAAATACAAAAAAAGTGGATTTTGATTGATAGGATCCGATCCGGAGAGTCTGAGATGGAATGTTCAGGCAGAGCTAGTGCACTGCAGATGGGCAATGTTGGGTGCAGCTGGGATTTTCATTCCAGAATTTTTGACAAAGATTGGTGTATTAAACACCCCATCATGGTACACAGCTGGAGAACTAGAATACTTCACAGATACAACAACACTATTCATAGTTGAGCTGTTTTTCATTGGTTGGGCTGAGGGTAGAAGGTGGGCAGACATAATAAAGCCAGGGTGTGTGAACACTGACCCAATATTTCCCAACAACAAGCTGACAGGAACTGACGTTGGTTATCCAGGTGGACTTTGGTTTGACCCTCTTGGATGGGGTACAGGTTCTCCTGAGAAGCTCAAGGAGTTGAGAACTAAGGAGATCAAGAATGGAAGATTGGCCATGTTGGCTGTCATGGGTGCATGGTTCCAGCACATTTACACCGGCACCGGTCCTATTGACAACCTCTTTGCCCACCTTGCAGATCCTGGCCATGCTACCATTTTCGCTGTACGTATCATTTCTTTCTACACTCTCACTTCACTTACTATTATTATATATGCAATTCTTTATGCTCACTTTTTTCTTTTTATTTTACAGGCTTTCACCCCTAAGTGAAAAAGGCTAAGATCAACCTCAAATGTTTTAGGAAAGGAGCATTTATATATGTCAGTAGAAAGCTTGTAATATGGCCACTTCTATGTCACATATATATATATATGCACAGAATGATATATCATCCAACTTGCCGACACCTATTTAAGTTTTAGATGCCATGAATGTAAGTTCAGGTAATAATCACATTTGTGCATAAGATGATATCCGCCCTTGAGCATATTTCATCATTAATTCAACGCAAAATCTGCTCCTACATTTTCTTTATTATTTATACTTTTCTTTTCAGTTCATCAAAGGTTATTAATAAAAATTAGAATTTAACCCTGTAACATTCAAGATTTACTTCCTAAAGGCCATAAGGTGATTTTTAGCTGTAATTTTTAAGAATAAAACTACTTTTAATTTTAAAATAAATTTATTTTAAAATTTCTTATTCTATTAAAATTAATTTAAAGGAGTGTTTTTATCATTACGATGAGACCAATAATAATAATAATATCAATATTGATAATAATAATAATGTCAATGTTGATGATAATTAAAGGGAGCAATGACATTTACGATAAGAGTTGTGGTAATACAAACAATAGAAATAACAACAATAAAGATCACTGACAATATAATAATAATAATGATGAAAATGTTTGTTGGTGGGAAGAGTCATTTCAAATATAGAAAATATTTTTTTAAATTAAAAATCAAATTTAATTTTTAAATTTAAAAATAAATTTAAAATATTTTAAAATTAAATTAAAAATCATTTTAATTCTTTTAAAGCAAACTTATTTTGTTTTAAAAATTATATTTAAAAGCAAAAACTCCCTACTACTCCAAATAAATCATAAATATCCAATTACTAAGATTGTGTTGTGTTTGTTATGATGGAGATAACATCATATTAACCCCTAATTATGTTATATTTTTTTATTATTTTTACTTTATTTATTTATTTATTATTATTATTATTATTATTAGTGCTTACTTTAAAAATAAAAAATAAGTTAATATAAATGACACACCTTATTAATTTCAATAATTTATTTTGAAATGTATTCTTTGTTGTGATAATTATTTTAATTAATATTATTAATTTTAGTAGTCACATTAAACAAATTAGAGTTAATAATAAAAATTAAAAAATAATACTAAAAAATAATATTAAAAATATAAAAGTGACAAAACATTTTAGAAAAACTAAAACCAGATGAAATTATATTTATATATACCTAAAATACATTTAAGTTTTTATTTAAAAACTACTATTACTGTTATTAAATAAAATAATAACAAAAGGGAATATATATAATACCTAATTAATACCATAAATTATTTAAGCATCTGAGATCATATTGCGCTTGGCAATGAGGTCTGGATAAGATGGATGAGGTAGTGCCTGAGACTGGACAGGCTTTAATGGACTCCGACTGCAAATCTTCCAATCATTCTTTGATTTTTCTTTTTTTTCTTTCGGCTGAGTAACCATCATCCTTTGATGGTTTTGGGGTTTTTGTTTTAAGAATTTTACTTATGTACGTACCATTACTGTTCAAGAATTTTGGTATTCTTTCCATTGCTTGAACACTTGAACAGTTTTGCTTTTGTCACATGTCAAATAATAAGAAAATTCGATGGTTGTTTTGCTTTCAATGGTTCTTGATCATCATTCTTATATAGTATAGTTTTTTAAGCCATGCTCTGTTGTTATCTGAGTTGTTTTCCATTTGTACTTATATGGTTAGTTTTGTTAATGCAAAGTTTCTTATAATATTGTCGCAAAAATTCTCATCGTAATGTCGCCGTCTCAATATAAAATGTTCAAATTGATTAGCAAGAGTTAAACATATCCCATCAATAATTTATGTCTGAATATTATTATTTTCATCCCGAAAAAATTAACTTGTTTTTTTGCCAAGTGTAGTGATCGGAAATGACATTGACAACCTTAAAATTTTTCATGTCAGTAAACCAAGATTTCTCTTGCACAACAAGTGGTATCTCATTCAAAAACTCATCTCGAATCCCCTCATCCTTAGCCGCCACTTTATTTACCAATCGGGATAAGTGGTCATTTTCACTGTCATTTTTATTTTTGATAAATCAAATTCTTGCAACAATGATATCCAATAGATTACTCTAGGTTTGGAAGACTGACTAGAAATTATTTCTCAATTGTTGCATAATTTTTCTAATTTTTCTGCTAGCATAGTGTATGACATGAAAAATCTTATCTTTTCTCAGTACTAAAATAGCTCCTATTACATAATTACTTGCATCACGCATATTCAAAATCTAATTTCTAATTAGGTCCATCGATTATAGAAACAGAAATAGGGTTTTCTTTCAAAAGCTCAAAAACATTCAAGCAATCATTGTTAAAAAAGAAAAGATGTCCTCATTGAGCAAATTGCTCAAGGGTTTGGTATTCATGGGGAAGTCCTGAATGAATCTTTAGTAAAAGCCTACATGTTCAAGAAAGCTTCTCATGCCCTTCACATCTGTAGGAGGTGACAGTTTCTCAATGATCTCCGCCTTGGCTTTGTTAACCTTAATGCCCCTTGCAGAAATTTTATGTCCAAGAACAATTCCATCTTTCACCACAAAATGACATTTCTTCCAATTCAAAACATAGTCTTTACACATCTTTTCAAAAGTTAAACAAGCATAGATCATAAGAAGTAACTAAAACTGAGAAGTCATCCATAAAAACTTCAGTGCATGTTTCAATCAAATCGAAAAATATGAATAGCATACACCTTTGGAAAGTTGTTGGTGCATCGCAAAACCTAAACAACATCTTCCGATATGTGAACACTCCAAAGGGGTATGTAAAAGCAATTTTTTCTTGATTCTCTAGGTTAATCGCAATTTGGTTGTAACCTGAAAGGAAGTGAGAAGTGGTCACTTCTTGTGGCTTGGTTGAGCCTACGATAATCTATGTACATTTGTGACCCGGTGACCATCCTTATGGGGCAATTAACTCATTTTTGTCATTCTTCACCACAATTATATGCCACCTTTCTTAAGAACCACTTACATGGGACTCACCTATGCACCATCAAAGATCAGATAAATCATTCTAACTCAAAGAAGCTTCAATACTTCCTTTCTCAGCACCCCTTTAATGGTTAGATTAAGCCTTTTTTAAGGTTGAACCACTAGTTTGAAATCCACCTCCATCGTGATCTTATGCATGCAGTAGGATGGACTAATCCTGTTAAGATCGGAGATGGACCACCCTATGGCTCCATTATTCTCCCCCTATGACTTTCACTAGCTTTTCCTCTTTCAATTTGGACAAATTGCCAAGGTTGATTGTTTTTCTTCATAAATTCCTTCTAGAAATACTTATCCGAGGTGGAAAGACAATTGCTTCAACTCCATCTTGCTCATTTTCCCCTCCTCGTCCATTTTAATCCCTCCTTCAACTCTAGATTTTTTCTGCTAAAAAAAGTTGAACCTTTTACCCTTTCCTTTCATATTATTGCTAAAATCATAAAGTCGTTTGATTTATATATAAAAAATATATTATATACATCATACTATTTGTTAATATCATTTTCTGTCTCCCAAACCTAGGCTTATATTTATTATATATAAAAAAATAAAAGTTAAGATGATAAATTTATTTATTAAATATTTTTATTTTAACTATATAAATTTATTTATAAAATTATTTATTAGTTAATTAAGATGATAATTTAATTATACAAATAATTTATCATATTAAATATTACCTCCTATTATAAATTTATTAAATTTATCTAATTAAAGAGACATATTTAATAAAAAAATTTAAAATATTGTATATATACTTTAATAAATAAATAGTTTCAAAATATTAAATAAACATCTTAATTGAACTGGATTACAACAATCCAAACTATAACTCAAACTCATCCCCAAAATTCATCAATCCAATTTCTTAAAATAAAACTTATCAAAAATCTTTCTTAAAATCAAACTTATCAAAAATCTGTTTGGATCAGGCTGGTTATTGGAATACGACGAGGCATAAACATCCAAGAGGGATAGAGAATGAAATTAGTTCTTTTTTCACCTCTTGTTTGAGATTGAAATACAGAATAAAGTAACAAAATGTACATTCTTCATCAAATGTAAAAATTTGTGGAAGAATTATTTAGAAATAAAAAAATTATAAAATATTATATAATTTAATTTTTAAATAATTTTATATAATTTATAAATTTAAGCTTAATTGTATTTTTGTTGGTCTTAATTTGGTGTGTGATCAATTTTGATTATCATAATTTTAATTGTTTGATTTTGATATGTAGATTTAAAAACTAGACAATTTTAATTTTCATAATTTCAAATGCTCAACTTTAGTCTATATATATTTGAAAATTAGACAATTTTAGTATGTCATATTGTTAATGTATCATTCAATTTTTAGCATATATAATGACATGACATAATAAATTCAATTAAATACTTTATTAAATTAGACAATCTATTATAGATAATATAAATATTGGATAATTTATATTAAATAATTTAATTTGTAAAAAAATAAATAACTAATGATACATTAGTTATTTATTTGTCATAAATTATTTAATTTTAAAAAATAATTGACTAAATTTATCAAATCATCATGTTTATTAGAAATTAGATAATAAGTTAACAGTAAAATTAAAATTATCTATTTTTAAATCTGTAGATTAAAATCAAACAATTAAAATTATAAAAAGTAAAATTATCTATTTTTTCAAATGTGTGGTTTAAAATGGAGCAATCAAAACTACAAGAACCAAAATTGTCTACTCACTAAACTAGGAGTACTAAAAGGGCAATTAAACTTTTATATAATTTATAAATTTGTAAAATTAAAAAATATAAATAAATTTATCATCTTAACTTTTAATATTTTCATACAATACATATAATCATACCTTATCAATGATAAATAAATAAATATAATATAATATTTTATAAATAGGTTAAATATTTTAGTAACTTTGTAGGTTTTAAAAACAAATTATGTTAAAGGTTTAAATCTTACTTTTAATGTGATGATTATTATTATTATTATTATTATTATTATTATTATTATTATTATTATTATTATTATTATTATTATTATTATTATTATTATTATTATTATTATTATTATTATTATTATTATTATTATTATTATTATTATTATTATTATTATTATTATTATTATTATTATTATTATTATTATTATTATTATTATTATTATTATTATTATTATTATTATTATTATTATTATTATTATTATTATTATTATTATTATTATTATTATTATTATTATTATTATTATTATTATTATTATTATTATTATTATTATTATTATTATTATTATTATTATTATTATTATTATTATTATTATTATTATTATTATTATTATTATTATTATTATTATTATTATTATTATTATTATTATTATTAATAATAATAATAATAATTTAAGTGCTGCACCTTATTAGTCTAATAAATGTAGTTGGGAAACTTGAGTTGTAACGACTTGGTGTTCTTGAATTTCTAGTATTATTACTGTTGTTGGGTTGTTTTTATCACTACTAATTCAATAATTTATTTTGGTATTAATTAATATTGTCATTATTACATTTTTAAAAAAATAATAATATAATTGGGTTAGTTTTGACCTAATATTCCTGCATTTATTTTTGAGATATTGTTAATATAATAATTAAAATAATTATTACTTTATTATCATTAGTCTTTTTAAAAGATAACCACGGATTAATTTAGGCATAATTTGTTACATTTAATAAAAGTATAATTCAATTTTTACATAACTTTTATTCTAATACTTTAGTTGTACTTTTCCATCCAATATTGTTATGTACTTTATTTTTATTAGAATTTTAATTAAAATTTTCCTAAATACAACAGTTTATAAAAAAAGAAATTTAATGATAAAATTTTTAATAAATAAATATAACATTTAATAATTAAGAACTTAAAGCTTTATATTTTGCTGAATGCAAAATTTTGTTTAGTTTATTTTGAAAATAATTTTTATCATTTTCTTCTGAAGAACTTCTAAAACGTAATTATTTTTATAATATTAAACAAAAGCTAATATGTGTTTAAATTGCCAAAGAAGACAAGTTAGTCATTTATTAAAAAAAAGAAATAGTTTTTATTAGGATGCTATCTAAACTACAATTAATTTGATCAGCATGATGAGCATATATTTACTGGCTGTAAAATTGAACATGATAATTACATGTATGAATATGTAGTTGTAGTTGTCATTCAAACTAGGACAATTTAGCTCACGTGGACACTGGAAACGAGACCACCACGTTCTGCGTACGTCCCAAAGTAACGACATGGGTACCACTAGAGAAGCTTCGTACAGATTACATTCTCTTGTTCCTTTCAAATTTGGTGCAATAAAATCAAAACAGACAAAAGATGAAAGGAAAATACAAGCATGACATGTGGACAGTGTTGGAGATAACTAACTAGATAGCCAAATCTTCATGTAACTTGAAACTAGTTTAGTTTGGTATTTGGGAGGGCAGAACCTAAGTAGCTTATTCACTAGGAATGTAAGCCACCCAATCAATATATGCAAAAGGTTTACCACTCTTTCATTTTAGTGTATTTATGTCAGTGGTCACTTACTATTATCGGGCCACCATCACCAACGACTCTCTCTTCCTTCTGCATCATGCATGGTCCTCAATTGCAATTAATGTGCATGCATCTCATCCCATTTTAATAAACATAGAAAACCAGCAAAACCTACAGAGAGAATCTGCCATTTTTGGGGATTACTTCTGTCTTGGACGACTCTTCCATTCTTCAACCTGAGATGGTCCATGATTCATGTTTTTGTTTCATATCAATATGTATAAATAAACTTAAACTAAAATGCTTTTTTTCTAAAAAAGTTGGGTTTCTAAATTTTTTTTTCCCTCTATCATGAGGTGAAATAGGATATTCCCATCTAATGTATTACAAGATTGCCTGCGTATAAGTCTTATCCAGTTGTTAAGTTTGATAATAAGTAAATAAATATCATTAATGATATCCATGTTTTTTTTTTCTGAGAAAAGAAAATATCAAATATTTCATAATATACAGCTAAAACGCTAAATATCGCTCATCAAATAAAGCTGCTATATATTTTGGCTTAAAATTTAACATTTTTTAAACTCGTAATAATCTCCTAAAACCTCAGCCCTGACGAGTTCATAATATTGGTGTCATTAGTAATATTAAGTATTTAATTTTAATATAGTGAATTAAGGAGGTCGATTTCAATCTTTATATGTGGCGTTTTTATTTTGGTATATAAAATTTTCTGCAAAAGGTTAACACATTTTATGATTAATTAAAAAGAGCATATGTTAAACCTAAAACTTCTGTTTGGACGCAGTTTTATTTTATAGGGTGAGTCAGTATTCATTAACCTTATATATATGAGGCCCATTTATTATATTTGTCAATTAATTTCGGATGTTAAGAATAGTAGTCTCAATTAGCTTCTATAAATATTTTGAACATCCTGATCAATAATCACTTTAGCTAAGTTCATGTAAGAAATGCAATAATTTAAAAAGAAAAAGAAATGTTCCTTTTCAATGTGAAACTTACGCGAATTAAAAAAGAATTTTAACAGGTGCTGATCATTAGCACGAACAGCTCATATTGGAAAGTCCTCCAATGGTGCTTTCTCATTCAATTTTTTTCCCATCTAATGATAATTCAAGTAGTGTTGCGGTGACGAAGAAAGTAAATAAAGGTTTATGTATATTGTATAATATATGTGGTGAAGTTGGAAGTGGTCCATATTGAGGTTTAGTACAATTATACAATGATTTGGATTGATCACTGATGGACACTGCATGCGTCCAATGATCCAATTTCCGGTTAATTAATGGAAGGCTCACATGAGAAGTGAGGGGGGGAAGAACTGATATGCCTTTAAGGTACAATCTACTTTATGTTCATTGTAAATAAAAATAATAATAATACAACCCCGTCCCCCTCTTAATTAGCCCTAACGTCTACTTTTTATAGGGTGGGGGACCCTTCATCGAAAGCAATTGTAGATCTAGGACTACTAGGTGATCTTACCGATATATCCATTAGGCTAATTATATAACAGTTTTACTTTTTATTTTATAATTTTCTTACAAATAGTATTTGGTTTATGAACATTTTAATTGGTTCGATTAATAATTCTTTTTAAATAGGTACGAGAATTTTTGTATATTAATATCTTCCTTAAGAGAGTTTTTATGTAAAAAAAAAAGTCTTATTAATATTTAAGAGAGAAGGGAAAATGGCATGTGAAGACATCGAATCTCTTATCCAATAGAGGCCTTCTAATTTTAAAAATTAAGAAAGGTATCAAATGAATTATGGCTTTCCAGTCGGTAAGAGAAAGTTTTAGAAAGGAAAAATAATGTTACCTAGCTACAGATGTGCTACCTACTCTAGCTCATTAAAATATGTTATATAAGTAATATTCCCTCAGATATAATTATGTGAACAACTGCAAACAATTCACTTTATCCCTTCATTCATATCCAACACTTTTTTAAGCAAGATATTAATTAATAAATAGAACCACGTCACACTAATGTTTGGTTTTTATTTTTTACGTTCACATTTTTTTTTCTTCCCCCAGTTTAGTACTACGATGGGTTTCCTTTGTTTGACAATGTTAATGAAGTGTAATTTTTGTATTTTCTAAAATTATAATTGAAAAGGTTAAAAAATGAAAACAAATTCGATTTTTAAGCGATATTTGAATTGACAATATTAGTTTAAAATATTTTTTTCTTATTTTTATCAAGTAGTATTTATATTTCTTAATAGATATTTTTGTATTACTGTCGTGCATAGGAGAGTGAACCAATAATAATTGGTGTTAAATATTAACAGTTGAGAAGAGATATTTTAATGTAAAAAAGAGAGGTTGTTGGTAAATTAACTTGATTAATATTTAGGGTATTTTGTTCACTAAACCAATGAATATGAAATGAGGATTCATTCGGCCTATTTTCAATTAAGCTTACAACCAATAGACTTAGGAAGTTGGCATACTCTTCTCATTTAGTTGTTTTTAATTAAAAAAAAAGGTAACATCTTTATTTCACTAAAAGTACTTGCTTTATTTTAGCGGATCATTTTGGATAGGTAGTAAATTCAAGTTAATTTGTGTAAGAGAGAAATATTGTCTTAAGTGCAATAATATATATCTTGTGTCTTGTGTTTTTTTTTTAAGGAAGAATATAATTTTATCTTGCCTGATAACAAATGGGATTTGGTACGTAGTTTATACATAATTGTCGTCTTACCTAATAACATATTTTATCATTATAGCCAATTTTAACTTATTTTTTTTGAAAGAAAAAGTTATGTTTTGTTCGGCATCTATTATTGGCATATTATGATATAGTCTACTTGAATTATGTCTAACAAAATTATATTCTATTGAATTAGATAAAGGTTAGATCTTAAACTTAATTTAGGCTAGGTAAAGTTCAGTTTTTTTTTTTTTTTTTGGTATTGTTGTATTGTCTCTATTTATAAATTGGTGTATTATCCTATATTCAAGTTAGAGTATTTTTAAACCACAACAAAAACATTATTTTTAAAACACTAAAACTTAAACCTAAAACTTTGTATGTATTACTCAAATCTTTCGTTATTAAGCCGTCATGTCAATAAATTACACTTGGTAAAATTTAATACAATTAATAAATAATTAACTTGCCTATAAATTTTAATTAACTCTTTTTAACATATCAATTAAAATTTTTATTTTTGCGCGTGTGTAACCATTAACTGAAAATATACTTATTGTACAAAATAAGTTTACGCATTTGTATATTTATGCTTATTGTAAAATAAAAATAATAATAATGATCATCTCACTAGTATGAAGTCATATTTCTTTTTTTTTTTTCTGAATCATTTAATAACATTAAATGTATAATTAATGAGGTATTATAATCATGAATCAAATATCTTAAAAATTTAAGCTATTAAGCAAAGACATATACACGGTGGGTCTAGATCATTTAGTAAAGTAGATAAGTATTGTAAATTTCATAGTAATATATATATATATATATATATATATATATATATATATATATATATAGATAAAATGGTTTTTAGGTAAAGACAACTAAAACTATATAAAAAAAAACTATAAAACAAAAACAAAAAGCAAAAGCTTTTATGCGATCTAATCTATAATATTAACATACAAAGGCAGGAATAGAAACTATGTCAGTATTGGAATTTGCATATCTACTTAATCACTCATTAACGTATTTGTTTGACTTCCTTAATACGTTTTTTTTTTTAAAATGAAAGTATCAAATGAATGGGGGTAAAGATTCACCATACTATATAAAGTATCAAGAAAAATACATAGTACTGTTCGCTCTTTTTCTCCCCCTTTCGAGCAAATAACTATGGCCCCTCAATGAATTCCTCGATTTATGTTATATATACATTTACTATATATATAGATAGCATAATAGTTCTGAGTCTTCTGACTCCTACAATGACGACTCTTCCTGCGATGGGAGGTGACAAATAATTAAGAAGCTGGAAGAATTAATAAGGAGTGAATTAGAGATTCGGTGAAATTGTTAGTTCAATTGTCATTTCTTACCAACTGTTTGATAAATATTAGAGAACATGAAAATATTAAACTGGAGATTGAAAAATGATTCCTACTTCCGGCCATGAAAAAGATACGGCGAAATACTCTTTTTTTTTTTTTGGTGAATTCTTAAAAAAAATAGGGCACATGATTAATTAATACGAGGGCGAAATACTCTGATGATACCATACACTTTTTACTACAAATATTAATTTGTAATTAAAATATAAGGATTTTTTTCATCAGTAAAATATAAGGATATAAACAAGGAAAAGCGTATTTTTTATTTTACATTCATGATGATATTAATATTTGTACTGCACTATATTTATCAACAAACTTGGGTTAAAAATATATAACAAAAATATATGAATTTAATTGAATAGTTAATATTAGAATAAATTTACAATGACAAGTTAGGTGAACATTGAACCTAAGTAACCTATTCAGTCAAAAGTAAAAAGAACAAAACAAACTGTAACAATATTTTATTGACGAAATAGACAGATATGATATAAAAGGTATCGGAAACTTCAATACCGAAGATTTTCAGCATAAATTGCACACAAAAATCCGTTTTTGTTACTTTTTATTTGTTTCTGGGGCATGTTTTCTTGCAATTTCGGTGCTTATCCCGCCTGCAATTTTTTTATTGCATTTTAGAAAATTATAAACTAATAAATTTTTTTTTCTTATCCCACCAATCCACTAGAATTTATATAATTAACTATTACTATAACTATTATTGTTGCGAGAGACAATTACAGTTATATATATCCTTGCAAAACTAATGAGCTCATTAAATTCCATATATTCATTTCACAAAAGAGAAAAATTAAAAAAAAGAAAACCAACTTGGCGCATTCTTGCATGTGTTACTAGTTTTAGTTTTAGTTTTTAGTTTTTTTTTTTTATATCATAATTAGAGTGTGTTTCCAAACACACTAGCTAGATAGTGACATTCCAGAAAATGCACGTGATTAATTGTAACAAAAGTCAGTTTCCAAAATTTAATAGTGATGATAAAATGTAATGAAGTTTACTAAAAACAAATATGCTCTTACTAAATAAATATGTTAAAATTACATTTTACTAAATTATTGAAGTTTTACTTAAGTATTTTCTTACTATCTAAAAATATTGTAACATACACTTCAAACACGTTGACAAAGTTCTGATTAATTTTAATACCCTTTTTGCTTTCATATTCTTAATTTATTTGAAAATGAAAAACATATAGTACTACCATTATATAGAGCCAAACTAATTATGCAAGTGAATTTTTTATACTGGATTAGCAAGTGAATTTTTTTTCATGGATAAGATTTTTTTTCCTAAACCAACTATTTTTTTTTATCAATTCCTAATATTAGGACATCTGTGATTCACGTGGAAGCACAACACCAACACATAACTAATGCTGAACATGACATTTCGATTTCGAGCATGATAAGTATTCATAAAAAAAATGGTTATACAGGCAATCAGCTATCTCCAATATTTACCTAGTCAGACTGGGAGTAACATCATGATTTTTCATTCTTTTTTATCATCAGCTATATTAATTTACACTCGATTGAAGTTTTCGATTGTTCTTCAAAATCATATTTACGATTATTCGATGCTCTTTTTCTCCAATATCATGCATGTTATGATCTTTGTATAGAGGAATTTTGTATAATTTTAATGTATATGATTCGTATGCAATAGGTAAGAGTTAATATACCTATTACTGGTTCAAGGAAAGTAAATGCATTAGCTAGGGTGACACTTGCACACACTGTTCTAACCTGTCACAAAGAAATGGTTCTGAAATTAATTAGCTTGCTTCATTGAAAAATAATGCTAATTACATCCAAATTATTTATTTGTGTAACTAATTAATCATATACATTTTCTGTAGATATATTGGAGAGTAGTGCAATATATATGCGAGGCAGTATCCATTTTTCTACTGGATTATAGACTGAACATAACACTGAAGAACCGCACTTATTGATGATAAATGCAAGCAATATATAATTTCATAAATGCTAGTGACCGAACCCTCTCCCAGAAGAAAAACATATTCAAAAAGAATTCACCAAAATAAAAATATATATATATATATATATATATATATATATATATATATATATATATATATATATATATATATATATATATATATATATATATATATATATATATATATATATATATATATTTAAAAAAATAATTCTAAATCATCCTACTCCATCTTCTAATAATTTTTCTATTTCTTTTATATGATAAATATTGAATTCACACGGCTGTATATATAATATTTTATTATAAAAATATTATCAATACTTTTATTAGTAATATTTTTAATAAATATAAAATATGGTTAATGATATTTTCCAACATATATTAATTAAAATATTATCAAACTAATAAGTAATATTTTTTATATTGTTTAATTATTGTAAAAAATATATATGTATAATGACATTTTATATTTCTAAATAATTAAATACAATACTTTTTATTTAATATTTTTTATTAGATAATAAGAGGAACTGTAAGAAAAGAGTAAAATGATATAACCTTACTCATTTAAAATCATACCTGCTTAGCTAAATATTCCCAAGTCGCACTGGTAAAATGACGAGCAACAGATCTTTAATTTATCATTGGTTAAGCAGGTGTGGTTGGGTGGTGCTTTCATTTTTACGCTAGCTTCTGCATATATCACTCACAGCTATCATACATTAATAGGAAAGTAGATGAACGTAATTAACACAAGAGTACCCACTGTATATAACTATATATGACAAACATTGCTTCCATTCATGCACAGAATTCTGGTAAAAAGCAATAACAACCTTCATCCTTGTTAACCAACAATTTTAATATATGTCATTAATTCTATCCATACAAAACCTCACTATTATGTAATCAATAATGCAAAGTGGTAGCATAATACTTTGGATTAATCCCACCAATCAAACTTATCTATTTAGTAGGTTAACCAGTCTAATTGTCTTAAATTATGATTAACGGAAGATATCTGTTACCCCTCATTTTATGTTTGACTAAAAATTTTATAGCCCTTAATTGTGCAATGCCAATCCTGAAAATATTGTTGTCACTTCCATCTATGATTTTACAAGTTTATTGTTAACTATCTCTTAAAGTTAACAATCAAATCAATTATACTTCAAAATGCAGTTTTGCTAACCATTATCCTTATATATAATAATAGTTAAGAAATTAATGTAAAAGTTTTTTTATTAAAAAAATTCATATTTAAAGTTATTAATATATTTTCACAGATAAACTCAGGCTTGATTAGACAACATCCGCAACCATGTTACTGTAAAATAGCGTAGAAATTTTCATGGATGTAAGTAGGGAAGCATATAAATATTGTTGTACCGATCATCATCGGCAAAATAGAACATAATTAAATAAGCAATCTTTATGGTGACTCTTTATGGCTTAACTTTAATTCAGTTTGGGTCATTCTTCCTGAATCTCATTTTGATTTTCTTAGTGTTGTTTGGGATATGTATTTGCAGGTAAATTTTTTATAGAATTGATTTTAAGTAAATTTAAGTATGCAGTAATGTCATTTTTGTTTGGAAAATAAATATAAAAAAATTAATTTCAACACAATAATGTTGTTTTAAAATTGGTAATAAGAATTGATTTTTTTTTGCATAATAACTAAAATAAATTTGAATCAAATTTGACTTTGTCGTAGAGATAATGTCAGAAGCCTATTAAATAAGAGTATATTTGAAATAAATTATATATAACTTAGGTTAAGAATATTAAAAGTAATGCAAACATTACTTAATCTAAATTATAAAATCACATTTTCAATGCATATTCTAACATAATAGTTAATAAAAAAAGGTCACTTTTGATTGATCTTGAATTCAAGTTTAACCATCTTAATGTACATCCAAACATAGTCTTAACATGATTATTTAGAATCATGCATGAACTAGCTAGGACTACAAGAGAGTACGTAAAACAAACATACGGGGAAGGGAGGATTAGATCTTTTACTATATGATGATATTTTATCATGATTTTCTTGCATGTTGGAGTTGAAACATATAAAATTCGATTATTCTAAAAAAAGTATAATTTTTTTAATCTCTTTCTCTCGTAATTTATTTTCTAGCAGTTTCGATGAGTTGATAGATATTGACGTTACCAAAGGATCAGAGATACTCTACCATTTGGACAGAAAAGCACCGCGTTTAAGTGTGTGTAGCAAAAGAAAAGTCCTACTCTTTACAGTCTTCCATATTACTTTTGCTTTCAATTATCACTCTGTGAGAACCTAACATTCCGTTTAATCTCTCCTTTTTATGCTATGAACAGTCTATTTTAATAAATGCGAGATTAATATTCAAACCTGGTAAATATAACTAATTTCTAAGAATTTTTTATATACCTTGAAAAATGAAAAATATGAATGAATGTAGCATATACATATACACGTGTGTATATATATATATATATATATATATATATATATATATATATATATATATATATATATATGATGAAATGCATATGTACTTATATCCTATGAACCATGAAAGTAAAATGCATCAAGTTGCCATTAAAACTAGCCAAACAACAGTCTCTAACCAGATTACTTATTCAAATTAAAATTTTAAAATAATACACTATATATCTCTGGATATCAGGTTTCACACAAGGAAAAAGACTACATTTTTTGTTTATTATTATCACATTTCTACTATAGTTAATATAAATGACAAGTCGACATACGATCAACTCTAAAATAAGCTACTTGTTTTCAAGTTTGTCCAAAAGTGTCAACAATAATTATTCTAATTACTAAGCAAAACACAAAATTTTATTTCAGCAACGAGTGACTTATCAACTTAAATGACCGTGCTGAAGTCTAGCCAATTAAATATCTAAAGAAGAATAAAAATTCAGAGAGTAATATAGATAACCAACGACTCTATGACAAATAAATTGCATCCTTCTACAATTATGATAAGCATCAGAGAACAGAAACAAGTCATTGAATCCGGCTGCAAGTAATAATTACTGTGAAATTTTAGTTTTGGAAGAAATGGGACACTTACTCTTTTAACCCCAGGGAAAAGGGGGAAAATCCCCATATATGCACGTTTATTTATCCAAATCACATTTGTGAGCAGTGCTGATCCAGACAAGAGGGCGACTGCTGAATTGGAGAGAAGGCAAGAAAGTTCAAAGGGGATGTATAGGGGATTAATAAATGATATATAATAGCAATAGCATAGTAAATAAATAAATAAATAAAATAAAAGTCATGAAAATGGATGGAACGAATAGAAAATACTCACCATTTTACAGCTGTACAACTTTCTGCTCCTCATCTGCAAAGCGAAAATGCCTAACTAAGCAGCAGCAGAAGCAGCAGTGTTGTAAACGACATCAACCCAACAATGCTAACAGAAACATTAGAGGATAGAAGAAAGCAACAAGCTTTTCTGTGTATCATTAAATGCAGTGAACGGAAAGAGAGAGAGTACAGTTAACAGTATATATATATATACCAATGCAATAAAAAAGGGAACAGAAACCATACATATATATGATAAATTATAAATATAATATATATGTATTGTATTATACACAATTGAAAGGTCTAATGGAGATTTCATTCCGTCTCTTGGTCATGAAACGATTTTTTCATTTCCTTCAAGACTCGAATCCCCAGCTAATAACGCTTCGTGCAACTTAAAACGTACTAAGAAATTGAAATGCTAACTTATACTAATTACTGATTAGAAGAAGAAGAATAGAAAGAAAGTTTGGGAGCTGTTTCCTTCGTAGCTGGTGAGAGAAAGAAACTAAGTAAAAATGCTGCAAAAGAGAGGGTAGCTAGCCCAACTAACTTGGAAACTAAATCTTCTCCATTCATTATTTGTGGTTGTCATTGAACTTATTTGATCACTGGCGATACTGCAAAGAGGGATCCAAGTCAAAGAGCACCGAAGTCCCCCCTTTGTGATCCCCAAACCTTGCTGACGACGAAAGTGGGTCTTCATGGGACATCCTCAAGCGCTGAAGAGAAGAAGAAGAAGAAGAGGAGGAGGAGGCAAGCGAATTACCCACTGTCAAATGTGCTGCCGAACCCGAGGACAACCCTTTGGAATCTTCTGCCGAAGAGGCACATTCCATGTTCACCCCAAATAGCCTCAGTCGTTTTCCACCACTAGTAGTTGTAGCACCACGAGCACCAGCACTGGTCATGCCCCCATTCCCATGGCGATGATGAGCAACGTTAACCGGCACAGAATCAATGATCATGGGAACAATGTTGTTCCCTCTCCCTTGCAAGTTTTGATCACCAGCACCAGGCATTGATGACATGGAGGACCTTAGGTAATAGAGTGACCCAGATCCTGAATTCTGCTCAGCGTAGTTGTTATGAATGTGATGATGAGCAGCACCAGCAGTGGCAGTTGCAGCACCAAGGTACTGCTGTTGCTGAAAAGTGAACAAGTTGTTGTAATTGGGATGTTGAAAGTGATCGTGGTAGCGAGGTGGCATGGTGGGAGGAAGTGAGTACCATCTGATGGAAGGAAGAAAGAAGGGAGAGGTTGAAGGATCAGGGGCATGAACATGAGCATGATCGGACCTTCTCCTCCAATCTATGTACAACCTATGTCTATTCAAATCTCCGAGGCCACGCTGGAAGGACACAATGTCGCCGGCATCGAGCTTCTTCTCCTTCACGAAACGGCTCCACCCCTTTGTCATCACATAGCTTTGGCTGCTGTTCCAATAGGAGTACCTGAACCGCCACACCTTCCCGTTTCGATCTTCGAAATTGAGAAGCAGACCCTTCTCATTCGATGTGGAGTCAAGGGGGAAATACTTCTCTGCGTGCTGCTTCGGTATCACCAGCCTGTTCAGCTTTCCTACATCGCTCGGTGTCACCACTTTGTCAAACATGTGCTCTTTCTCCACCACTTCCTTCGTGTTTGAACAAGTGCCATCATGATGATGGTGATGTTCGTGTTCATGTTGATGATTATGAACAATTCCTCCTCCTCCTCCTTGTTGCAAATTCCTTTCTTCTTCCTCTTCCTTGTTGCTCCCCAGTGACAACTCCATCAAGTCTAGCTGCTTTCCGAAATTGGATGATGCATCTTGCTGGTGTAACCCTAATCCATATACAGTGAGTGAATTGTTAGTGGCATCTACAGATTCATGATGCATCTTTGACTGTGTGTGTGTTGGGGGGATATTTATCACATGAAGAATTGAAGAAGAAGATGAGGAGATAATTAATTAAAGAAAGGTGTAGTGGTATATAATTAATTGGTCGTGTAAGGAGAAGAAATTAAAAGGGGTAATTGAGAGAGTTTACTGCTGCTTTCTGCTTCTCTCGTGATTGTAATAATCTCTGTTGCTTCCTCTTCCTCCTCTTCCTCCCTGCTATCAGAATAATTACCTTTAACTTGTTGCATCAACTCCATGGAGTTATGGCTGACCTACCTCGAATTCTGTTAATAATAACCTCTGGATCTCAGAAAAAACAATGGAAAGACAGAAAGAAAGAATAATAATAATAATAATAATAATAATAAAATGATTAGAATAAAGCGATCGAAGAGAGGAAGAGGGCAGGAAAGTAAAAATAAATAAATAATAAAATCAAATTTGACAAGAAATGGAAAAGTTTGAGGAAAAGTGGGTGTGAATTAAAAAGAAATAATTAGATTACAAGGTCATATATATAAATTGAACGTTAGAAATACATATAGCTGTAGCATGAGGAAGATATTTTACCCAGATTGCTGATGCTCTAAAGAAAAACAAAAACATGAGCATAGTACAGAAAAAATAAAACAGTCGGTGCCTTCATATTTGACCACAAGGCTCCAAACCCTAAAGAGTGGAGGGTTCAAAACGGGGTCATCTTATTGTTATTGTTGACCTACAGAGCATATATATAATATGAGGAGTTAGATCGATAGAGAGAGATGGGAAGAGAGGGGGGAAGTCGTGTCGATTTTAGCTATAAGTATAGTTACCTCACAGGAAGGTTCTTTACAACTAGGAAAAGAAGCAAAAAAATTTGTTGCAACCCAGTTTTATTCATAGGAGAGAGAGAAAGGTAGATGAGAGGATTACTACACTTACGTGGGGGCCATGAATAATGTGCCTATTGTGGTCATGTGAGCAACTTGTCGTTTTCATCATATTTGGTATAATCTGTACAGTACATATGCTTCCGGGTTGAGACCAAAAGGCCAGTTGTTCCAGAAGCAATGAGCCAGCTTAACTTAAACTCTGTTAAATTTGCCTTGCACCCTATCTCGTTTTATTGTCAAATTAATTATATATTGGTTAATTAATTATTTTATTTAGTTCATATGTATATATATGCGTGTACGGGGTTAACTATGGCTAGCTAGATGTAGCAGGGAAATGGCAATGGTATAGTAGAGGAGAGAGAGAGGATAGAGTGTACACTTATTTTTTTGACTTTTAGTGCCATTGATTGAGTGTGTTGTGGATGGTCCCCGGCCTTAAGGTAAGAAAAGGAAAAGCAAATGGCTAAACTAAGAGAAAATGAAAACAGACCACCCTGCCCTGCAGGCGCTCTCCTGCCACTGCTTCTCTCTCTATAATATATATCTATATATATATATTTAACCTCTCTTTCTTTCAATTCACTTCATCTCTGTCCTAAATATATATATATATATATTAATTCTCACTCCATTCTTTACTAACAATAAATCAGAGATAATAGGTGAAAATTAACTATCTCTTCCAACCCAATAACTTCTCCTTCAAAACTTCAACACCCTACTTCCCTTCATATAACTCTAAACTAAAATACCATATTATGACCTTCTTTTTTCCCTTGCTTTTAATGTTATTCCAGTTTCTACTGACCATTGCTAGTTTTCTTACCCGTTTACACGCTTTGTTTTAAATAGAATAAATTATCATTTTTATAGTTAAATGTCATTTCTTTCTTCTAAGTGGTCTCTAACTTAAAAATAAATAGTTTATAAATATTAAAATTTCTCCAATATTAAAAAATTTTCAAACCAATCTCTTGTTAAAATATATCAACTTAAAAATTAAATTGATAGATATTTAATATTTAATATTTAAAAAATTATAAAAATAATTGTATTACTTTAAAAATTATTTAGGAGATAGTAATATTTTGAGAACCAAATATTGATGGTTTGTTCATTTTAAATATGATATTTTTAATTATGATGTGAATATCTAATAAATAAATATTTAATTTATTTTTTAATTTTAGAAATTATAATCGAATTACCCTGCATAAAATGTTTATTTAAAATAAATTTTCAATTCAAAATAAAACAGTTTTAATAGAAAAAATAATTTAAATATTCTTATAATCTTATAAAGTGTAACAAAAATATATATTCATAATTTAATAATTACATGACTCACTTTCTTCTATTCATTTGTTACCATATTTATTTTCACTTTCTTAACTTTATATGTATACATAATTTGTTAGGTCGTGTATGAATATTTTATTCGTATATTGAAACTTTGATGATCGACTAATATGTAAGGTCATAAATTTTTTTATGCATTTGTAAATTTCTTTCTACTATTCACGGTACAAGAGTGAAAGATGGTCATACAAGGGCTCATGGTTTAACTTAACGTTAGACTCAAGTTAGGTTAGACTTCTTTTGGCTAAAACTTCTATGAAAACTTATTTGATTAAAAAGACCAAACTTTAAGTTATTCAAAAATCACCTAATAAATCGATCTTTAAGTAAATATAATAATAATTTGTTAATATTATCATTATATTAAAATTTTAAAATGTATCAAAAGTCTATATTTATTTATTTTTCTAAATATTAACTATGTTTACTTATATAAAAAATCAAATATATAAATTTATTAAAGGATAAATTTATGTTATATTTAGATACCTTATCTATAAGGTTACTTAACAATTTTTTATCCTTGTTTCATCTCATGAGTAATAATGGTTTTAATTTTTATATCTTATAGTTTATTTTACATAGGTTTATTAGTAAATAAACTTACTTAGAGATAAATTAAATCTATGTAAAAGCTTTAATATGAAGTGAGTATTTTAGTAAACAAACATGTCAAGTGAAATTTTAAAAAAAGTTGAGTTAAATTTAAAATATATATATATATATATATATATATATATATATATATATATATATATATATATATATATATATATATATATATATATATATAATTGATAATAAACTAGGTTTGGAGTTTACATTTTTTTAAATAGAACACACTTAATTATTTAAATAAAGCTTTGTTTCGTACAACTTATTTTCATCTTTAATGCCTATGAAAAGATATAGGTTAAGTCTAACCCCTTGTGAATTAATATTTAAAACTTAGTAATGTATATAAGGTCATTACTTATTTAACAAAGTAATATTTAATTTTGATAATAAAAATAATAATTAATATTGAATAGTAAAGTTCCTATAAAAAAATGTATTGAATAGTAAAGTTTTAATTACAACTTTGAAAGCAATAACATACATGTTATAAAATCATTTTTAAGTATGAGATAAAATTAATTGACATTAAATGTTAAATTTAATAAATGACATATTTGATAAATTTATATAAATGTTAAATTTTATTAATTTAATTGATACTTAGAATTTTTCATAAAATTAATTAAGTTTTCAATATTTAATATAATTTAAAATTTTATTGATTTTTTTTTCGGTTTAGGGAAGGGAAGTGGAAGGGAGAAGGAGGGGAGGGATCAGGTGGTACTTAATATAATTTAAAATTTATGTAAAAATCAATTATTAAAAGCAGTAAATTGAACAGGTGAGTTAATTTTATATTTATAAAAATAAATTAATTATAAATTATTATTTAATAAATTTATTAATTTTTATAATAATTATTATATTAAAATTATACTGACAATAATTTATAATTAGATAATTATAAAATTATTTTATTATATGTGTGCATGTAGAAACTCGTCGTGCCGTACAGATATTTATGTGATGGGTCTTGTTAATAAGAGGAGACGACAGGCGAAGGTTGTAACAGAAAAGGTATCTTGTTTGGAAGGGCCAAAAAAAATTTTAAAAATTTATTTGGACTTGTTTAATATATAATTATTTATAACTTTGTTTGATAATTTTTTTCATTTAGTGTTTCAAAAATATGTTTAATAAAACAAAAACAGTTTTAAAACTGAAGCATTATTTTCAAGGCAATAATTATGTAAAAATATTTTTTCAAGGATGATGAGGTGAGACACGACATGAAGTTGTAAAAATTAATTGCTTCCGATTTCATAACCAAGCAAATTTTTTTGTTTCTTTTTGTAAAAAAAAAAATTGTTTTCTAAAAAGTCCTTTTATTTATTTTATTGTTTTTAAGATTTATTTTTACATTCTCTAGATTTTTTATTTGCATTAAGTATATCTTTCCATCAACCGTCGTAAACTAATTTTGTTGAGACGTAAAGATTAATAAAGTAAATATTACTTCTTCCACAAAGCTAAGGGATAGAGGCACCGTATAGAAAAGAAGAAAGGTTGAATATGCATGTTAATTAACAGTAAAAGGGAAGAAGCTCTAGTTGAAGGGATGGGGAACTCCAATCTAAATTAAAATAGCAACATTTAATGTTAGAGGTTTAGGGGGATAAAGAAGAAAGAGATTAAGGTGTTTGCGAAAAAGGAGATGTTGAATTTTCTGTGTACACAGGAAAATAAATTAGAAGTGGATTCATGAACTTTTGTCCTAGTGAGTCAAACCTAACGGAAGAATTTTCTCTATCAAGAGGCCTAAGGCAAGGAGTTACCTTGTCTTATTTTCTATTTCTTATTGTAGGGAATGGTCTCAGTGGTTTAATGGATAAAAAGTTGTCTAGAAATGCTATTTCATAGATTACAAGTTTGGTCATGAAGAGAATGAAGTATCTTATCTCCAATATACAAATGGTGTTGTGCTCATCGGGAATGGTAGTGAGAAAAATGTGCAAGCTAGCTATGAAAAGTGTTCTTAAGAGACTTTGAACTTATCTAGATTGAAGGTCAACTTCCATAAGAGAAAGTTAGTCGTATAAACTTTGACACAAGTAAAATTAAGAATCGAATTGGTTCAAGTTTAAGATAAAATTAAATTTCAAACAATTAAATATAATTTGGTTGGTTTTACTTGAGTTTGAAGAAAAATATCAATTTGAATCCAACTAATTTAATTAATATAAGTTAGTTTAGTTTAAATAATTAGGTTATATATGGAAAATAAATATTTATTATATATTTCAAGTTTTTATCTCTAATTATTGTTTATTTTATATAAATTTTTAATTTTATATTAATACAAAATAAACATATTTTTATTCTTTAATAATTTAAATATTTATTTTATTTAATATTTAATTTTTCTATAGTTATTACTTCTATATATTTTATTAATTTTTCTCAAAATATGATTAAATAAAATTGCATAACGAATATGACCAAATCAAAACATCTGGTAAGACTAGATAAAATCATAACAAGATGAAAAAGAATGAAGAAAAAAAAGACAAAAATAAAAATAATTAATATCAAACTTTAAAATGTAATGGTCTAAAGTTAAAAAAATAATTAATTGAATTATTGAGTTGAAAAAAGATAAATCTAAAAAATAAATTATAATTAATATAGTTTAAATTTTAAAAAAATAATCAATTAAACCAACTCAAATTAATTTAATTAATTTAATATAAATTGTCAGATTTATCGGATTAATCCAATGGGATGAACACCCCTGAGTGAAACAATCAAATGGGTAGAGACCTCAATAGCAAAGCGGCAGAGTTGCCTCAAACATCCTCTAGATTAATCCTTAATTAAGATAGTGAAATCATTCTTCATAAATATTGTTTGGCATATTGAAACTTCAAATGTTGTAAAAGTCTCCTAACCAATGAATTTATGTTACTCACAAGTTGACATCCCCAATAAAAAGAATTTAAGTTTTGAATATCTACTTGTGTCATCCCAAACACATAATTAACGGTTGTCTTAAGAATAGTAGCTTGAGTTTTTTGAGACTTTCTGAATATAGATAAATTAACTATATATATATGAACTCGAGGGAATACCTGAAAGTTGAAATTAAAGCAAGCTAACATATGAATAAATACGTAAAACTAATTACTGCGCGTGGTTTTCCTTTCGCTGGGTACTTGGTCATCAATTTATATTATACGCGTTTGATATTATATGACACTAGATATTTAATGTAGAATTTTTAACACATTCACCTAGACACATACACGCACTTATGTCAGATATTACATGGCCAACTTTTTTCTCTTTGATTAAGTAGATCGAGTTTAAATTATTAATAAAGAACAAATATATCTTCAATATATATATATATATATATATATATATATATATATATATATATATATATATATATATATATATATATATATATATATATATATATATATATATATATTTATATTTAACCAGAGTCATCTTGGAAGATACACACTCACACATTGAATTACGGTCTCTAGAAATAATAGTCATCAAGACTATGAATAGCTTTATAATTTCTTCAATTCTTGTTTAAAATTTCCAAATGATGAAAATATATCAATTGATTTGTAAACCCTCTCTATGCACTTAAATTTATATATATATGTATATAATAAAGTATTTAATCATGCAAAATATTTTCCAGGCTAAATGAAAATTTATAGTTTATATATATGCTCATGTAAATTAAAGTAGTAGTCGCTGATAGAAATATGTTGAAGCAGCATTTATTAAGCGTACAGTATAATTGGCGTACTTAATAGGAGTAATTTCATTTAGTTATGAGTTTATCATGTCATGGAATGAGTATTTAGTTAGCTTAATTTGAATGTCGCAATGCAAAGAGCTTGGTCAAACACATTATTGAGCATGATTAATATAATCAGTTGCTGGTTTGCATATAGACACACGACCAAGTGAAAAAATATATAGAACATACAACCAAGAAATTAAATAAAATGTCATAAATACATTATTTGTGTGTATCTTTAGGAGAGACAAAAAAGAGTAAGCTAGTGACCTCCATTTGTTACTTGTTTTGTTTATGCTTTGAAATGATTATGTATAATATGCCCTGAGAAAGTAACTGGAAACTCAGAGAACAATTACTACTATTATTTAGCACCCTACTTTCTTTGTTTTCATTATGCAGAAAATTGAACATCTAGTGAAACAAAAGTGTAATGCATCCGATGGACAAACAAAGCCGGTTGGGATGTTTCTCCTTTTCATGGTTATGCTTCTCGAAATCGGAAAAATAAATATTGTTCATGTCCCTTTGATGGTTGCTTGCATATAGTTAGTTAGCCACCGTACAAGTAAGTGGATCTTGCTGATATCTAGCTCTACACATGATAGTTGGCTATGTTTATGACCAGCCAGTAGTATCAAGTGGTCCAGTACTGTGCCTATATTTCTTTGTGTTGGATGGTGTCTCCAATCACCATAAATTACATATTTGCATCTATGATATAGACAAGCGAAAAGATTAACATTGTCATACTCAAGTTGTAGAGATAGAACCAGAGAAAAAAGGATCAAACAAGTTGCCTTTGCCTTGGCAAGAGGAATGGTGTCTAGTCACATTCCAATTACAATTGTATGCACTGGCAGGTGGCAGCTCACACATATATAAGTGTGACCCCCTTTATTGTCTCTTTTGGAACTCTCATGGTAAAAGAGATCGAGACTTGTCTTTTATTTTCGTCTCCAAGATTAATTGCATGAAAACTACTCAATTAATTAACCAATTCAAAGTCCCTTTTTTTTTTCTATTGTTCCCATTCATTTTTCAAAAAAGCTCCACTAACGAATGTCATCTCTGACAAAAATACAATTGTACGTGAAAGCAAATATATATGCAAGTAAACCACACCTCTTGTAGAGCAACCCAATATTAATGCCACATAAGAACAACTGTTTTGCACATGTACAACTCTACCTTTTTACTGGTTCCACCTAATTTTAATTTTTTGTTGCGTGAGATGAATGGAGATAATCAATAATAAAATATAAAAAGTATGGAGTACTAGTTTATAAGATTCATTCAAGAGACTTTTAATAGAGTTGGAATCCAAAGTTAATTTGCTTTATATAGAATGTATTGATAATATTAAATATAACACTTTATAAAAAAAATATTTATAATTTCTTAAAACATTATTAATTAGCATTCATCTTCTGGAAACCCCGAATTTAATTTCCACAAATGGGATTTGTTTGAGAATGAAGATAATAATAATGCAATTGAAAGAGCAACATGAAATGAAGTTTATTTTCCAGATTTGATTAATTGAGGGGGCAGGAAGGAAGGCGTGAAATGGAAAGCCCTAATTGATAGCTAGGAACCCATTGAATACGAAAGAGAAAAGGAAGAAATATATTTGATGCCGAAAATAATGAGATAAAAGTGACTTAACCTGTTGAGGACTTGATGTCACAAATTAATGTAATGAGTAATAGGTCACAATACTTGTTTTGTATGTTAATAAATTATAGCAAGCTTCAAAAAAAATATCCTTTCCCTTTTGTTCACATCTGTTAGTTTCTGGTATTAGACTGCAAAGAGTTGGTAAAAACACTTACCGAGAATTTCCGAGGAAATGTCACAGCCCACATGTGAATGACAGAAAAGAATTGTATGCCTAGCTAGATTCCAGTTAAGAGCCTAGAGCAATTAGAATTTAGGAGCCAAGTGATGCCGCCGCCCTCACGCTTCTCTTTTTAGTTACTAACACTAATTTTAAGCCTTTGCATCTGAATCAAGCCCCACATCACATCACCATCAAAACAAAAATCTATTGGGGACCCCTCTTTCCTTTGCCATCTTATTTCTTCAATTCATCTATACACGTTCATTAATTAATTAATTAATTAATTACATCATTTTATTTTAGGATGAAAAATTAATAAATTATTATATATAGTAGTTTAAAATGAAATTACAATATCAGTACATATATATATTATTTATTAAAAATATTATAATATTTTATTGATAAAAGTGCAATATATTATTATGTTGATAATTCACTTGACAAAGTTTTTCATATTAATTGTAAAAGCTGTGATTATATATTGTCTTATTTTATAATTTTTTAAATAATTAATATAAAAGTCAACAACCTTATTATATATATTTATTACTAATATATTACTTACAAATTATCTGAGATCAAATTAATCTCAAATTTACTTATTTAATTTGTCTTAATGTATGTGTAAGAAAAAAAATTATCGTTTAAATTTTTTTAAAAAATAACTTATCAAATTATGTAGAGAAAATGAAATTACTTTCTACGAGATGGTGTAACATTAATAAGGATGACAATAATTTAGCGTTAGGTGGCAATCGTTGTCTTTTCATAAAAAATAAAAAAAAAAATCTTTAACTTCATGTATTTCTTGAAGTTTGGACGACGTTCTCCTTTATAGTTCTATCTTTCATAATTATGAAAAATGAGAAAGGTGTTGCCCAAATTTAGGGTTCTACCATAATTATAAAAATGAGAAATGTATTACTCAATTTAGGGAGTATAGAAGTGGATAGGAAAGAAAGAAAAATAATATTATATATTATAAGTGATATAGTAAAAAAAATAAAAAGAAAATGAAATAGAAAAATAAAAATAAATAAATATCATTATTCTATTATTATTAAAGTCCAATTAAATTATCAATTCGATTGGAGAATCAATTAGGTAATGATTTGAGAAATATGTTAGACAGATTATATTTAAAATATGGTGTGACTGGTTATAACTTACTAGTTTTTATAAAAAAAATGATGACCCAATCAAGTTAATTTGGCAAAAACACTTGGTAGAGGATATGCAATTAAAATAATAATTAATTGTGTCGGTTTTTATCAATGAAAAAAAAAACTTAAAGCCTGAAATGAAAAACATTAAAAGCAAACAAAATAATTAAATGACATAAAGAAAAGAATAAACTTCATATTTTTCTAATTAATTAAACCTATACTTCTTTACTCACGTTTTAAAATTTTAAATAAGTTAAATACATGTGTTTTATATATATTAAAAATATCAATGTAATACATATAAATTTTGAATTTAAATTTAAATTGTATTATATAACACTAGTGAATCAATATCTCAACTAACTAGCAAAATAACAATGGTACCTACACCAACTATACAATACATATAAAGCCTCTCTTTTGAAACCCCCTTCCTTCCCACCGCCCAAAAAAATCTCCCTTCTCAGTCTCTCTTTGCTTTATGAGGTGTCACCCTTTCTCTTTGTAGGGGTGGCTGTGCAGGAAGTCCACTAGCTTATTTGGTTGCAGTTGTGACAATTAACAAAACTCAATAAATTATTATATAAATACCACATTTCATATTTAAATTATATAATATAATAGGCATTAAAAGAATGTAAAAAAATCATTAAGAGTCAACTTTAATAAAATTTTAAATTAACATCAAAGAATTATATGATATATCTAAATGATTAAATTAAAAAATAATAACAAAAGGGTAATAATAATTTATACTCCTCCATTTTTTTTTAAGTTAGAAAGTACTTCTATTTTCATTAGATTGACCCCTTAAAAAATAAAATAGTATATTCAATTGTAACTTTATACCAAGTAAGTAAGAATCGAATGTGAGAATTGAATCTCAAATCTTTAAATAAAGAGCCTTGTTGCTGAATCTTTGATGATCTTGTAAATTATTTTTTATTGAAAAATCTTTCGAAACGTTTGTTTTTTATTAATTTCAACAATTTGTAAAATTGTTTAGACTGATAACTCAACCGATTCATCTATATATTTTTATACATATTAGTCTAATTCAATTTTTTTTATCAATGATATTTGGTATCGTGATACTAAATTTCTAATTGATAGGGCGGTCTACTATGATTTTCCTGCATGCCAAATTTCGATACCTTCCCCATCACTTTTGTGTCGACGTTTATTAAAATTTCTGACAATAATTTGTTCCGAATCATATCAAATCACATTAATTTGCAGCTAACTCTATTCATAAGAATTAAAGCATTTTCTAAACCATAAGTATACACACTGAGTCTGCAGAAAAAAAAAACCAACTTACTTCTCATATAATACATTATTGAAAAAAAGATAAAAAAAATTAAATATAACTAAGTTTTGAATTAAAAAAAATCGAAACTTATAAAAATATTTTAAAATCTAACCGAAGAGTCAAACATCCTAATTATTTTGGTTAAAAAAAATTAAAGTGAACATCCGTTAGCACGTGGTATTTGTTAGGATACAATTCTTTATTAAAAAAATTGTTAGGATATGATTAATCATATAAATAAAAAAAATATTTATTAAAGAACACTATTCTAAAATCTCTCACCTTATAATTATAACTTAGTCTTTTACATCAAAATAGTTCTGAAATTACACTGTAGACAGTACGAAGAAATATGAAACTTTTAATTTAGACCGTACGTACTGGTGTGCAATTATACATTTCAGTTTTATACATATTCAATTTTTTAGCCTTCTCTTGTACATGTATTTCAAGTTCGCAAACTAAAGTGCAATTCTAAATTAATATCTACATTTTTCTATTTGGTCCTTAAATTTCTACGTTTTTAAATTTATAGATTTCCATTACTACAATTTGGGGGTGAGGTGAATTGAAGGACTGGACCAGTTTCTAACAAGTCGTATAAGTGCTTTAAATTGAAAGGATGTAAAGAATTAGGACACAAACCATAAATTTGTCTTGTAGAGAGACAACTACACATGTCATATCATTACACCACAAAAGTGTTAGCCTGGCTAAAACCACCCTGAATTTAGACTTCCTCTTCCTTTGTTCTCCTCATTTATTTCCTTCTTTTATGAACGAGTAGTAGCTAGTTTCATATCAGATTTTTTAGGCGATAGTTTGCGTCAAATTAAAGTCAATTTAATTACAAGTGTTAAACTTAACAGTATTTATTTTTATGATTTTCGAATAAAGTCTTTATTTTTTTCGGTACATAAATGACAGTCCTATATATGGCTTTTCTTTAGCTAACATGTTGGAAACATCTAATTATTCTAGGCTTATTTGGTATCCTTGCATATCATGTTAGAATGCTATAATTATAGATGATGTGTAATTTTGAGGGGGGAAAAAGTTACTTTCTTAATTAGTCTGCGTGGTAAGGTACGTACGAAAGATTAATTAGTAATCTCCAGTCTAGCTCCACAACTTATTGTTCCCCGCTCGAGCTTCAATTTTATTTCTTCCGCATCATGTGCCCTAAAGTCTAAAGAATATATAGGGCTTAGCCATATAGCTTAACTTCGATTAAAAATTGTATATACATCTCATCTCATCGCAGTTGAAGATAAGCTAGACAAAGATTTTGAATTTGTCATCCCCGGTCTCAATTTCTACCATAATAATTTATGTGGGGGAATTCTCACATAACTTATTTCAGTATTTACAAGGATAGTTTATATATTTATTGGATAATTTTATTTATCATCAACTACTCAATTAATTTTAAAATAAAATTAATATGATATTAAAACTTATAACTCATCTCAATGAATTATTTGTTTTGACAAATATTTATGAAGAAAAGATGTTAAAATGTTCCACATAATCTATCTTAATTTCTTAGATACAGTTTTATATTATTAGTTTGAATAAAAAAATCTCATATTATCTATCTCAATCTTTAAATATAATAATATATATTCTGGATAAATTCACTTATTGTGAATTAATTTAAAAAAATTAACATAATAAATAATCTATAGTCCATCTTAATACTGCTTATGTATTAATTATTAACTTGGTAACTAATAACTACTTCCAAATTAACCTTATTGGATATGATTCTAATATTATTACTTTGAGTTTTTTTTTAAATGAAAAAGTTAACCACATTAGTAAATGAACTATGTTACAAGGAGATGGTAAAAGGCCTAACATATTGTTTCGTAACCAATGAATAGATGTGTGGATGTTATGAGCGGAAAAAAAAAATCTTTTTGAGACGAGCCTCGTAATTAAATGACAAAATTATGCACAATTAACAAACTTTAGTTAATATTAATGGCAAAAAATTCAACTCTCCCACATGGTGGTCCAGTTTCCTTTTGAGTTATGTTCAAGAGCTATTTTTCCACGTAACTAAAATAGTCTTGAAAAGCTTTTGTTAATCCATTGGATTAATTAACAGGGTAGGTTTTTTTGAACCAAAACTTGACGATAATATCGAAGCCAATAAGGTCATGTGATGGTGTTAATTATATATATGAAGATATGAAAGGAAGATTTGGCGGTGGCAATTTACTGTTGAAGAGAGAGACAAAGAGAGAAGATAGGTTACCAAAATAGTGAAAAAACTATTTAGCATTTAGCAATATAGAGAGGACAAAGTGATCCTAAGGGGAGTTTATGAACGGACAAAGCACATAAATCTATCACAGACTTGCTGATCTAAAAACTCTGGTAGCAGCAAGGGATAAAGGGAGACCACAGAAATACGGGTGGGACCATATGTAAGGGAATGGGGACACATGCAATTATACAAATCAACCAGATTACTGGAAAAGGAACTTTATTCAGTGGTGGCGAGTTTACCCAAATAATTCCATTTGAGATGTATATATAACTATATATATGGGGCACAGTATGGTAGGGGGAAGGCAGAAAGAGTACAATATGTATATTTGCAATAGGCCAAATAATAGCTGCAGCATGCAGTTGGCTAGGTAGCTGTAGAAGCATATGTAATTACAGTTTCAGAAATTTTCAGGCTTCAAAGTAAGCTACCATATATCATATCCTTCATTCATTCATTCATTCATTCACCCCTTCTAGTTCGTTCGTTCTATCTATCTATCTATCTATCCTTCTACCGAAAAATGAAAAGAAACCCCACACTAGGAGTCTACTCTCTCATTACATCCCCTCACTACTACTACACTACCCTCTGAGAAAACCGTTGGGCTTTCTCGCTGTTGGGTCGCTTTCCAATCTTCAATTGCGTAGACTCTAGTATGGTTAGGCCACTAGGTGCTACAGCCCCCCACCCCTTCTCTATCATTTATTCATGTATCACAGTAGCTTATGTTGCTTTTGTTTCTCGCTTTTGTTGCTTTCCACTGCAAAATTATATGAGTATAATTATGGTGGAGCCATCTGCCAAGCTGTATTCTTGCCAGCTCTACCTGCTCTCACCTCTGCACCGTATCCGTATTCTATCTATGTATGCATGCATCCATCTATCTATCCATCCTTTTTTATTTTTTTCTTACACTCTTTCCTCATTAATACATACTTCAATCACTTATCATATCCCTTGCCCTTACCCTTACCCTTACGTCTAATATATTTTTACTAATACACCACTCACTCTACCTCTACATGTCCCTCCATTTCTCATTCACACAAAAATACATATCCCATCTACCTAACTAATTAATTATATGCTTTTAATTAAATGTTAACCATTTAGTTTTTTCTTCTTCAATCTATCACTTATGATTTGTAGCTCTCTTTCTTACATCTCTTAAATTCAATTACATTATTTGGTTACAAATAAATTTAATTGTATTTATCATATGTATGTCACAATTACTTATCTATTAGTTACAATTTCAAAATTAAAAAAAAATGTTTATATGTGCAGCAAATGTCATTTATGATACACCGATCTTGCATTTTCCTTGTCCAATTCACTCTCAAAAACAAAAAAAAAAATGCCATTCGTGGTCAATTTTTAGCTAGTTTTAGTGAAAAAGATTTTGCTAAGGAAATAGAGAGGAGATTATTGACAAATAGAGAAAATTATATTATTTTTCCGTACATCATACAAATATTAATGGTAAATGTTTATAGCTTACATAAGAATAATAACCTTTAAATAAGAATAATACTCTTTAATTTATAGTAATTCACAACCCATAAAAAAATACTCTTTAATGTATATAATTCACGACTGGGACAGAGCCGACTAAGATGTCATGCCCAATTATAAAAGTTAAAGTTTATTTAATAAATATATATGGAATAAATTTCATATAAGATTAATAAAAAAAAACATATTTACACATAAGATAAAATAAACATTCTTAAAAAAAAATAATAAAACTACACATGTCAGTCATTAGTTTTATAGGTCATAGAGAACTTTTTATAAAAAAAGATATTTATATTAAATTTTAGAAAAAATGTTCTATTAATCATATATATTTCAAAAATTGACCAAATCAAAAATACATTAGGTTACTTGTAGGTATTTTTTTCATTAGAAATAGTCAACAAATATTAAAGAATATTTTACTTTTAAATGATTGAAAAGTAAGAAAAGAAGAATGATGTGTCGTTTTCCCAAAAAAAAATTTGGCAAATCTCCTATTCATCCACATTTTTTATTTTGTTTCCCTATAGTTTACACTTAGCACATATCTAAACACGTGCATATATACAAGAATATAAAAAATAGTAGTGTTAGAAAAAGGTATTTATTAGTGTCTCTTGTAACTCAAGTTGTTAAATTCTTATATAACATTTGTAAATGTGTCTAATTAGTAAAAATTAATAAATAATCATATCAATATGATAAAAATATTAATAAAGTCATTTGATTCTAAATGCAGTCATTTATAATATTTAAAATAGTAATAAAGAATTATTAAAGTAGTAAAATATTTTATCTTTTTTATAAAATAAAAAAAATATAATACCAGCAATAAAGTTTAAACCTATTATTCTTACTATTATCTAAATCTTCCTACCACTAAGTGGACTCTCGTGATTCATTTTAATTATCTTAGAAAAGAAAGAATATTTTAAATAATAATAAAGAATTATTAAAAAATAAATAAATGATACAAAAATATTTTATCTAAAAAAATAAATTATCTTTACAATAAAAATGATAAAAAATAAAAATATATTTTTATCTAAAAAAAAAAGAATGTTAGTATTCTTGCAATAAATAGTATAAAAGATACTTGAATGTCATTGTATTTACAATTAAGCTCTCAAATAAAAAAATACCTTAATACTAATATGTTACATTATTTTAAAATTAAAAAAAAATCAGGGGACCAGGCCCCCAATGTGTAACGTAGGTTCGTCCCTGCTCACTATCCTTTATGTATGGTACTTGCTTTTTTGTGCATTGGCTGTTTCTTTGTTATATTGTTTTGAGTTGTGCATTTGTTTGTTCATTTCTCTAGCTTCTTTCTGGATTATTATTGAATTACATTTTTCATTTTTATAATGTCAAAGGGGGAAAAAGGTTGTGCAGCAAGTATTTACATATTGAAGGGGAGAGCTGTATATTATTTTCCTGTAAAACTTCTTATTAATTTGATCAAACTCTTTGTTGCACTCATATTAACTGTTTTGGAAAAGAAGCAAAATATTAAAGAGAGAAGTTTTCAGCATAAAAAAGAGGAAGATTGTTGATGGGGTGAAAGAGTTTTCACTTTGGTCATTTAGTGTTTTGATGATTTCATCTTTCTATTTTACAATTTGACTTGGTGTAATTTGTTCTTTTTCATCTATCGTTGGTATTGAGTGCTCTCAAGTTTTATAATGGATAATTTGATCTTATCTTCATTATTCATGATGGCTTTGGCATAATTAAGTTTCTTGGAAAATAAATTTTGATATTAAAATATTTTTTAAATTACAAACTATTTTATAATTGTCATTTGGACAGGATAATCTCCTATATAAAGTATCATCTGTCTAATAGATTACTCTTCAGTTACATTTTGTAACCTAACTAATTGATTACATGTCTCGGTAATCGATTGGTTGGTGGAATTTCTGATAAGAATAATCTATTACTATATATATATATATATATATATAACCGATTATAAGAGCTATACTTGAAAAGTAATTAATTATTCCAACAAGTACTTGAAGGTCTTTCAGATATTTCAAGCCAGCTACTTTCATTCTAGGAGTGGATCATTATCATCATTAATTTAATTATTAAAATTGTAATTAAAATTAATAATATAGTAAAATAATTCTTAAAATTGCATAATTAAATTAGGATCTAAAATCAATTTATTTCTTAAAATTATTATAATTGGTCAAATTATTTCCTAAAATTAAAAAATTTATAAAAAATGATATAAAAAAATTATGATAAAAATTGTAAAATTTTAAAATTATAAGACAAAAAGTGTAATTAATTTTTTTTATTTTAAGGACTAATTTAACTAAACATTATAATTTCAAAGATTAAATTGATTAATAACTTATCATTTCAAGAATTATTTTATTATTTTATTTATTAAAAGGTCAATTGATCGTCCATTATAATTTAAATGACTAAATTAATTAATGATGTACAATTTGAAGGATTAGTTCACTATTTTATTAATTTTAAGGATTAATTTAACTAATCAATGTAGTTTTAAAGATTAAATTAATGATCCATTTCAATTTATTTCTTAAAATTATTATAATTGGTCAAATTAGTTCTTAAAATTAAAAAAATTATGAAAAACGATATGAAAAAAATTATGATAAAATTTATAAAATTTTAAAATTATAAAGAAAAAAGTGTAATTAATTTTTTTTTATTTTAAGAACTAATTTAATTAAACATTATAATTTAAAAAACTAAATTGAGTAACAACTTATATTTTAAGAATTATTTTATTATTTTATTTATTAAAGGACTAATTTATCCTTCATTATAATTTAAATAACTAAATTAGTTAATGACTTACAATTTCAAGGCTTAGTTTATTTTATTAATTTTAAGAATTAATTTGACTAATCATTATAGTTTTAGAGACTAAATTAATAATTCATTCTAATTGTTTTTTTATTTTATATGAGAAAATTATTGGTTTACGGCAGGAAACTCAAATTGTTTCTCAAAGATCTCATTATATTTTTAAGATTTGATCATCTTGAAACATTCAACTGTTTAAAATTAAGAATTTAATTAGAATACAATATATATTATCTTTAAATAATAAATCATCTCCGTGTTAAGTGGTTGACTTTTATATATAATAAATAACTTAAAAATTCCAACTATAGATTTATGATTAATTAATTATATAAAAATATTTAAGTGTTTAGCAAGTTATTTTAATTAGTTTTTAATTTTTTATTAATTGAAAAGCTTGTTTAGAAATCTAAAATATTTAAACTAATAGTATATAAAAATTAAATTCTAAAATTAATTAAAATAAAAGAAATTGAAGACCTATAAAATTTACTTAATCATATGCAGGCTTATAATATATAAAAGACTTTAAAATGTTTTAAGTACTCTCTCCAAATATAATCTTATCTAATTTTATTTTTCCATAAAAAATATTCATTATTTTAAATTTTTTATTTTTTCAACAGTTTTTCTTACTCCTTATCATTAACTTTAGTTAATTTCGTATTAACATGATTAATAAAAAAAATAATATTAATTAAGACATACAATTAAGGTAAAAAAATATTTTAAATTAATATAATTAAATTATTTAATATATAGGTTATTCAATTAATTAATGTATTTATTATTTTATATAAATAAGATAATAATATATTATGAACAACGGTTTTTTTAAAATAAGAAAATTTATTTTATTCTTCGTTCTAGGACCTTATGATAAAACAGTGATGTTATTATTTTTAATATTATTATTATCATTCAACTCACTAATTTACTTTTAATATTTTATATTTTAAAAATTTATAATTTATTTAAATATTTATAATGTTTTATTTTATATTTCAATTTATAATATGTTACTTTTAATATATTATATTTTAGTTTATTCTTGTCTTTATAAACAAAAATCATTACTTGATATATATTATAAAAATAAATTATATTAAAATAAATGAAAATTAATGAATTAAAATATAAAAATAATATATTAAATTTTAATTATAATAAAATAATTAGATTATATTTTTAAGTACAAAATTAAAAATAGATTAACTAATTGAAAAGTAAAACCAACATTAAAAATAAAAATAATTATTACTCACAATATATTAAAAGTAAATTATAAAAATTAATTATATATAATTATCTTATTTATATAAAATAATAAATATATTATTAATTAAATTTTATACATAATATAATATAATTATTTTTATTTAAAATATTGTATTATCTTAATTATTTTAATTAATATTTTTTTTAATCTTCTCAATATTAAACTAACTAGAATTAATGATAAAGAATTAAAAAAATACTAAAACAAGTTTTTACTAACAAAATTTTGCAATTTGCATTAAATATGAATAGTATTTTTTTTAAGAGAGCGTGATCTTTTTTATACGGGGATAATTTTATTTAAATTGTCTAAAATTATTATGAACCATATTTTTTTTAATATATAATACAATTGTATATGCAAATCTTAAATTCAATATTATTAATTAAGTAAAATAATTTTATATCATCAGTTGATCCATACCCATTGTACTTATGAACGGCCATTCGATAAATGTTACCCAATTTTGTGTATTTTCTTTCCTATTGTTTATTAGTTGAATCTCAAAACGGACTACCCAACCAACGGGAAGATTTTAAATGTAAGATCTTATTTTAAGGGGGAACGGCAAATTACACTGTATTTTATAACCATTATTATCTTATATATGTACGTGCTGTAAATAAATTGCTAGGACTTACTTTTATCGAAAGGCTGTGACAATTCATGTATATGTATAAATTGCAAGAACTTAAAAAAGAAGTTGTTGAACATTATAACTTTACATGCCTAGCTATCTAACTAGTAGCACCTTTAGTTCTTCGGGGTCCTATATATTATGGTTTTGCTTTTTATTCAAAGATATAATGATCGAAAACTAATATGTCAGATAATGGTGGTCCAACAAATGTGTATAATAATGTCACTCATAGAATATGACCCTATACATAAATTATTGCACTACACAATTTTATTTATTTATTTAAGGTTTTGGGGGCAAATTTTGTATCCGTGACTCAAGACATATGGGACATCATACAGAAGTTGAACATACCTATCTCAAAGATAAAGGCTGCATTCAGTTATTTTAGTACTTAAACAAATCAAATAAATAAATTTACTTTTTCATGGGTGTACTGCCATTTATTTATATCCACGAGTGACTTTATTTTAAGAATTAGTCCGAAATCGAAAGAATTTAACAAATGTTAAGAATTTGTGCTTGAAAGGAAATTAGGTAAAAAAAAAACACTTTCAAGATATTGATAAAAAAAAAACTTTTTTTCTGAAAACAAATCGACGAATTAAATTTACTCTTATGCATTTTTTTTTATCTTTCAGATTCGAACACTATACTAAAAGTTTATATCACTTACACTTTAAGCTATAATCTACCAATTATATAGATGTATATGGAAAGAAAAAAAATCTGAATGAATAAATAAATGACGTGTTAAATTAAATCATGTTATTAGTTTGGTTTTGCTGCATCCTTTTTTCTCGTTCAATTTCCGCAACGCCTCTTAGTTAATTGATAGAAAATGACGAGTTTTATGATAGTTAAATAATTTTTTGGGGGATTAAAGATGTTGGTCGGCACTATAACATTTTATATTTTTTATTTGTTCCTATAAAATTTTTGCCTTTTAATCCTTCATTTATTTATTATTTTCTTGAACAGTTTTAGTTATGCTTATTAAATTAGAATCATTTAAGTGATTATGTGTTTAACAAAACTACACACTATCCACATGAAAATTTTGCGTGAAGTCTCAGCCACATGACATCTACAACTTTGCTACATGACAATGTCATGTGAAAATTACATACCAGTTACATACATGTGTTATATATTAAGTGTTGTCTGTCTCATTTTAAGAATTTTTTTTTTTATAAAATTTTTAAAATTTGATTTTAGTCCTTATAAATTTATCACATTTTATTTTAGTTTCTATAAAACAAATTTAAACTTCATACTTAAATTTTTTTTTATCTCATTTTAATCATTTTTTAAAAAATTTTAATCTACTTTCACTTTTATCATACAAACATTATTATAGAGTATCATTAAAATCACTATTAAGTATTAAGAATTAACGATAAAAATGAAAGTGAAATCGCATGAGTTGTGTCTCATGACAAATAGGTAACCTAAATTTAAATCAAATGCTAAAATCTCTAATACATGCTCCTTCATACCCTTTAGTAATTAAGTAAGTTTCAACACTTAGAAGCTCTAGTTAAACAATATCATCAAATTCTAACAATGACAATGTTTCATATTTCTTTAATATTAATGTGTTTCTAACCTATCGTACAATGCGATTACAATAAAGCAAAGTTAGGTAGAAATTTTCTTTTTGGTAATGTTGGTTGGAGTATCCAAAATTGATTGAAATAATGTGTCATCCTTTGATTTGTTTTGCTTTATTCTAATTGACATTACCCAATAGTAAAAAAAATCTCAAACTTGGCTAGGAAATATGTCAAAAAAGTGTGTTTGAAAGCTCTTAATCTTTAATAGTAATTCATATGATACTGTATAATATTGTTAATATGGTGAAAGTGAAATAGACGAAGAAAACATTCTAAAAATGACTAAAACAAGATAAAAATAATAAAAATTTTAAATTTGTAGATACAACAATTGAAAAGTAACAATTTTAGAAGTACTAAAATCAAATTTTAAAAATTGTTTAGGAACAAGAAATATTCTTAAAATGACATAAATAAGTACACTTGCACCTAATACATCCATGTGACTACCACATAACATGTCATATCACACAACTTGTCACGTGGATGTGACATTATACTATTAGGTGGACATTGTGTGGTGCTCAAATGCTTACATGTATCTTTGTTGAACATATCAATATTTTATGGTCTCATTTTAACTTTGGAACAAAATTTGTTGATGAAAAATAAATTAGGGACTAAAAGTGAGCAAAAAAGTTATAAAACAACTAAATTTTTGAAATTTAAAATTTTACTAATACTAAAAACATATTTAATCTTAATTTTTTAATAAAAATATTTAAGTATTTTTTAAACTAAAAAAGAGTAACCTTAAAGAAATAACCTCAAAAAACAACATCATAATTAGAAGGATCAAAATTATACATAATTCAAACTAAAAAACAAAAAAATAATAATAATTTGGCCTAAAAATTTATTGTTATAATTAAAACTTTAATAATATACTACGTATTAACAATGAATTGAAAAATAATGTAAAAAAATTACATTAGTAATAGAGAAAAATGAAATTTATAAGTAATTTAGTATATTAAATTTAATTAAAATACACTTATAGCATATAAAAATTGTTTACGTATTGTTATTCAACCATAATTAAAAATGAAATTCTGATAAAGCATTTTGATCATTTGAATAAAGTGTTCAAACCTAATTGTCACTTTATATTAAAAAATAATTTTATAATAAAATAAACTATGTATAAATTTTTTAAAATAACTTTTTTTTCAATAATTTCTTAAAATTATATTGTTTTCAAACATTTCAATATGGCGAAAAGAACTCGTCGTCTTTAAACTATTTTTGCTTCTCAGCCCATTCCTTCACATAGAGGAAAATGCTCAGTTAGAGATGGAACTTAAAATATATCGTCAATTAATTTTTAAATTTTAATTCAATCTTGAAATATTTGAGTGTATTTTTTCTCTTTATTCGATAAATGACTTATTACAATTTAGTACTTATTTTTTGTTTTTAAAATTATTAATTATTTTAAAAAAAATACATTAAAACATTCTTCTTTAAATCTTAAATTTTTTTAAAATTAATTATTTCAAATCTTAATTACTTACACTTTCAAATTAAGTTCTTTTTAAAATTTTCTCTGTTTTTCCTTAAATTGCAGTTACTTTTTTATTTATATAAATTAATTATACACGTTTCTCTTATAATTTTAAATATTTTTCTTTAAATTATATTTTCAAAATTTTATCTAAATTAAAAATAATCATACATAGTACTAGTTGAAAATTTATAATATAATGACAATATAAATAGTTTTATATTATTATTTAATCATAAATTGTGAAATAGGTTAAGATTATTAATTTTGTAATAATTATTTTTAAATGTGTTTATTATCATTTTAATTATTTGATAATATAAAAATTACATTAACAAAGGAAGAAATTAAATTTTAACAGTAATTTGATTAATACAAATATAAATAAGGACATTTTTACAAGTTGGACTAATTTTACCCTTTACTAGCGTAGTTACCCATGAGATGTGCAAATTAATTAAGTACACAACGATAAAGATATTTTTATTTTAAAATATATAAATATATATATTATAATTTTATGGTAGCGAACAATCAATAATAAAAATAAATTTATAAATTCATATTTTTCTATCTTTAATTAAATATAAATGAGTTAAGTAAAGTAAAAATTCATGAGAAAAAAAATTGTTAAATAATAAATACAATTTTCTTACATAAAATTAAAATATTTAAAATATTATTTTATAAAAAACATTGTGAACACTTGATTTTGTCCTACCTCTTAACTTTCATCTTCACTAATTCAATACAAAGTAACCAAAAATAATAATAAAGAATATATAAACTAATATAAATAACAAATAATAAATTTTTCAAAAGCCCTTTAGACAAAGTGTCCAAAGGACTTTTTGCTCTCATTAATCATCCATTCCAGTCACATCTACCTCCTCATTCAGCCAGTCAGTCGTCCAAAGAGCAGCTTTAACCTCCTTTTTTGCTCTCTACTTCTGCTCACCACCAATAAAATAGTCAATCACAAAGAAGAAGTAAGCAGGATGTCCAAAGAACCAATTGCTCTGGATTTGCTTTGCGGCTATACTTTCCTACTCCTTTGCAGCTCTACAGCCTGTCAAACTTCCAAAAGAGTTGCAGTTTCTACTATACACTAATTTGTGTTGTGATTGAGCGTCTAAAGGAGATGTATCCCTTTTTCTTTCCTCTCCTCACTGTAATATCCTAAAATTTATTTAATTATTTTTAGAAATTAATTACATTATTATTATTATTATTATCAATTTTATTTTAATAGAGGGGTTAATGATTTTATAAACTGATGAGGCATTAATCTGAATTATTTTCATTTATTAATTTAATTAATTGAATTAACAGGGGAGGCTGACGGGCAGGTCGGGGTGGCCCGACCCAGCTAGAATATTAGATAGGGGGTAATCAGTTTACCCTAATTGGTGTTTTACGCTTCAGACATCCAGACCTAGAGGAGAGAGAACGCCGACCTGCAAGGAAGAGGAGCTAGGGTGTTCAGACTGTCCTAGAGCCGCATCAGATCATCACTATTCTTCGCATCTAAGGTACAGGAGAGATGGGTTTGATCATATATGAACGTGGGAGTGTACGGGTAGTGAGGGCAATCCTTAAGTCCCTCTAGGATCTAAATTCTCAATTTCATTTGATTATTATGTTTTAAAAATATTTTAATCGGTAGAAAAGATTTGTCAATATGCTCTGTGGTCTGATTAATGTCTTGTCCTAATGTGATTTTGTTGGAAAACTGTATGATTAATTGCCCTAATTACTTGATTCTTGTGTTGTTTATGGTTGTTCATGATTTGAGGCTCTTGTGAGCAATGATGAAACTGGGTGAAATTCAATGACGTTTTATGTGCGTTTCTGTGCTTTCTGATGAATGATTTATAATAATGATGGTTAAATTAATATGATTGGGTATGACTGTGGACTGTGCGAATGGTGTATAAATAAATAATGAGAATAAGAGTGTGGGTGAGAATGCATTGAGCATGGACATGAGAGGCATGAGATGCATGAGAAGCCAGACGTGGCTATAATACCCTGTCTATATGTAGTGTTTAACAGTGGGACTAATGATGGGGGACAATCATATGCATTGGTCACAGGTGGTGTTTAAGCATGTTGCACGCCGGCCATAGGTGGTGTTTAACGATTGTGTGGAATGTCTTCGTACGGGCCATAGGTGGTGTTTAACTGTGCGACACACCGACCCATACGAGGTGTTTAACGCTGTGGCCATCATTAGTGATAACTAAGGGGATCGAGAAGATTCGCCCATGGTGTGGAGTTCCGACTCGAGACTCTTAGGTGTAGTGATGAACATATGCATTGTGCGAGCATGTGCATTTTGTAAACATGAATGAACTGTGATTTATTTTGAATGTGATAGAGCTTGCGATTGATATATGAGCATCTGTTAACCGTTAGTAATTGATTACGCTAACGGGTGGGATTTGGGGTACTATCTGCCTTTATATATGATTGAATGTGATTTCTCACCACCATACATTCTCTTGTTGTTTTCTTTTAGGTAACGCTGAGGGATTCTCTTGTTGTTTTCTTTTAGGCGGGGTCTTGCTCTGATTAGTGTGACATCGGGGTTCTAGAAGTTAGAATAGTTGCTCTATGCCTTGATGTTTGAATGACTTATTTTAAAGATGATGATGACTTTAGTTTTCTCAATTATAATGTTTAGATCTAAAACCTCTTTGAAAACTTTGTGGCTACCTTTTAATTACCATGTGAACCTTTTATCCTTAATACAAATTGTGCTTTTGGTTTTAACTATTACCATGTCTTCATTTTATTTATTTTATTAAGGCAATTTAAGTATTCGGGGTAGAAAGGTGTCACAACATCTACACTCCTTCCTCTCTATGTTGTCCTGCTATATATTGCTCTACTCTGTTCTCTATAATTCTTGTTGTCAAAGCTACCAGAAAACTTGCCGCCATAAAACTATTTCCAAATAAAAAAAAAACTTACTACAATTGGCCAACTTGCAAAGGAAAGCAAACAAGTTAGATTAAAAAATTAATTTATGGGAGCCTATAAATATTATAGGTAAAGCAGGTTCACAGGGGAACTTTGAGGGAGAAAAGGAAAGAATTGGGAGAGAAAGACTGAAAAATAAAGCACATTATAAACTAAGAGAAGAGATCCTAAGAAAGATGAAGGAGGAGACTCGTGAGTGTTTTAACAGAGAGGAATTAAAGTACGAGAAAAATAATTTTTGTGAAGCTTTAAGCATAAAAGAGCCTTACGAAATTGTATAGGACAGAGCCATCCAGGAGTAACTACTTGAAAGCATAAATCGATATCACTAATCCCCTAAATTTAGATTCGTTTGAGTATTTGTACATGTAAAACTTATTATATAACTTGTTTTGCTTTGCATAGACTGCGTCTGCACCCTTTGGACACATCCATACTCTTTGGACACTGAGGTCCTTTGGATGTCCATCTGAGTAGTCTCTTCTCTTACGCTTTATGTACTCATTGACCTACCCTTTCTTTGGACGTTCATTTGGGCAGTCCTTCCCTTTTCCTTTATTTACTCGTTGACCTACCATTTCTTTAGATGATGAGGTCCTTTGAATGCCCATATGGATAGTCCCTTTTCTTTCCCTTTATTTACTATCTAACTTACCCTCTCTTTGGACGTTAAGGTCCTTTGGACACCCATTTAGACAACCATTTATCTTTCCATTTATTTACTCACTAATCTACCTTTTCTTTAGATGTTGAGGTCCTTAGGACGCTCATCTAGGTAGTCTCTTCCATTTTCCTTTATTTATTCACTAACCTATCCTTTCTTTGGACGCTTATTTGGGTAGTCCCTTTATTTATCTTTATTTACTCACTAACCTACCCTTTCTTTGGAAATTGAAGTCCTTTGGATGCCCATTTGGACAATCCCTTCCTTTTCTCTTTATTTACTCATTAACCTACCCTTTCTTTAGACGTTGAGGTCCTTTGGATGCCCATCTGAGCATTCCTTTCCCTCTCCTTTTATTTACTCATTAACCTATCCTTTCTTTAAACATTAAGGTCTTTTGGATGTCTATCTGGGCAGTCTCTTCCATATCCTTTATTTACTCATTGACCTCCCCTTTCTTTGGACATTAAGGTCCTTCAAACGTCTATATGAGCAATCTCTTCCCTTACTCTTTATTTATTTTCTAACCTGTCCATACTCTTTGAACATTGAGGTCCTTTGGATGCCTTTATTTACTCACTAACCTTCCCTTTCTTTAAATGTTGAAGTCCTTTGGACACTCATCTGGATAGTTCATTTCCCTTCTATTAATTTACTCACTGACCTATCCTTTCTTTGGACACTAAGGTCCTTTGGACACTCATCTGCGCAGTCCCTTCCTTTACCCTTTATTTATTTGCTGACACGTCCATACTCTTTGGACGCTGAAGTCCTTTGAATGTCCATATGAACAATACCTTTCCTTTCCTTGATTTACTTTCTAGCCTATCCATGCTCTTTGGACACAAGAGCTCTTGAACCGACTCCTTTTTTTGTTATCTATTGTTATTTATCTATTGTTCGTCCATGTTCTTTGGACGCATGAGTCTTTGGATGACCCATTTCTTCTTTCTGTTGTTTTCTATTATTTATCTTTTCTATATATCCATGCTCTTTGGACGTAAGAACATTTGGATGATTCCTTTTCTTTTTTATGTTGCCTATTGTTATTTATCTTTCCTGTTCGTCCATACTCTTTGGATGTAGGAGCCTTTGGATAACTTCGTTCCTTCTTTCTGCTATCTACTATATTTGTCTTTCTTGTTTGTCCATGCCCTTTGGACGCAAGAGCCTTTGGACAACTCATTTTCCCTTTTTTGTTGTCTATGTTATTTAGATTTTTAGCTCGTTCATACCCTTTGGATGCAAAGCCCCTTTAGATGCAAACCTCCTCTGGATGTAGGAGCATTTGGATGGCTCATTTTCTCTTTTTTTGTTAACTCACCTTTTTGGTTCGTCCATAGTCTTTGGACAGCTCTAGGGTCATTTGGACGCCCCTTTGGATGCACCCTAAGTTCATGTACTCACACCTTTTTCTGAACCATGTTTTCTCCATGGTCCAAGGCCTTCTATAAAAAAGATAAAAAAGATTGACTAGACGAGACATCTTCTCAATCTTCAAAATTTCCAAGGACACAAGTTGTACAACTTGATAATCCTAAAAATCATTTGATCATTAGCATTAATAGAAAGTATTCAATGATAACATCTTTTTGCTAACGAGGAAGTGATAAATTAGATGTGACATCTTATTAATACTAAAGTATTAAGGCACAAGTAGCAATAGCTTGATGTCTCTAAACTCTCCTCTAGAATAAAAAATCAAAGCTAAATAACATATTGACTTAGGTGTACACCTATGTGAACTTAGGGATGCATGAATTGTGACAGTTCAAAAATCCTAAAAGTGTGATAAAAATCAAAATCAAACACAAATATTTTCTATCCTAAAAACTACGTAACTTTGATTTCTTCATTGCACCTAGAGATACATAGGAGCAGAGAACCACTCCTGTCAAGCTAAAAATACTACAAAGCAATAAACCTTTTTTTAATTAATAATAAAATTTAATCTTTTTGCAATAGTTTCTTTATTTTAAGGTGAAATAAATACTTTAAAAATCATAGATGATTTGCTTAACTAATTAGAGATAATCATTTTTAACAGATCTTGTAGAGTGCTAAAACATTTCTTACGTGTAATGGACTCACATACTCAAAATCTGATTTCAAATACCATCCTTTTTCTTTTAAGGTTTTTCTAATATTTTTCTTAATAGACATTAGTGATGACTCCATCTATTTCGAAATGTCTATTTTTAATTTTCCATCGTCCCATCGTGACCTTGCGACAAACATCAAAGTGAAATAAAAAAAATAATGGACAAAAAATATTAAAAAATAGTCTTAAAATATACTTATTTAACATGCTTATTTTCATAATTATAGTGCATAATATTAGTAGTGTATGATATTTGATATTAAAATGTTATCCTTTATTTAAAAATATGTTCAAAATTATATATATATATATATATATATATATATATATATATATATATATATATATATATATATATATATATATATATATATATATATAATAGTAAAAGGTTTAATTTGAATTACGGTAACAAAATGAATGATATAAAAATTTTATGTATTTGTTGCTCTTTTTGTGGGATATATATTTGTTGTTATTACCTTAATTATTATAATGATGTATTTTATGAATTAAAAAATCAATACAATTCGATATGAAAAGATTTAATGTGATGTTGTTATGTGACTTCTGTGTACGTGGTAAAACTTTTTTTATATAATAATAAATTGAAAAAATCTGGTAGAAAATTCTAAAAAAAGGTAAAAATGTTATTTGCTTTGTAGTTGTCTTTATTAGATGTGACAAATTAGGGTGGCCTTGCCCGAACTCAATTGAGTCAGAAAAAAAAGGGGTAAAGTTAAACTAGATTTTTTTTTTTTAATTTAATCTTATGTCGAGTCAGATATAGTCAATGGACTAAATTGCTATTAATTAAAAATAAAAAATATATATTTAATATAAAATCCTAATTAACATTAAGATAATATGTACTTGTTATTAAGATAATATGTACTTATTAACTTAATCTTACTGATGCTATAAGTGGTTTGGCTCACCTAGTCTGCTAACTATGTTTGACACGAAGCTGAATTTCTTTCTTATCATTGTTGCATCCAATGTTAAATCGTGGACTAGTAAGGTTACAAACTAATAACATTGGAGTTCAGGTCACGTCTTGTTTTGTACTATACTTCATAATATACTAGTGGTTGCGTGTGGTATTGGATGGAATCACAAGTGGCCTATGGTGGGAATAACGATATCTCATAGACTTGGCTGAATTTCATGTCTTAAGGAATATATATAAGATTTAAATTTAATCCTCAAATTTAGGTTATTTTTGAATTTAATTCTTCAAATTAATTTTTTTAGTTTTTAGTCTATCAATTTCAAAAATAGATAGTTTTAGTTTCTTAGAATAGACATCTAACTTAACAAATGTCACACGTCTTTACTTAAATGAGGTAGAATTTTATAAATAAAAAAATATATTTTTGGTCTCTCAAATTTGAGTAAATTTATTTTTCTTCTCTTAAATTTGAAATTATTTTTTTTAGTCTCTATAAGTTCAAAAATAATTGATTTTAGTTTCTCATGTTCTATGTAACAAATAGAGCATAAGTCATCATTTATTATGTGTAACGCGACCTAGATCGCGTCGGGGCGATATTTTAAAGAAATAAAACCGATTTGATAATTGGAAGTCGAATCCATCTTCTGATGGATCCGACTATGCAGAGTCAGAGTCGGTTCGACCAATCCGAGAGGAACGACCATGACCAATTCGGCTTGGGATAGAGTCGTCACCGACGTTTTAAAAGAAATGTTGGAAAGCAACAAAGGATAAGACAGGCCAGCAAAACAAAGTCTGAGTAAGGAGTCGGTTACGCGCAGGAATGACATGTCATCATACTCGTCTATCATCTAATAGTTACCCTATGGATGGCATTAGCTAAGACAACCTTTACGTTTGTTGCTTTTTGAAGAAAAACTTAATGTAAAGAGAATATGTATATACAGTGTTTTGGTGTTTTAAAATGAACAACTTGACAAGAATATGTCTCTTGCTCCTATATACCTCTTTTAATTAGAGGAAAAAGTTCACATAGTTTTGGACATATGAGGGAATTAATAGAGTAGGCTATCCTTTAGGCAGCTACTACTGGAAGAGTGGGACGAATGCAAAGGCGGACTATCCATTAGGCATCTTGAGTCGAAATGACTTTTAATGAAGGAGTGTGGACTATCCATTATGCATCCATGTGGAGCGGGAGGTTGAATTATCCATTAGGCATTCAAATCCTGGATAACTTTTGAAATGAAGTGTGGACTATCCATTAGGCGTCCTAACTTATAATTACTAAGGAAAACGACTAAGTATTTTGACGATATTCGAGCTGGACCGGACCGAGACTGACTTAGTACCGAATGTGTAAACCGACTTGGATTCATATGTCTGGATGTTGAATCTGATCCGATTAATAGACTAGATATCATGACCTTTGACTATGTAAAGCTAGGGCCAGTCGAATGATAGGTATGGTAAGATGATATGTAGAGAGGAACCGAGACAAACTCGGTATGGACCAATACGGACTACATGTCTGCAAACTAATCTACTTCAAATGGATCATATGAGAAAATGTTCTTACAGCGTGGCTACCTACTCAGTGTTATGGATGATTATTCTTCTTGTGGGAAGAAGACTTACCTGGTCTCTAGGGGTACAGCTTGCACTTTCACTCTTAGCTTGAGCTTAGCTCCTTCAGCAAGTCAGCAATTCTGCTTACGTATCATCTTCCTCCAAATGTGCCTTCTACAACTTTCGCTTAGACTCTCTCTTAATTTTCAAGGCATAGTTTCAGCATTTCGACCAACAAAATTCCCCCTCATACTCTTCGTAGTGAGGCCTTTTATAGTGTTTAGAGGGAGTCATGGACCTATCAGATTTTGCCACGGGGGTGCCCCAACCTTTTGATCCAGGTCGTTAGTCTTGCCAATCCCTAGGTTGATGCTCTTTGGGATCTGCATTTGATCGTGGAACGTTCTCCGACACCACTTTAGGGGTGGTTAGCCTGGCGAATTCTTGTCCCCTTGTGCTATTGTGATTGGTGATGGATTTTACGTCGTTGGGATTGGTGGGATCCTTGTTTCCCCCTCTTAACTGACATGACTCCATCCAAGGGTCCCCTTAGTCTTCAAGGGATCTGATGGCTTAGGGCCTCTTGGATTGTGTGAGGTCCTATCCCCTTTGCTGAGGTGGTCAACTTCTACTGACCTGGCCGGCTCCGTCAGCACTGAGTTGGAGCCTTCCTAGACTTCATCTTGGGTCGAGTCTGAAGGTCTTTCATGGCGTAAGCCACATCGGGCCCTTTTTGTCAGTTTGGGCCGCGTCTGACGCCTTTTCTGCATATAGGCAATTTTGGGCCTTTTTTATCGAATCGGACAGCCTTCCTTTGAGGCGAGCCGGCTTAGCTCTTCCTGTTCATTGGGTTGGGTCTGGGTCCTCCTTTGTAGGCAAATCCAATTTTTAAGTCTCTTTCCTTTATTAGGCTGAGACTAGACCCATTTGGCTTGGGTGAATAGATTTGAGGTCCTACAATGTGTATAGAGACTCAATCAAAGAATATTAGAGAAAAAATTTATAGTTAACAATATTCTTGAAGCTTTATTCTACAATGTTGAGTTAAGGAGAAGTAACACAAGAAATACATGCAAAATACAATTAGTCAAACATTCACTTGATGTGCAGTCAAAGTTTAAAGTCTTTTACATGTGCCTCGAAAGATGTAAGAAGGGATTTGTGTCTAGTTGTAAACCATTCATAGGAGTAAATGGATGTCATTTTAAGACAAAATATGAAGAGGATAAGTGTGTGGGATGAATGAAAATGATCAATATTTCCTTCTAGTTATTGTTGTTATGGAGACAGAAACTTAGGATAATTAGAGATGATTTCTAAATTTGTTACTTGAAGATATTGAGGATATTAGAACCAATAAATGGTTTTATATATATATATATATATATATATATATATATATATATGATAAATGATAACTTAAACTTTATTTTCTACATAAAGCGAGGGACTAATACTAATGCAAAAAAGACTTTTTATATTATTTAAAATCTAACTTTTTATATCAATTGGGTAACTAATGTGACAAAAAAGACTTTTTATATTATTTAAAATCTAACTTTTTATATCAATTTGGTAACTAACATGAAAATAGACGAGGTAAAGAGTTATCAGTTATTTTATAATCAATATAAAAAGTTTGATTTTTTTATAAAAATAATATAAATATACTTCCATTTTCACTTCAACAATTTCAAATACCATAATCCTACATATCTAACAAATCTATGCCTGCAATAAATTTTTTTTTATGAATTTGTCTCACATATCGTAGATTTAAAAAATCAACATGGTATCAGGAAATACAATTCATCTAACACTCGGATACATATAACCAATATTATTATGGTGGGCAACCATTTAATATATTTTATTATTTTGGTAAAATCATCAACTTAAGAGTGTTTTTTTTTTTTTTACAAGAATACACATTATTTATAATGTCTTAACCATGCTAGAAAGTTTTACCGTCGCTAAAAAAAATCTCAGACTTTAATTCCCACATAAATACACTTCAATCAACACCAATCACAATTCTATCGAACTCGAGAGTACTATATGAGATGTATCAGTTAGGCTACATGGTTATACTTTCAATAAATTTCACCTCAACCTATTATAAGAATGGAAAGAGATATGATCGAGTGAAATAAAAATAATGTTTAATTTGTTTCTTTATTTAAAGGAGAAATTTTACTCGTCTCCTCTAAAATCTTTCTAAATAGCAATTACTTTTTTTTTAATTTTTAAATAGATATTTATCTCTCATAAATAATATTAAAAAATAAGTACAAATGTCACATTATTAAAAACATAAGAAAAATTAATGTCTATTTAAAAATAAAAAATTATACAAGGAGGCTACTTCAATTTCTCCTTATTCAAATTGTTTAAACATACTTATGAGTAAACTAATTTCAAAAATGTAATAATTATTTTATTTTATTTTATTTCATGCAAATATTATTCTATTGATTCACCGTTAAATATCCAAATATACGTTTAAGTCTTAATCATTTTGTCTCAACATAATCTCTTACGGTGTGGTTAACATTTAAATTTGTCAAGAAAGAATTCAAGTTAGCATCTCTTGTCATCAATAAATGTTGAGAGTAAAAGTCATTGCTGTGTGACCAAAAAGTGAATAAGTAGAATGGAAAGGGATAAGTGATTGATTGATATGGAAATTTAGTTTTAAGTTGTTTGCTTTTGGGGGTACGATGTGGATGATATTGAAGCAAAGTTAGGTAAATGAAGTGAGACCATGAAATGGCAAGTGTGCAGTGACAATATGCATATATGGACCGCCGACCACCTGATATATACATCAAATAAGACTTTCTATGCCATGATCGAATCAATATATGAAACTCTCAAAATTATTACTAGCCACAAAATCACGCCATTTTCAACATCATATCACGTCTTTTTCTTCTTATGTTTTTTCGTCTCTTTTGACTTTTTGCTTGTAATTTCATGTTCCCATTGCAACCAGTAGTATTGGATTTCTTAATTTGCATGATTGCAGTAGCCACTATGTCATATCTATCTATCATCAAATGCATGCGTATATGGAACTAGCACATATAACCAGTTATATACACAACTAATTTATGACTAAAGGCAGATTGAACACGTAATAAGTAACAACAAACTGGTATGAACTGATCAATATTTTTTTCATAAATATTTTAATAATACTGGCTGTACAACAATATTATAATTAGTAGCAGTCTAATCCGAGTTTATAATAATTACATGCACTTTTGATTGTTTTTTAGTTTTTTGTTCTGTGTGATTTGGATTTGTCAAAAAAAAATCAAGTTATATAATTAATTTTATTTTTAAAATGAAACCAGTTCCTTTATTGGTTTCTTTTATTTAAAATTTTCAAATTCTCATTTTTTTTATTTAACTATTTGAGCTTTATGACAGAGTTTATATGATGTGAGATTAGGATTTGAAAAGAGAAAATTTTAAGATTTTTTAGTTTGAGAAAAAAAATGTGTTATTTTAATATGTGAGTTTCGAATAGGAAAAGATTTAAAATATTAATTTATCAAAATTTTGAGTAAAAAGTAAGAATCTAAAAGTTACGTAAAATAAAATTCATCAATAGTATACAATTAATTTTAAAAAGAGAGGAACTTAATTCATATAGAAAAATAATGAAAATAAAAAGTATACATATAATTTAAACTAAAGTGATCAAAATATAATTATGTCTTTAATGAATCCAAAATAAAATTATGAGAAAACAAAATTAAGTGAAGTATTGTGCATGCATAATTATGATTTATGAATTTTAATCTCATCTTATAAATAAATTTTAAACTACAATTTTTTGTTTAGAATGAGCAATGAATAAATTTGATCACCCATTACATGTTCGCCGTGATGTCTCGAATAGGGCTGTTTTTAATGAAAATACGATGAGAAGCTGTAAAAAACAATACTTACATAAGAGTTCATAATTTTATGCCAAAAAGAATTATTAACAAATATTAAAAAATAAATCCGTAATAGGAAATTATGGGCCCTGGAACGCCCAGAACTGATTCGTTTCAGTTTGCAGTTAATAGAGCAGTAGCATGGTCTATGGCAAGCGATGTTGGGCCCATTGAAAAAAGCTTGTTCAGCTAAGAACATAATATTCGTTTAATAATATTTACTTGATTGTGAAAACTAATGCCTCACATGTTAAACACTCTTGCTCAGCGCCATTTGGTTTCATGGGGCTTCCATTTATTTTTTTTGAAAAAAAAAATATAATTTTAGTTTCTATATTTTTGGTCAAATATAATTTATCTTTTTGTACTTATATATCAATAATTTTATCCTTAAAATTTAAAAATATATTAACTTTGTATTTTTTTAAATCATATTTTTAAATTATAAAAATTAAATTTATATATTTTTTAAAGCTTGAGAATTAAATTTATTAATATAAAAATATAAGAACTTTTATTTATAAAAAAATATATAAAACTTTTACCACGTTTTACGGAAAGTATAAAGAATAAAAATATAATTTTTTCTTTCTTTATTTTTCATATTTTCTCTCCATGTGATTGTGAAGCAGCTTTTTTGTAGATCTAACATGGATTTTCTTTTCCCGAATCTAGTTGGAAAGAGTTCTTTTTACTTTTCTTTGTTGTCTACACAGTCTCCTTTGTTTTGTACTTTTGTCATCTCTGGCGCTGCCTTTGGACTAGGGAAGGGTTCTTTGTTTGGGCTGGATCTTAGTCTTTTGGGCTTTTTCTTTTCAGCTCTCATTTCATGGACCCCAAAATATATAAGATGATTATGGGCTAAATATTAATACTTTTTTCCCTTTACATCTTTACTATTACTGTACTCAAAATATGAATTTAGTCTCTTTCTCGTCCGAAATAAACAATAAATGGTTCTTAATGAATAATTGCTCGAATTTTTTAAGCTTCTATTATGGTACAGCTGTATGTATATCTAACCTCAAAAAAAAAAAAAAACTGTATGTATATCTGACTCTGCTGTGCATCGTTACATATACACGAATTAGGATTAGTATATAAAAAAAAGGTTAACAGCATAAAAATATATATATACACGAAGTAGGATTAGCATAAAAAAAAGGTTAACGGCATATATATATATATATATATATATACGAATTAGGATTAGCATAAAAAAAAAAGGTTAACAGCATAAAAGTATATACTTACACGACTTATTTAGAAATTGAGTAAAGAAGGAACAAAGATATAACTTACCAATTTAATTTACTCTAACTTGTTACATCATTCATTTTATATAAAATGTGATTTTTATTAATTTAATTGTTGAATTATAATTATATATTATCTTAATTATTTATATTAATTTTTTAAAATAAATAATAACAAAAGGAAGTAATCAATAAACGTAAATATATTATATAAACTTTGATGTATATAAATAAAATATTAAATCATTTTATATTGATAAAAAAATTATAAACATGATCTAAAAGGAACTTTCAACATAGACGTTATCTTAAAATTAAATGATAGATTGAAAGTTAATTTCATGTAAATATATATGTAAAAAAAATTATATTAATCTAACCTTATTTCATATATCTTACATTAAAGTTAATGTAACATACTTTAAAAAAAAAAAAAAAAGCTCTTGATAATGCATAGACATTTAATCACAATATATAATAGTTTTATATTGTCAATGCATGATCTATTTTTTTTTTAAAATGTACAATAATATAATTTTTTTTATTATTTTTAATTTTAATAAAATTTGACACAAATAATCAAGGTAATATATGATTATATTCAACAATTGGATTGATAAAAATAACATTCTATATAAAGTTCTTGATGTTATAATAGCTAGTACATATAAATTACACAAATGCAATTTGACCATTCCTTATCGGTATAACTTATATTAACTATTCCATTATCAATATTTTCGTATTAAATGTGATTTTTATCGATCCAATTGTTGAATTATAATTACATATTACTTTGATTATTTGTGTCATTTTTTGTCAAAATTGAACAATAATAATAAAAAATAATCATACAAATTATATTTATATTTTATATTTTAGAAAATGTATATATTACTTTAATTTTGATGTATATAAATGAGGTATCAAATATTTTTATTTAATATAATTTTTTAAAATATAGTTATATGAAAAAATTTAATCCAATAGTAAGTTTTGAGATAAAATATCTAATTAAAAATTATCAAACAAGAGAGATCAAATTACATTAATACAATTTACACCAACTATAATATTATTTAATAATTTTATATAAAATATAATTTTTATTGACTTAATTGTTGAATTATAATTGTATATTACCTTGATTGTATATTAAGAAGAAGGTAATCAATTATTTATATTGTATATATTTTAAACTATTTATTACATCAATTTTAATTTATATGAATGATATATCATATAACTTTTTATAAATATAAAATTTTATAGATATAATTTATGTAAATATCAATTGGAACAATTTCTCACTCAAATTAGGAATATTATGAACAATGTATATGGAAAAAAATTAACAAAAAATATTATTCTTTAAGTCATAAATTGCAATTATTGTTTTGAATTTTGAAACCATGTTCTTTAAATGTACATGGAACAAGTGATTATTTTAATTTTACCACAAATTCTAGATATTTTGTTATTAAATATTTTGTTATTATTATTTTTTAATTCTACATTTATTGGCTAGCTGACAATTAATAAAAAAATATTTGTTATTTTGCATTTTAAGAAAAGATGGAGAATGTTAGCATGATTCTCACTAACACCCTTTTTATGATTTTTTTTCTCTATTATTGGTGAAACTTATTGAAAATTAAAAATTTTAGTAAGACTCACTTTCATTTAATGAGTCTTTGTCTTGATTTATTGGTAAGTCCCATAAAAAATAATTTTTAATAAATTTTAACTAACAATAAAAAGTATTAAGGAGAATTTTACTAGTATTTGTCTTAAGAAAAACATGTTTGTATTAAATTTAAAATACAGAATATCCTAGCACAAACAAGATAAATGGTGCAATATTTTATTATAAAATGTGTTGCATTTTAAGAAAAATATCTTTGTATTGAATTTTTGTACTAAATATGTAAATATTATTTATTTATTTGTAATTTCTTAAATTTAAAGTTATATAGTTTAGAAAATAAATTACTTCTTCAAAATTTATCTTTGACTTCAAGTTATTGGTGCTGGTTGAATTTTGTTTCGAAAATTAATAACCTTTGATTCTCAAAAGACTAAATTGTAATTTTGGCTACTTGTCTTTTTGTAAAAATTTATTTTGGTCATCTATCTTTTAAAAGATTTATTTTGATTCTTTATTTGAGTTAATGTTGTCCTTTCATTACAATGATCATTTCTCAATTTTGTGACACAATTTTGAACTTATTTTCATCAATTCAAGGCGTAAAATTTATCCTATTAGATTTATTTACGCAAAAACTATAAAACTCAACTAATGTTTGTACAAAAATAAGTTATAAATATAATAAAAATCTTGTGAAAAAGTAAGTCTCACAACCAATTGAAAATTTTAAAAAAATATTATATTAGACTTTTTTAGTTATTTACCATACTTACTTGTCAAACAAATTTTACCATGTTTATAATCCTTAGTGAGAATATTAGTTGTATTTCATTGTTTTCAAGTAAATGAATTTAATAGAATAAATTCTACATATTAAATAAGTAAAACAAAAACTTAAAATCATGTCATAAAATAAATAAATAAAATTATTATTATTAGCTCAAATTTAAGAGTTAAATGATCAAAAATAAAATTTTAAAAATAAAAAATCAAAATGAAATTTTACAACAAGACAAAAGATCAAAATTATAATTTAATCTTCCTAAAAAATACAACTTCTCACGGTGACTCTAATCAACAAATACAAATATTTACTTGTAGGACTTTAAAATTAAAAATTATTTTGTAAATTCTTTTTATTGGAATCAACACCCTAAAGTTTTTTACTTAAAAAATATGATGTTTTAACTACAATTCGATTCTAATAGGAACTTTAATATCACGACATATATATTACGAACTTTATAATATTGAATTTAAATTGCAAATATAACATTATCTATTTTAACAAATATAAAAGACTTGCAAGCAAAACGTTAAACTATAACTTAATTACAAAAATCATACATGCACGACAACCAATTATAATTTAAACAAGATAAAATAAAGAAAGAGTTATATATATATATATATATATATATATATATATATATATATATATATGAAGGGGTTGTAGATTAAGAAAAAAGAGTTACAGATACATGAAGAAGTAATAGATTAGAAGATTAAGAAAAAAGAGTTACAGATACATGAAGAAGTAATAGATTAGAAAGAGTTATAGATAGAAAAAAATTAGCAAAGGAAATATATTGAATCAAAAGTTTCGTGAAAATATACCTTTCATTATCGATAAGAGTAGTCATATGTATTGCGTGTGTGTTGTGGTTTATGTAAGTATATTTGACAAAAAAAAAATGGTTTTTTAGTCCCTTATTTATATAGTTTCAACATAATGGTCAAATTATAATTCTATGACATTTGTAATAACTAACTAAAATTACCTCAATGTGGCATTGCTACTTGTTTCGACTTTATGTCTTCTTTTTAATTGTTTGTAGTGACAAGAAAAATTCCTTTTGGACTTTTCTTTTTCTCCTATTCTCTTGAAAAGTTTGGAAAACCTCTTTCATAGCATGTTTTATCTTTGATTCTCTTGAAAAGATCCACGGAACCCCTTTTTAAGTATACTTTTTTTCAATTCTTTCATAAAGAAACGAGAAACCCCTTTTTAAACATACTTTTCTTCAATTCTTTCAGAAATAATGATGTTGAAAATTTTTTATTTTAAGATCTCATACATGTGTCATTGTCTTCCTCTTTTATCTTCATATAGCATTTGGATTTTCTCAAAATTATTTTTTTTATGTTTTTCCATACCCTTTGAATATAAACATATATGTCATGTAAGTCTAAAAAATATTTAGCACTTAAAAAATTCTTAAGTGAAACCAATAGTTATTAAATAAAATAATGCATCTTGACAAAGTAATTTTTGGTTTTATTTCAAGTATGAAATATAGTTCATTTGTTAAATAATTTCAAGTATGTTGGATATATTATTTTTGTTCATCGTATAATTTGTTTGTTTATTAATAAAGCTAAACATATAATTATATCTTAAGTTACACATAAAAATATATATGTCTATTTTTTAGTTAACTATTTTGTTTATTCTAAAAAGGATCGATTTATATTTAAAACTCCTAATTATATAAACAATTCTATTGATAAATTTGCTAAACATTATATCCAATAAATGGAATATCGAAAAATAATGATTGCATACATGTGAATTTATGTTTGTTAAATATAACGGAAAAAAATTATAAAGATCAAAATAGAAAGAAAAAATTATAGGAACCAAAAAATAAGAAGGTTAAAATAAAAATAAAAAAATTAAGAGGGTCAAAACAAAAATAAGAAAATGAACATAATTATTTAAAATTTAAATATTGGGTGATGTCAAATAACATTATTCACATTTATATAAACATTGTGTGTGAAGATGGTTAATTTTCTTTTCTATTTTCTTCATTTTTTTAGTCCTCAAGTGTATATTCATGAGATTTTTAGTAATTTTCATCTATTCAATTATTACAGTATCCTTTGAAGTCTTTGTCAATTCAAGGTATTAGAGGAATAGGTACAAAATATACAAGTTGAACTTAGAGCGATGGCGTTTGGGATGGCACAAACTGAAAGAGTGCCTTGGAGGGGGCCAATGCCACATTGATGTACCTAAAGCATTTGGAACTGTCACCTTCAAGCTCTTTTGATGATGAACTATGAGGATTGAGAAGATTCTCATAGACAACACCAATGTTTGAATCTTCAAACCAGGGTGCACATAAGCTATAATTAAGGCTACTTTTGGTAAGCGGTGCACAATAAACTATAACTATAGCACTAAAGTGAAGAGGATATCTAATGGTGATCACTTACAAGGACCTTGATGCTCAAGTTAGTCAGAGAAATAAGTAGATAGTTAACTGAGGATTAGATTCATACCTGAGAGGCAAGTTTGCCTTACATAGGAGTAGTTTTGGCAAAAAAAAAGTCATGAGACTGTTATGGGGCATGTGGCCTATTTGGCATTTTGCATAATCACATAGGTCATGTGATGCAATCAAAGTCGATCAACCAACTTAAGAAGGTCAATGCTATGAAGTTGGTCCAAGTGGAGTTGATTGCCACACGAATGATCCTTGAGTTCAAGTTGGAAGGATTCTTGGCATAATGAAGTTGTAAGATTCAAGGTAACATCAACGTTCTTGCTAAAATTAACCTATACAAGGAAATCTTATGTTGTTATCAATCTCTCCTATATTAATATAATTTGTAAATTGTAACATGTATAATACAAATAACTATTAGAATTACCTGGATATGCAAATAACATTAGATCCATTTAACATTGACATGTGAGGAGAGAAACTATTTTTATTTTTATACTATTTCTATTTTATGTGAAGTCTCAAGAAGAAAATTAAGATGTAAAGAGTGGGAAAAAATATGACTCTCATTGTGTTAAAATGATATGGACTCACTTACCCATTATAGTAAGCTCACATAAAGCCTTCAACATCAACAAGTTACAATAATATTATTTTTGTATAATAAAAATAATGCTATTTTATTAAATATAATATTATTAACCACTCAATTGAGATTAATATATAGTTTAATATTTTGACATCTAATTAATCTAAGAAAAAATTAATAATTGATTATAGTTATTCAATTAAAAAATAATCCAACAACCTCCCACTTTGACAATATAACCAAGGTTATTAAATTTACAACAAAAAAATAACATTGCAAATTAATTTCACAAATTTTAGCCACAATAAAATGTCAAAATTTGAGAAAATATTTTTATTAACTGGTCCAAAAGGATATTATAATTTATAAATGTTTAAGTGATATCAAAAATCATACAGAGGGGAGTTGATATGATATATACTAGATACTTACATCTTGGCGATCCAACAAATGTAAGATATGGAATATGGAAATACATAAAAATTTGTGATCAATTATACAATTATAAAACAAAATGGCCCTAGCATCTACCTATAGTGCTTGTTAAAATCAACATAATATCCCAATATAACATAATGAGATTGAGTCCAAAATGTCTTTAAATAATATACCACTATATAATAATAGATATGCACATAAATTACATTATGGCAATAACATCTATAGCACTGGTAGCAACAATTTATTTATAAAACTATTATGACATAATAACAAAACACAGTGTTGCTATAAAATTTCAATAAAACTTCCCACTAACTCAAGGCATCAAAAGATCTCACGATACTTATATAGGTTTCATGTTTTAAAAAATTTTAACAATTAAACCTTTGGTTAGAGGATTTGTCACCCTAAGTTTTGTAGGTATATGCTCAGTACGAGTTTGGAACTCATGCACATTCTTTCTTATAAACATATATTTGGTATAAAAATATTTTGATCATTTGTAGAATTTTATTGTTTTGAGATAAGTATACTTAATCAGAGTTATCACGATATATGGTTAAAGACTTGGAGATACTCTCCATAAGAAGAAACTCAAGTAAAATTTGTTAACTACACAGTTTGACGAGTGACCTCATAACAAATTATATATTCTACTTCCGTTGTTGAGGTAGTTGTAAGTGTCTATTTAACACTTTTTTAGGAAATAACTCCTCTTGCCGACATAAAAATATATCTTAACGTGGATTTATGATCATCTCAATAGCTAACATAATCAGAATAACATATCACTTCAAGGTGATTAGATCTCCTATAAATGAGCAAATGCTACTTGGTACCTTGTAGATACTTTCATAACATGTTTAACCACTTGCCAATGACTTATATCAAACTTACTCAAGTATCTTAGAAGTACAGTAATTGAAAAAGCAATATCAAGGGTATAAAAACTTAGGCATACACGAGACTACCACCAATAGAAGCATTTGAGACCTTTTTTTTTTATTTTTGTTGTTTGTTTATCATTTTGAGGATAATGAGTATTAAAGTCTTTCACCTTTTTGAATCAATGTTATCAAGGATTATACAATTTCATATTAAATTTACTAAGAACCTTTTAATATAATTTTTCTGAGATAAGTCAAGAACACCATGTGATTTATAATGATAAATTTTGATGCCCAAAACAAAAGAAGTATAATCAAATTAAATCTTTTATATCAAAAAGAGCAGTCAATATTTTTTTTTCAAGCATGTCATTATATAAAATGAGTATAATTTCTAATCAAGCACTTCTATCATTGTAATCCTACCTAAGGGTTTTGAATTACAAAACACAAATAAACTTCATAAGCATCAAATGATGTTCTTAAAGTTAATATCAATTGAATATTGAAAACTCTAGATTATTCAAACAAGAATGAAAATATGGTCTTATTCTACATGTCAATGCAAACAATAATGAAATTTATAGTAAGAAGAAAATCCACAAACTTAAAAAATCTCAAGGTTCAAGTTCCTCTATCCCCAAATGACTTGTTTAACTTTCTAATTATTTTTCTTATATCCTTTATATTTTAATTCGTTATTTATATGTTTTATTCTATTTATTCTTTCACAAATAAATTGAAAATTTTCTTTATCTTATCATAATTACAAGGTACACATAATATTCAACAAAGTTCTCCAAACATTAGAAATGATATTATAAACAAGGACAAACTTATAGGATAGGAACAATATTAACATAATTCATAAAGCAATTATATTAACATCTTTGTTACAAATGGTTCCATGATAGATGAGAATGCAATCATAATTTTTGTTCAAAATGGATCGTAAATGATATTTTAGATTGCATAAAATTATAAAATCACATATAATAATTTTAACAATATTAAATAAAGTTAAGAGCACGCGTGCGTACACACATACGTATATATATATATATATATATATGTATGTACATTTTCTTATCAAAATTACTCTAATGCCTAAACTTCATCAATAAAGAGACAACATAGACAAGGTAGATAGTAATATTAGAAAAAAAATTTACAATATTAATTTAATGTATATAAATGCTGAGACATTAAATTATTATATATATATATATATATATATATATATATATATATATATATATATATATATATATATATATATATATATATATATATATATAAACTAAAATTTGTTTCTAGCTAAGTGAATGAAAAATCTACAAATTGAATAAAAACACATTCAGACAACACATGACTGTACTTCGTGTGTGTGAGAAAGACTCATCTTCCTTACCTATTTTTTTACCAGGTGAGTTGTTTTGACTTGTTTCCTGACCTACAATCTTGATAAGGAGTGACATCACAATTTTCACACAAAAATTAGCATTTTTTTCTCTATCAATTTGAAAATACATAAATGTCATAATCCTATCAATTTTATGTCTATACATGAGTGAATTTCAAAGGAACAAGAGAAGAAACAAAAAAGAACATAAATGACAATTTTTTTGTATGTGTACTGGAATTTTGAACTGGACCAATATAGTCATCAAATGTTACAAAATAATTTTGAAAAAAATTTCAATTTACAAAAAAAATAGAAAAAAATTTGAGAAGAAAAACTTTTATATCATTTCAAAATTATATATTAATAAATTTTATACAGTTATAATTGAGATTAAATTTAGTTTTGATATCAATTACTAAAATTAAACTATATAAGAAAATTCTAATTAATCTCTCTCTTATCAATATAATCTATAAATTGTAACATATATAATACAAATAATTATCAAAATTACTTGATTGGACAAACGACATTGGATCAATTCAATGTTAGTATTTAAGGATAGAAACTATTCCTATTTTATATTATTTTTATTTTCTATATAGTCACAGTTGGACAATTATATAATAGAGAGTGAAAAAAAATAAAAATATCTCTATGTTAAAATGATATGAGTTCATTTACCTATTATATAGTAAAGTTGCATAAAGTCTTTTACATCAACAAATTACAATAATATTATTATTATATAATAACAGTAATAATAATCTCATTATATATAATATTAATAACCACTTAATTAGGATAATATGTGCTATAATATTTTTCCATCTAATTAATATGACTTTTAAAAAAATTTATAATTATTCAATTAAAATATAATCCAATAATTTTACCATACAAATTTAGTATGTAAAATGACAAAAAAAAGTTAGAGGTCAAAATAGAACATAAATATATTTTAAAATTTTAAAAATTTGAAACTAAAATTTATTTATAAGAGAAGAATAAATTCTCAAACCAAAATTATCATAAATTGTACAATAATAAAAACTCAAATATCATATAATAATAAATTAACCATATAAAAATTTAATCTATATTAGATGATAATCATTATTCAATTCTTACTCCGATATATAGATCCAAAGAAACACATTAGTTAATTATTCAACTTCATCAATTTATAATATTTATTTAGAATTATACTTTATATATATATATATATAATAAATAATAAATTTATTGTCACCAAATACAGATAAAAAAAAATTATTATCACAAACAATAATGAATCCACCATCCAAAGTCTAAAAAGCCTTTATGGTTGCTCAATAACTCATTGATATCTGTTGATATCCAAATTAATTGAACATTGCCCCATTGATAACTTATTACTATTTATTTAAATGAATGATAAGAAATAAAAACATTTTTTTTAAAGAGAAATTACATAAAGTTTTTTAAGTGTACAACAAGGATAATCAAATTTGAATCCAGACTTTATACAAACTAATACAATCTTTTATTACTAAATTAATTTTAACCAGTTAGAGTAAATAACATATTTTTTAAGATAAAAAAATATTTAAACAATTTAAAATAATTATAAATGTTAGTAACAATTTATGTTACATATATAATGATAAATTATATTAAAATCTCATGCCAAAGATAAATCAAAATAAAAATTAAGTGATTAATTTTTAATTTCTTATAAATATAAGAAACTCTTCAATATTTTTTTTCTTAAAAAGAACTTAGATTATTTCAGTAAAAAATTTCTTTAACACATGTCATGAAACAAAATCTCGAAAGTAGGTAATTTCCGGTACTAATGAGTCAAATATTTATCTCTATGCTATAATTCAGATATCAATGAAATAAAAAAACTTTTTTATAATATCCACCTCTACACTAAAAATAAGACTTCGCTGTGTAATACAAAAACTTTTCATAACTTCTGCACCATTTTATGTTTCATTGGATAATTTGATAAGTTAAAAGAACAAATAAAATTAAGGTGGTTAGCAAAAGTCATGTCATATATTTCATATGAATATTTTGCAAAATAAAATTATATTAACTATTTTTTATGAAGAAGAATCTTCACTCTTATATGTGAGATATTTATCATTTATCTTCTTTTTTCATTAAACTTTATTTTATATATTTCAAAAATTTCACTTTATTAATTATCATATGTGAAAATCCTTGAACAACATTATATAATTAAATTTTGTGGAAGATAAAACGTAGTTAGGAATAAAAATTTTACTAAAACTGACCAACCAAGTTTTTTTTTAAAGTAAAAATTAGTCATTAACAAAATCAGTAAATTATTTATATTTATAAAAAAATAAAATATTATCAATTATTTTTTACATTAAAATTATCTTTTCATTAAACCATTCATTCATAAAATTAATTATTATTAAATTTCTACATCAAAATATTTTTCATCTCATATTTTAATTATTTATATTTTAAATTAATTTATTTTAATTTATAAGTATGTCCTTTTTCTATTTAAGTAAAAACTATGTATGTTATTTATTGATTTAAATTAACCTTATACGTATTTCCTTTAATTTTAAATTTTATTTAAATTAAAATATATTTATATAATGTACACTATACTTACTAATTAATTATTATAAATATGTTGGACTCAAAGCTTAAATTTAATAATTCAGTTTTTAATATTGTATCTCTTAACATGGGGCCAGGGATTTAATTCTTAGAAGTCAATTATTTAAAATCGAAAGATTGATCTTTGACAGAGATATCCTGATCAATAAAAAAAGAATTCAGTTTTCAAAATTTCAAATTGTATTAGTTTATATTAGATTACATTCATAAAAAAACATAGTAATTTTCAGCCAGACCTAGTTGGTTGGACAGTACCGACCCATAAATAAAATAATATCTGATATTTTTTGTTTGGTGAAGGATAGTCATGCCTGGTAATGGCAGTCAAAGAAATATCTAACCTTAAAAAAATAAAATTCCCTTAATTATTAATAATGAATTAATATTGAGTTAAATTGGGCTCACCTGCGTGTGTGGAGTGTTTTCTCCGAGTCTGGGATTTTGCTCTGTTTCTTCTGTCTCTGTGGCTGTAGTTTTTCTGCAAAAAACAGCAGCAGTGGAAGAAGAAGAAGAAGCAAAATTCAGAAGCGGTTATTGAACTGTGTCCGCTCTCGCTTCGCTTTAGGAGTTAGGTTAGTTTAGTTAGCTCGAATCCAAAATTGTAAAGAAAAAAAAAAAAAGAAAAAAAGAAAAGGAAAGTGGAGCAGAATAGGCGTTGATACACCGCGGAATCTCACAGAATCACACCACAGGATTTGTGGTTTTAGGTGCATACACCTCTCTCACTTATTTTATTTTATTTATCACTGTTCATTCATTCTTCTCTTTTACTCTTGATTCCCACTGAAAAAAATCGATATCCTTTTCATTCTCTCATTGAAGATTCGTATTGTTACTATTTGTCTAATAAGGAGTTTTTGATTCTAGCACAATCAAATTACATAAAAAGTATGGAGGATGGGAGTAGGGTTCCGGCAGGGGAAGACCCGTCTTACTGGCTGGACGCCTGTGAGGACATATCCTGTGATTTCATTGATTTTGATGTCTCATCCATCGTGTCAGACCAGCCTGACAATGCTTCCAATCAGGACTTCTTCGGCGGCATTGATAAGATTTTGGACAGCATCAAGAACGGTGCTGGTCTTCCTCTTCATGCTGAACCCAATTCTAACTCTAATGTCACTGCAGGAGGAGAAGTGTGGTTGCCTAATGATGCTTCTAATGCCACTTTGGAGGATGGGGAGAATTGTCCTCCTGCTCCTGCTGCTGATGCTTTTGACCATTCTGGTGGTGCTCGGAATAATGGCTCTAGTAAGCTGTCAAATGGGAGTGAAGGGGGCGTATTGGTTAATCATTCTCACGAAAGAGTGTCTCTCACTCGGAATGAAGGCCATGATATTGATGGTGAAGAAAGGTGCAGCAAAAGGGCTCGGCTTGGCGGCTACAAGAATGAGAGACCTTTTTATGGTAGAGGGAACTATCAAGGGAAGGAGAGGGAGAGGTGTTTTAATAACAGGAAGAGGCTGCGGGATAGGGATGAGGTTGATAGGAGGGATAAGGATGGTGCAAGGAGAAGAGAACATTATGGTGCTTGTGGGAGGAGGGATGTTAGAGATAGGGATTGGAGGGATAGAGAGTCCAGGGGTTACTGGGAGAGGGATAAGTCAGGTTCCCATGATATGGTCTTTCGCGTGGGCGCTTGGGAACCTGATCGCAATCGAGAAGACAAAATGATAAGTGACGCTAAACAGGAAAACAATGGAAAGCTTGATAAGAAGTCCGAGGAGGCTAAGGAGAGGGTTCCTGAGGAAAAAGCTAGACAGTATCAGTTGGATGTTCTTGAGCAGGCAAAGAAGAAAAATACTATAGCTTTTCTTGAAACTGGAGCAGGGAAAACCTTAATTGCTGTTCTTCTCATTAAAAGTATACAGGAGAGTTTGCAGAAGCAAAACAATAAAATGCTTGCAGTATTTTTAGTTCCAAAAGTTCCACTTGTTTACCAGGTAATGTAGTTTTTTTGCAATTTATTTATTGATTTGTAAATGCTATTGCTTGTAGACAATATGAGATTTAAGTAATGCAATACAAATGGCGTCCAATCACTGTCGTGGAAATTCTTGCAGTTCTAATTCTTTGTCTAATTACAGCAAGCTGAAGTGATTCGTGAGCGGACTGGTTATCAAGTGGGCCACTATTGTGGAGAAATGGGGCAGGATTTCTGGGATGCTCGAAGGTGGCAGCGTGAATTTGACACCAAACATGTATGTTTTGAAATTTCTATTGAAGATATTCTGGCCTGTGCTTGCTGCACTTTGTTTTTCTGTTTGTCTATTGACGTGGTATTCTTTTTTGGTTAAGTTTTCTTCTTCATGTTAGTCTATATTTTCCTCATGTCTAGAGTTGGCTATTGGTCAAATATAACTTTTGTTTCTATTGTTATTGAAAATAAGTTGTTTGGTTGTGGCCAATGCTTATGTGTTCTTCATATTGAAGGAAAGTCTTGCTCGGATATCGAAGTTGTAGCAGATGCATCCTTTGTACTAAATGGGTCATAGCTAGTTGTATAAATTCTTGGTACTTAGCTTGCAATAGCACATGTACACCCTTTGTAGTAAATGGGTCATAGCTAGTTGTATAGATTCTTGGTACCTAGCCTGCAATAGCACATGTATGGAAAATTGTATACATTTGTTGAGGTTTAGAAATTAGAAGTTTGAACCTATGGTCTTAATTCTGTTCATCTGAAGTCATCATTAGTCATTCTCCGGCCATTCCTTTCTGAAGCCATTCCTTTCTGAAGCCATTCCTTCCTGAAGCCATTCCTTCCTGAAAACCTCATCACTGGAAAAGTTTCCACATGCTGATACTTTCTCTCCATCTGGCCAGCATGTGAAAGCCACATGTTGCTTTCTCATTGCTGGATTTCAATCATGCCACCTCCATTTTGCTCGTTAGCATCTCCTTTGTCTGTTTTGGTTCTATTTTCGTATTTTTATTTGATCTGAATAGTGGGTTCAAAATCTCCTTGCTGTCCTGTTGTATATCTCTTGGTTCAGCTCTAAGTTTCAATCTTTTTGTCTTCATGGCATCCGCAACAGGGTGCTGGATGTTGAGACAAAGGATGATATTCCTCAATGAAGCAATTTCCTCTTGTCTAATACCAAGTACAAAGAGTATCTCAGATTAAGAGCTTCTCAGTCCATGATAGTTCATCCTCTGTGGTTCACAATGATAATTCCTCAGTATGTTTTCTCAATCTTTTCCTTTTGGATCTTGATTCCTGGACTCTGGTGCATCAGATCATATTTTTGGTAATCCTTCTTTTTCCTCAAACTTGTCTTCCACTAAAACTTCTCATGTCATTACCCTTACAAATGGTTCTAAGGCTAAAGCCACTCACATTGGTCAAATCTCTCTTCTTCCTTCTCTCAATCTGGACTCTGTTCTTCTCATTCCTGGCAGTCCTTTTAATTTAATATCAACAATTAGTAAATTAGCCCATTCTCTTAATTGTTCATTAGCCTTCTCTAATTCCTTCTATATACAAAACCTGAGTACCGGACATATAATTGGTGCAGGTTTTGAATTGCATGGGCTCCATTACCTTCAAACTTCATCCTCAACTGTTTGTCATGTCTTATACTCCAAATCTTCTCCATAATCTTATGGGTCATTCAAGTTTGAATAAATATGGTTCCTAGCTTGTCTTGTTTGCAATCTCTTCAATGTGAATTGTATCAACTAGGCAAGCATGCTTGTTCTTGTTTTCAAAATAAAGGGTAGTCTGTCCAAGTATCCATTTGAGATAGTTAATTCAGACATCTGAGGGCCTCGTCGTGTTCCTTAAATTCAAGGCTTTTGTTATTTTATAACCTTCATTGATAACTTCTCAAGATTTACTCAATAAAAGATCGATCTGAATTGTTTGCAAATTTTCTAAACTTCAATTTAGCAAATTCTACCCAATTTGTTCAATCTATTCATATCTTAAGAAGTGACATTGCCAAAGAATATGTTTCAGCCTCATTTAAGTCTTTCATGAATTCTAAAGGAATGGTTCATGAGTCCAACTAGTCCATTGTCTGTACATACCCCAACAGAATGGTGTTGCACAAAGAAAATATTGCCATCTTTTTTATATTGCTTGCACCCTATTGCTCGGCAAATGTTCCCTTAAATTTTTGGGAAAATGCAATTCTTACTACTGGTTACTTAGGACCTATATAGGTAAACTTCTCCATAAGCATTTATAAAAGAAGAAAATAAGGAAAAAATAAAATAAGCTTATCCATATACTAAATTAGCTTATTCATGAGTTAAAAATAAGTTTTTGAAAAAGAAAATAAGAAGGAAAAATAAAATAAGTTTATGTATAAGTTAATATTAATTTATGCATAAGTTAAAAATAAGTTTTTGGATAAGCTAACATGAGAGAGCTTTTACAAATTAACTTATGCATAAGTTAATTTTAACTTTTAGAAAAGTTTATTTCATTTTTCCTTCTTATTTTCTTCTCCTCCAAGTGCTTATGGAGAAGGTTATCCAAACAGAACCTTAGTCAACTGCATGCCATCCTTGGTCTTGAATGATCAAAATCCTCATTCCATCTTATTCCCTGGCGAAGAACCATTATACAAGCTTCCTCTATGTGTCTTTGGTTGTACTTGTTTGAGTTGTTTCTGTCCATGATCTTTTTCCAGGAAAAGACAAACTCACTACTCATGCAATCAAATGTGTCTTGGATATTATAGAGTAGAGAAGGGTTATAAATGTTGCTCTCCTCCATTACTTTGCTCCTTTACCTCTATAGATGTAACTTTTTTTGAAGATTCTTAGGATTTGAGTTTTTCGCCTAACTCAACACCAAAAGCAAACTCATGGGGTGAGGGTTACCTTCCACTTATATACACTATTTTGGCCACTAGTCAATGTAAGATTTCTAATACACACCCCTCATGCTGAGGATTAGACATTTCAAGTGTGATATTTGCAAGACTATACATCTATGGATGATTCGATAACGGATGGTTTGGTAGGCCCAACAACAACTACTATGATAAGCTCTGATAACATATTGAGATTGAAGAATGATGTATTACAATGTATTGATGTATTTGATATGTACATAACCTAAAGTATTAGTTCTTATTTATACTAATTATAATCCTAACTAATTAAGGAAATAAATCATAATATTATAAGGAAATATTGTAACTAGTCCTATGAGATAATGAGGAAATAGGGAAACTAAACCTAGAGGATAATATAAGATATTTTTGGATATTTCCATATATTCTAACACTCCCCCTCAAGCTAAGGCTTACTAGCTCTAAGCGTGTTACAAACAAGCCCTTTAAGTAAAAGAAATCATACAATATAATTTAATATTATGGAATAAGGATTAGGCTATATCATCCGATACTATTGCGAGAACAACTATAGCTTCTAGTAAAGTTGTGAGGTCAGGCTCATGCCTTTGGAGAAGTCGTAAAAGTAGGTTGATGTTTTTGGGAAAGCCATAGGGCAAACTAATACTTCTAGTAAAGTCATGAGGTCAAATTGATTTCTCTGGGAAAGCCATGAGGGCAGACTAATGTCTTACGGTGCATGATTTAAACCAGGAGGGTAGATTTGAGTAGAGGAGGTCATGTGTCAACAAGAAGAGAGATAAAATGAACCAAAAAATGACAAAATATGTTGGAAAAGTCATTGATGGAAAAATAGATGTCTAAACTTGTCGGAATGATGAAACAACAGTAGTCACCAAAGACAATTTGAAACTTCTCAAAAAATGCGATGGTTAGAATAAAGAACATGACCAAGGATTACTAGATGGAGGACATGGTAGCCAAAAAGTTGTTTGAAACACGCCAGTAAAATGCACGGTGAAAGATATAGGAACTCGAACAAAAATCAAAAGAGTTTATACAAAGTTTATCCATTCTCCACTTCAAAAGATAACACAATCTCTCCATCTTAGTCTTTTCTACTCCTTATCTCAATCTCCAACATCCACTTTTCAAGACATCTCCCATCTCCCTTAAGAAAAATATTGATCAGCGTCTTATCACTTCTCAGTGTCGTCGTCAGGAACCACCAACATCTCAACTTCCTCTTGAGCCCAGCGATTCATTGCCTTCACTAACATGTCGACCCTCTCCCCAATTGCTATTCACAAAGGTGTTTGCTCCACTTATTGCCCCAATCCTATTTACAGTAATTTTGTAAGTTGTCATTTTCTTTCTCCTCTTCAGTATGCTTTCACCTCAACCTTGTCTTTTGTCTCTATTCCTAAAGCTGTCCAGGAGCTCTTTCCCATCCAGGATGGTGCCAAGCAATGATTAACGAAATGTAAGCTTTGGAATCAAACCATACTTGGACTCTGGTTTCTTTACCTCCAAATAAAAACCCTGTGGATGTCAATATGTTTTCACTATTAAAGTAGAACCTAACAACACTGGATTGCCTTGTGGCCAAAGGTTTTACTCAAATTTGTGGGCAGGACTATGGAGATACTTATTCTCCTGTTATGGAGATACTTTTTCAGTTTTTCTCCCTGTTGCCAAGATGGCTTTAGTTTGTGTTTTTTTGTCCATGGCGGCAAGAATCAGTGGCCCTTACATCAATTGGATGAAAAAAATGTCTCTTTGCATGGAGACCTAACAGAGGACATATATGGAGCAACCTCTTGGGTTTGTTGCTCAAGGAGAGTCCATACTGGTTTGTAAACTTAACAAATTACTATGTGGTCTCACACAATCCCCTTGATGTTGATCTGGGCAGTTCAGCTTAGTCTTACAAAAAAATGAAATGATTTCAGAGTGAAGTATATTATTCAATATTATATAAATATTCATCTAATCTTGTGCATATATGTAGTTTATGTGGATGATATTGTCATCATAGTGAATGATCATACTGGAATTCAGCATTTGAAGGAGCATCTATTTCATCACTTTGAAACCAACGACTTGGGTCAATTAAGATACTTCCTATAATTAAGTTTGCTTAGTCAGAGTCTGGAATTGCCATCTCCCAAGCAAATATTGGAGATTGATAGGAAAGCTGATTTTTTTACTGTAATCACACCATATATTTCTTTTGCTGTTGATGCAGTGACCCAGTTCCTTAATTCACCTTGTATTGACCATTGGAATGCAGTTGTTAGAATTTTGAGGTTTAATAAAGGTTCACCTAGGAAAGATTAGTGTATGAGAACCGGGGACGTAAGGATATTGTTGCTTATATTGATGCAGAGTGGGCTAGATCTCCTTGTGACAGGAGGTCCACCTCAGGATATTTGTACACATTGGGGGAAATCTCATTTCATGGAAAAGCAAGAAACAAAATGTGGTTGCAAGATCAAGTCCTAAAGCTGAGTACCAAGCTATGACTCATTACATGTGAACTCATATGGTTGAAACAATTTTGAAAAGAGTTAAAATTTTGGGAGATTGAAACTATGAAGTTAATTTGTGACAATCAGGCAGCTCTTTACATTGCATCTAACCCAATCTTCCATGAATGAACCAAACATATAGAAATTTTGTCACATCATTCATGAGAAGTTTGATTTTGGAGAAATTAATACATCCTTTGTCAACTCAAATGATCAATTAGTTGATTTATTTACCAAAGCTCTTTGGAGACCAAGAATAGCTTATATCTGCAGCAAGCTGAATGCTTTTGATATCTAAGCTCCAGCTCGAGGTGTTATGAATTATAAATAACTTAATTACTATCTCACTTTCCATTAGCTTTGGTTCATTGTATCTTGGGAAATTGAGATAGTTTAATTACCCTTTTTGTGAACTGTACTTTGTATTAATTATCTCTTGCATATGTAATATCATTTAACTGTGTCTAGTCAGCACTCAAGAATATTCACACAAAATCAGTCTTCTCGTATTTTTTTTTCTTCAACAGCATTGCATTTTCTATATGATCTATGTGAATAGAAATTTGCAATTATTTGCTAGTTTTTTGAAGCTCTTGCAGTTTTCTTTGTATTTTTTAAATATTAAAAGCAGTGCATGACAAATTGCTAGTAAACATATATAAAAGACATGACTCTGAGTTTGAAGTTGTATTGCTATTTGTTTCTGGCATTTCTATTCTCATTATTTGATACAAGTTGTAGGCAAATTGTTTTTCCATAAGATTCATAAGTTCCCCCTCTCTTGCCCTATTCATATTGCTAGAGTTCTTCCTTGGCCAGGTGTGTATTTTTACTGCAATTACTCAATTGGTTATTTATTCTTGCTGTAGGTTTTAGTCATGACCGCTCAAATTCTTTTGAACATTTTGAGGCATAGCATAATAAAAATGGAAGCAATCAATCTCTTGATTCTGGATGAGTGCCACCATGCCGTGAAGAAACACCCATATTCACTGGTGATGTCTGAGTTCTACCATACAACACCCAAAGAGAAGAGGCCATCTGTATTTGGAATGACTGCTTCTCCTGTAAACTTGAAGGGTAGTTATTCAAGTTCTCAACTGAAATTAGAATCCTGTGTTTTGTTACTATTTTTTCAAGCTATAATTTGTGTTAAATTATGGGATTTTATGTATTATAAGAGGGAGAAAGAGATAGAAGAGAATTAAACATTAATTTGATATTTAACTGAGATGTATTGCAATGTATTCATGTGTTTGATGTGTTCATAAAACCTACAATATTAAGTCTTATTTTTTACTAAACATATTCCTAACTAATTAAGGAAACAAATCATGATATGGTAAGGAAATTTGGTAACTAATTGTAAGAGATAATGAGGAAATAGGGAAATTAAACATAGAAGATAATCTAAGATATGATACAATATTTTCCTATATTCTATCAATTTGCTTCGGATTTGAAACTGTTCAACAATTTTCTATTTCTTTTTTTATATGTGATATTTTCATTGCATTCTTTTTCAAGTCAACATTGCTCATGCTTATGGTATATTCAGGTGTCTCCAGTCAAGTAGATTGTGCAATAAAAATCCGTAATCTTGAAAGTAAGCTAGATTCTATAGTTTGCACCATTAAAGATCGAAAGGAACTGGAGAAACATGTGCCGATGCCCTCTGAAATTGTGGTAGAGTATGATAAAGCTGCCAGTTTATGTTATTTACATGAGCAGATAAAGCAGATGGAGGTTGAAGTTGAAGAAGCTGCAAAATCTAGTTCAAGAAGAAGCAAATGGCAGTTTATGGGAGCTAGAGATGCTGGAGCTAAGGAAGAGCTGCGCCAAGTATATGGTGTTTCTGAAAGAACAGAAAGCGATGGAGCTGCAAACCTAATTCAGAAGTTGAGAGCTGTTAATTATGCACTTGGTGAACTGGGACAATGGTGTGCATATAAGGTACATACTATATCTTGGAGAATAAGGAATCTTGAGTTTCATGGCCATCTTTATAAATTCTTTCTTTTTACAGGTTGCACAATCCTTTTTAGCAGCTTTGCAAAATGACGAAAGGGCCAACTACCAACTTGATGTCAAGTTTCAGGAATCTTATCTGAGTAAAGTTGTCTCTCTTCTGAAATGCCAACTGTCAGAGGGTGCAGTTTCTGACAAAAATGCCAGTATTGAAGACTCAGAGAATGGTGCAACTCAAAATGGGTCTGAGCATGAAGAGATGGAAGAGGGAGAGCTTCCAGACAGTCATGGTGAGCCTGGTTGTTGAATTGAAACTTAGTAATGGCCCAAATTTCATGTGTTAACTAGTTCGTAGTTTTAATTTGTAAATCGGATTACTAAGAATTTTAACAAAATATTTTACATGTGAAAGAGCATTCATAATTCACCATATATCTAATTTATGCTTTGCTTTGTAAAGATATTTAAATTTAAATATTAAATACCAATGATTGAGATGGATGTAGTTTGATCTTTTATTTAAGCCGACACATTTTTGTTTAGTTGTCTCTGGTGGGGAGCATGTGGATGTCATTATAGGAGCTGCTGTGGCTGATGGCAAGGTGACTCCCAAGGTGCAGGCACTAATCAAAATACTTCTCAAATATCAGCATACAGAAGACTTCCGTGCAATCATCTTTGTTGAGCGCGTTGTGTCTGCCTTAGTTCTGCCCAAGGTTATATAGACACATAATACTTTTATAGTTCCTTTTGGTTGATTCAGTTGCATAATCAAGATCCTATTGGCACATTGTGTGTCAATACTGGCAGGTCTTTGCAGAGCTTCCATCTCTTAGTTTTGTGAAGTGTGCAAGCTTGATTGGTCACAATAACAGTCAGGAAATGCGGACCTACCAAATGCAGGATACAATTGCCAAGTTCCGTGATGGGCGGGTAAGATCTGTATCTTGCTGGCATGACTCAGCTATCAGTTTGAGGGGTAGAAATAATCCCTTCTATTCTCTCAATCTCACTGATGTACTCATTTGTAGGTCACGTTGTTAGTTGCCACTAGTGTTGCTGAAGAAGGACTTGATATCCGGCAATGCAATGTTGTTATTCGCTTTGACCTTGCAAAGACTGTTCTGGCGTACATTCAATCCAGGGGCCGTGCTAGAAAACCTGGATCTGATTACATCCTGATGGTTGAGCGGTACTGGTTATGGCTGTCTTAAGTGTTGTCAGTTTCTTTTTTATGTTATTGTTCAAGTATATTTTTATGTTTGTCCTTTGTGTTTTCTCCTTCCTTGCATGACCTGTTATCTTACTGCTTTAATGACATCAGCTCTGTCAATAATAATTGAGTGATGAAAGGTTCACATTCCCCCTTCAACACTGCAACTAAGAAAAGATTTTTATTCTTTCTTGGGTGCTTTTTAAAATTATTATAATTATTGTTCCTCCTACAACCATTGATTTTGAATAAACCCTCATTTTAGTCCTTGAAATTGTCAAGCGACAATGTCTCGAGTCCCAACTTTACAAAATCCTCACTTTAATCCTTGACTTTGCAGAATGTCATTTACTTTGTGTAATTTTTGGTGCAAATCGACAATAATGTAGAGAATGGACTAAAATTAATGACTTCTTGCAGAGTCAAGACTAAAGTGAAGGTTCTAAGTGACAGACACTTACAATTACAGGGATTAGAATAAGGGTTTATGATAAAAGCTGGATCAGAATTGTGAATAAAAGAATGAATCTTTACTGATGATGCCTAGTTTCCAATTCTGCCCCAATGTGCAGACAGTACCAAGAGCTGAAACTATACAAAGAACGGTAAGTTCCCTGGATATTCGAGAGATCCAAGACTCTCCCTAGCCACAATATCAATTAATCCTCCTTCCCTCCTCTGAACCCTTCTTCCTATTTATAAGCAATATGCCTTATTTCACTAGTTATTCCAGCCCCAACTAACTAACTAACTAACTCACTAATATAACTAACAAAAAGGCTAACTAACTGACCTATTGTAACTAACTACTCCCCCCCCCAAAACATTCACCTTGCCCTCAAGGTGAACAGCTTATAGCTCTGCCAAAATAAAGTCCCTTCTGTGTTCTAGTTGTTTGAAGCAAGATGTCCAAGCCAACCTGACCACTGCAGCTCAAAATAGCCTTCCCTCCACCTGGGTCCCCATGCTCCTCTAGTGCTCTGTTTTCCACGGTACTTTTGTCCATGAAACAGAGAATCAAAGCCTCTTAATGTGAAAATCCCATGGCGGTCTTGCAAACTGTGCTGCTGCACATGGTTGCAGCTGAGGATTATCAAGATCCTCCACCTTATTGTGCTTATGCAGGTGGTTGATGGTACTACCCAAACCCAAAACCTCCATTGTTTCCTTCAGCTCAATCCTAGGCTCTCCTTTCATGTCTAACATAGGGTTTACCTCAATTTTTGCCTCCTCTTTGCAACCCAGAAACAGGCCCATTTCTTCCACATCTCTGCTTCTTTAATTCTTGAACTCAAGAACTTCATTTTTGCCTCTATTTTCTGATTCTTTTGTCCAGAATGTTGTTGAGTTGCTTTTGTTTGGTTTCCCCCAATTTTTGTAGCTTTCTTGTATTCCTTTCTTGCCCTTGAGCCGCTGGTTCTGTTGTCTCCAATTCTTCATCTTCTTTTATGTTTTCTTGCTGTCTTTCATCACCAGTTTCTTCTCTTCGCTCCTTTGGTTCTTGGCTTTCCTCTTGAACTTCATCTCTGCATCTGTTTTCTTGCTGTCCCAATTCTGAAACTTGAAGATAACCCCCAAGCTCTGGTTGGAACTGCATGAGCACTGCCTTCTCAAAGGATAAAAATGTAGCATTTTGGTTCTTCCAAGAAAACCACCAACTGAGAGCGTCTCCTTCCAATGCCATCCAAATCCATGATAGCTTCTCCTTGTCAAGTACTCCAAGGCCCTCAAAATACTGATCTAAATTGATCTGTCACCAATAGGCGTTGCCCATCCCATCAAATCTTAGAATTGCCCATCTATCAAATTTTGGAATCATTTTCACAACCCCACAACTCCAAGATTTGGAGCGTTGATAGCAGTGATAGAAACTGGATCAGAATTGTGGCTAATAACTGACCTATTGTAACTAACTACTAATGGGGTACCTAACAGTTTACTCATTGATTTTCTTCTTTTTCTTGGTTGCATTTTTAATTTTGTTCTTTGCTTTAGGCAGATTTCTTTTCCTCTTCTCTCTTTGTGATCCATTCTGTCTCAAATTATTCTTTTATAATGAATTATTAATTATTATTATTAATACTCTTATGGTTATAATTACTTTTGTGACCTGGGAGGTCCAAAATGCAGTGTGGAGAAGGGGAAGTTAGACTAAAGTTGAGGCAAAGTGGCCTTGCTAGGATTTGAAAAAATGGTGCCACTTGAGCCGAGGCTCTTGGGCTAAATTGGCTTTGCTCCACTGCCTATACAACGGGAACTTGTTTTTGATTTAGTGTCAGTGTGATTTAATTGCGAAATTGGTTTTAAATTTTTCAATCAAATCAATAATGAAATATGCTGTGGAAGTTTCTGCTTTTCCTTCTCTGATAGGCATACTGAAAAACTGACACTGAATTTTTTGTTGGATCTGGCATTAATCAGCATTATGTGTCTAGTTTTCCCTAACATACATGATTTTTATATTTTTGTGGATGCTGACTAACTGAACTCTTTTCATGCTCTCCATCCCCCTCCTTGTGATTTGTCTTGTATATAGGGGGAATTTGTCACATGAAGCATTCCTAAGGAATGCCAGGAACAGTGAGGAGACTTTGCGCAAAGAAGCAATTGAGAGAACAGACCTTAGTCATCTGAAGGACACTTCAAGATTGATTTCTGTTGACACCCGGCCTGGAACAGTGTACCAGGTGAAGTCAACTGGTGCAGTTGTGAGCTTAAATTCTGCTGTAGGTCTTATCCACTTCTACTGCTCTCAGCTACCTAGTGACAGGTGCTGCATTTCTGCCTTAGATTGGTGGTTTGCTTTACCAGCCTTTTTTTTAAGCCTCAAATTATGACTTGGATCTTTTCTATCCTTTGTCCAGATATTCAATTCTTCGTCCTGAGTTTATTATGGAGAGGCACGAAAAACCAGGAGGTCCCACGGAATATTCTTGCAAGCTTCAACTGCCGTGTAATGCACCATTTGAAAATCTCGAGGGGCCTATATGCAGTTCTATGCGTCTGGCACAACAGGCATGCCATCATTTGTTAAGAATTCGATTGATTCTGCTCATCTTTATCAAGAACCATTGGTTAATTTGGTGTTTTACAGGCTGTTTGTCTGGCTGCTTGCAAGAAACTGCATGAGATGGGAGCATTCACTGACATGCTATTGCCTGATAAAGGAAGTGGGGGTGAAAGAGAAAAGGATGAACAAACTGATGAAGGAGATCCACTTCCAGGGACTGCTAGACATAGGGAGTTCTATCCTGAAGGTGTGGCTGACACACTGAAGGTTGGTTCTTTCTGCAAGTTATGTGATCTAAGCCATCTTTTTGTGAGGGTTTTGTTATATAGTTGACCAGTACACCATTTATCATTATTCACTTGTAAAGAAAGCTTGTGTATAATACCTTTAATCAAATGCCGTGATCTTGAAGGCTTTGAAGATGGTTATTAATGAAACAAAGAAGATGAATGGAGAACAAGTGCAATATAAATACTTCCCATTTAGGAAAAGAACAGGGTTACTTCTACATAAATTAAAATTCACCAAATATGTATCTGTGCTATGAAAAACATGCTTTTTTTAGTCTTCAGTGACAGGAAGAGTTTTGTTCTTACCTTTCTGTTTTTGCCATGAGAATTCTTGAGTTTGTTGCCTTGCCCTCATTATTGCTTAATGCTATCTGGACTTTCAGGGAGAATGGATCTTATCTGGAAAAGATGCTTGCAACAACTCCAAATTGCTTCATCTTTACATGTATGCTGTGAAGTGCGAAAATATAGGCTATTCAAAGGATCCGTTCTTGACTCAAGTTTCAAATTTTGCAGTACTTTTTGGCAATGAGCTGGATGCAGAGGTAGTAATCCCTATTTGTGCTAGTGCTTCTGGTTCATTTTTTAGTATTATAAACTCATTTGCTCCCTCTCTGATTGTACTCATTTTATAGGTGTTATCGATGTCAATGGATCTATTTATCGCTCGAACCGTGACTACAAAGGCATCCCTTGTCTTTAGAGGGTCAATAAATATCACTGAGAGTCAGGTTGACAGATTAACCATTGTCCATAATTGTTTTATGTACTCCTATATTTTAAAAATTTTAGTTTCTTATACCTGGGTCAAACCTATTTTTTTATGACATGCAGCTGGCATCCTTGAAAAGCTTTCATGTAAGATTAATGAGCATTGTCTTGGATGTGGATGTTGAACCATCTACCACTCCTTGGGATCCTGCCAAAGCATATTTGTTTGTCCCAATGGTTGGCGATAAGTCTGTAGATCCTATGAACCAAATTGACTGGCATCTGGTTGAGACAATAATTGGAGCTGATGCATGGAAGAATCCCCTCCAGAAAGCTCGACCAGATGTTTACCTTGGTACTAATGAGAGAACATTAGGTGGAGACAGAAGGGAATATGGATTTGGGAAATTGCGTCATGGCATGGCTTTTGGGCAAAAATCACATCCTACCTATGGAATCAGAGGAGCTGTGGCCCAGTTTGATGTGGTGAAAGCCTCAGGATTGGTTCCAAACAGAGATGTCATGCAAACACAAAAGCACATCAATATGACTACCAATGGAAAATTGATGATGGCTGATACCTGTGCTAATGCAGAGGATCTGGTAGGGAAAATTGTAACTGCTGCTCATTCAGGGAAGAGGTTTTATGTTGATTCAATACGCTATGATATGTCAGCAGATAACTCTTTCCCTAGGAAAGAAGGTTATCTTGGTCCTCTGGAGTATAGTTCATATGCTGATTACTACAAGCAAAAGTATGATACACATTCTCTTTAAGATTATAATAGTCTTCTAGTTTTCCCCCCATCCAGCCAAGCCTCCCTATCCCATTTTCTGTGCTCTGTTTCCATGTGTCCTGAAAATTCTTACCAGTAACTTGTTAGCCACATTGCACCTCTAAAGTTGTGCAGGAAGAACAGGGGGCTAATCTTAATCTGTGAAGGAATTTTCTGTTGTCACCTCTAAATTGCGTGGGCTTTATCAACAATGTTCCGTGGAAAGTGACAATAACTTCTTGTTCCTTCCAGATTAGAGAAGCTTTTTGTCTCTTCTTTGCACAACAGAGGGTGCACATGGCTACTGTTTTTTTTTATTGCTTTGCTGTAGGTATGGGGTTGATTTGATTTACAAGCAGCAACCTCTTATAAGAGGGCGCGGTGTATCATACTGCAAGAATCTTCTGTCCCCTCGATTTGAGCACAGTGAAGGTTTCTTCTCGTGATTCCTATCCTACAATTATTATGCTCTTCAAAATTTGTAGATTTTTGTTTATTGGGAAATTTCATGTCATTGTAGCACATGAAGGTGAATCTGAAGAGACACTTGACAAAACTTACTATGTTTTCCTTCCTCCTGAGCTATGCCTATTACACCCACTGCCTGGATCACTTGTCCGCGGTGCCCAAAGGTTGCCTTCAATAATGAGGAGGGTTGAAAGTATGCTACTTGCAGTTCAGCTTAAGAATATGATAAATTACCCTGTCCAGGCTTTGAAGGTATTTTCTCTGCTCCAGGTATTCCGCTTTTAGTTCTAGTTTCTACAGTTAACCCATGCCTTCTATGTGAACAGATCTTAGAAGCCTTGACCGCCGCCTCTTGCCAGGAGACATTCTGCTATGAAAGGGCAGAGCTTCTTGGTGATGCTTACCTGAAATGGGTTGTTAGTCGATTTCTTTTCCTAAAATACCCACAGAAACATGAAGGTCAACTTACTAGGATGAGACAACAAATGGTCAGTAACATGGTATTGTATCAGTATGCATTAAGTAAAGGGCTTCAATCATACATTCAAGCAGATCGCTTTGCCCCATCCAGATGGGCAGCTCCTGGGGTTCTGCCTGTCTTTGATGAGGATACCAAGGATGGGGAGTCATCTTTGTTTGACCAGGAGCGATCCATTTCTAAGACCGAGAGGATGGATTGTCAGACGAATGGATATGAGGATGAGATGGAAGATGGTGAGCTTGAGAGTGATTCAAGTTCTTACAGAGTTTTGTCCAGTAAGACACTTGCAGATGTTGTCGAAGCACTGATTGGGGTATATTACGTGGAAGGTGGTAAGAATGCTGCTAACCACCTTATGAAATGGATTGGCATTCAAATAGGGTTTGATCCTGATGAGATGGAGTGTACAAGAAAGCCGTTTAATGTTCCAGACAGCATACTTAGGGGTGTTGATTTTGATGCTTTAGAAGGTGCTTTAAATATGAAGTTTAAAGACAAGGGGCTGCTGATAGAATCCATAACTCATGCCTCCAGACCATCTTCAGGAGTATCCTGTTATCAGCGGTTGGAGTTTGTTGGTGATGCCGTCTTGGATCATCTTATTACCAGGCACTTGTTTTTCACTTACACAAATCTGCCACCAGGACGTTTGACTGACCTTCGGGCTGCTGCTGTAAACAATGAAAATTTTGCACGTGTTGCAGTTAAACACAACCTTCATGTGCATCTCCGACATGGGTCCAGTGCCCTAGAGAAACAGGTGTTATTTCCTTCTAATGACTTATTACTATTGGGAGATGAATGTTAGAAAATCTGAAAAATATCTTATGATATCATTTTTATATCTTAGAATATTTTAGAATATCCTAGATGATTTCTTAGAATTTATTCTTCTTTTGCATTTTATGATTTGTTTCCTTATTTGATTAGGATCTTTATAATTATAAGCATATCGTATAATGTAAATAGGAATATTATCTCCTATATTTATTTATTTGTTTGCATTAAGTCTATGTAAAATGGATTCCATTGTGTAGTCATGACACATGGTTTCAGCGTCTTTTGCATCTGTTTTTCTCTTTTTCAACATGGTACCAAAGTGGTGCAACATATTCGACTGCCAAGTTCCCAAAAACAAAAAATTTGGAACTCCAACTAGTCACCTTTTGTTTGGTTGTTGGCAAACCATGTTCCCCATCCGGTTTGCCCTTTTGTCCATTGTCTGCCGCCTCAGACAGTATGTCAATGACCAGCATTTGTTGGGTGACTTTTCTGGCAGTTGTTATTCGCCTCTAATGATTGTTCTGGTGATGACTCTTTTCTCACATACAAATCACATTAGTGGTGACTTCTTTCCCACTAATGATCATTCTGGGTGGTGACTCTTTTCTTATAGATGAATCATAGTAGTGGTGACCTCTTTTCTCATTAACGATTGTTCCGATGGTGACTTATGTTGGTATAATCACAGTAGCCTAGATCTCTATCCAGATACTATTGTCAGACTTAGTTTCAAGTTTAACTATTTTGGGTCTCCAATAATATTTTGGTTTGAAGCTTCCAAATGTGGTTTTGAGAAGGTGGACCTTGCTTTGCTTGTCAAGAATTTTTTCTCAAGTTGATGGTCATTCAATCTATTTGGCTAAGCTATCGTTTTAGCAATTTTCTCCGACTTCTCCAATATCCTTGAGTTGCCAAACTATTGTTTTTTATAGAGCTCAATTTTTATGTTTTCTATTTATTTGTGGAAAAATGAATTGTTTTCTTGTAATGAATTGAAAGGTTAGTAAACTTTAGCTTGAGGAGAAGTGTTAGAAAATCTGAGAAATATCTAATGATATCATTTTTATATCTTCGAGTATCTTAAATTATCTCTTAAGATTTATTTTTCTTTTATATTTTATAATTGGTTTCCTTATTTAATTAGGATCTTTGTAATTAATAGGCATATTATATCATGTAATCGATATTATCTCCTATATTTATTTATTTGCATTTATTGCATTAAGTCTATATAAAATGAACTCTTTTGTATAGTCATGATACACAATTTCAACATCTCTTGCATTTGTTTTTCTCTCTTCCAACAGAATCATGACCTGTCCCTAATTTTTTTAAACAAGTTGGTGATTTTTTGGGTTCCTCCTGATATTCTGCTTTTGGTTGTCTACAGATTAAAGAATTTGTGAAGGAAGTTCAAGATGAATTGTCAAAGCCAGGTTTTAACTCCTTTGGTCTGGGAGACTGCAAAGCTCCCAAGGTACTTGGTGACATTGTTGAATCTATTGCAGGTGCCATTTTTCTTGACAGTGGGAGGGATACTACTGTTGTTTGGAAGGTTAGTGCCTATCTTTTAAGCATAGACCATTCCTTCCTATCTTTTACAAAATGGAGGGAAAAAAGAGAAACTGATGGAGAATATTCTTGGTCTCTCAATTTTCCTAGGTTTTTCAGCCTCTTTTGCATCCTATGGTTACCCCAGAGACTCTGCCAATGCATCCTGTGCGTGAGCTGCAAGAGCGATGCCAGCAGCAAGCTGAAGGCTTAGAATATAAAGCAAGTCGTATTGGCAATTTGGCCACTGTTGAAGTATTCATTGATGGGGTGCAAGTAGGGGCTGCTCAAAATCCACAGAAAAAAATGGCACAGAAATTAGCTGCCAGAAATGCCCTTGCTGCTTTGAAAGAGAAGGAGGAGGTGGGAAAAACTCAGGAGAAGAATGATGAAAACGGGAAAAAGAATGGAAACCAGACATTCACTAGACAAACATTAAATGATATCTGTTTACGAAGAAATTGGCCTATGCCATTCTACAGGTATGAAATTATGAAGTTGCCTATATAGTAACGCAAGTGGATGGTCACTAGAGTTTAGGCTTTACTTTTGTATGCTGAAACTTGTAGGTGTGTAAATGAGGGTGGTCCAGCACATGCAAAGAGGTTTACATTTGCTGTGCGTGTCAATACTACTGATAGAGGATGGACGGATGAATGTATTGGTGAGCCAATGCCAAGCGTCAAGAAGGCCAAAGACTCAGCTGCTGTTCTTCTCTTAGAACTACTAAACAAATTATATTCGTGAAAGATGGAGTGATTTTTATTCATATCTAACTTGCCAAAACATTTAAACCATCCTGTGCATCACTCAGCATTATCAACTTGTTCAAACTTCAAACCATGTCTCAATCTGTAGTTGAATAATAAGAGGCTATGTATCCAATTATTTGTGATTCGCAGATAAAAACATGAGATATGACTTGCACTTCACTTTTTTCATCCCTTTTTCTACTGGCATACGGCCACTCTTCATGGCCAGTATTTTGTGACACAGGATAGTGGTGCCTAAAACCAGAACTTCAGAGGCCTGACAACCAACATTAGGTGTCTTGTCGGCACTACTATTGAAGGTTAAGTTATACCAAATTTGGCTCTTGCAAATTATTGAATTACACTACGATCTAGTTATAATCTTGACAGAATCGACCGGTGTTGTCAAACATACTTAACGAAGTCGTGCATGTCTCTTTCCCTAAAAAACATTCTAATCAATATTGCACTTACACTTGAGAAATTTTCACGTTGACATGAATCCAGAATGAAGGTCACATTACAAGTTGAGACAACATTGTTGAAATTACATTGGCAAATCATGCCTTGGAAACTGGGAAACTTAGTTAAAACGCTTCAATTTATTCTGCATCAGTACATGAACATTGCGTATCAAGCACAGTTGATACTAAGCATTCCAATAAGCACGGTTAGTAACCCAAACAGGTGGTATATTGTCTGGCAGCAACATACAAAAATTATTGAGTATAGATACGGTTAATTAAAATAACTTTAGATTGCGGTTTATTCTGATTGATGGAGATCGGAGAATAGTATTCTTGTCTATCGCCTCAAGGTGTGCAGAATATACTCTGCGTAGAGATCCCTGCACCAAATCAGAGGTAAGGTAATAAGTAGCGTGAAAATACGTAGCAGATTCTATATTTTGTATATTTTTTCACGTTACCTTACTTTTTGCACTTATTTCATAACCAATACAAGGTCATTTTTAAGTCAGTGTAGCATAATGTGACTTAAAATAATCAAGATTCTTGCATAATAGTGCAGTATTAGTCACATAAACATGTAAGAGGAATAACCAAAAGTAAAAACAAAATCAGGACGGGAAAGAAGAATGATCTTAGGAGAGTGACAGGATTGTCACTAAAATAATGTGTTATTTTATTTACCATGAACTACTATTAACATTCAGTTTAAATTTGATACGTGAAGTTAGGTTGAGATATACTTACATTGAGTGCTGGATGGCATCAAGAGCAACGCTTGGAGGCAGAAAATCATTAACTGCTACCTCCTTGTTTCTCATTCTTTTGTCTTAGCAATATGTCAAGAAACCACACACAAATAGTGAAGAAAATATAAACTAAACTTAGAAGAAATTTAGGCAACAAACTCTTGAATTAATTTTGTTGTGGATACAGTCTTCAAAGAAGCGTCGGATCTCGGAGAGACGATGAGGTGCAAGTTCTTTATAGTCGGTAAAGTGCTTATATTCTGGGTCATCAGCACACACAGCAATAATTTTGTCATCTTTCTCTCCCTGTGTCAATAGCACATAATTTGTTATTGTGTAATGGAAAATGGGGGAGAAGAAATGGGAATGGCTAAGAAAGAAATAGATACCTACCTGGTCAATCATGGGCATAAGTCCAATGGCCCTGGCTCGAAGGAAACAACCAGGAACAACTGGCTCCTATCAACGTCAGTAATTTAGTAAGCTAAGTATGGATTGCCTTGTTGACATAGAGATCAAACATTGGAGAAATTCTTAAATAGGCATTACCAATTGTACGCATTTCATTCAACAATTAACATGTCTTAAAGACATTGTTTAGAAATAAGTACATTAGAATAGGATATTGTTTTTCACAACTAGCATTTCTGTGTTAGTGGTATTAGCACGATTGAAGCACAATTTTTCCAATACTCTATAGAATATTATAAACAGGCTTGTATAAAATATATGAATTTGAAAAGATAACAATTTACCTGCATGAGAACCAAGACATCCATTGGATCATTGTCTTCACACAGGGTGCGAGGGATAAAACCATAGTTATGAGGATAAACAACAGAAGAATACAAAACCCGATCAACCTGAGCATTATTCAGATGATAAGAAGAAAAATCTAAAGCATAAAGATAGATGGGTAAAGGAAAAGATCTTCCTTCTGGCAGTGAAATCCGAGACTTCCATTCCAATAACCAGGCAATTGGTTTGTACCTTAATTAGTCCAGTCTTTTTGTCAAGTTCATATTTGACCTTGCTTCCTTTAGTGATCTCCACAACCTGCAGCAAAAACACCACTTTACTAGAAATTTGCAACTCAAGAATGGAATTATAGGTGTCAGGCAATTGCTGTATGAAAATCGAGAAGATGAGTTATTGGAGACCCAAGTTAGAAAGAAGATTCAGTAGCACCTAGTACAGTATTACACTAGTGAAATGGAATGTTGAAAATAATAGATGACAATCAGGCAACAAGTATCTTCCAAATTGCAGAAGATGAAAACTTACACAATTGAAAATATGAGGAGCCTCGGGTCCTGCACATGAAAATTAATTAGTAGTTTTGAAAAATGATTTAAATCTTAATTATAATGCAAATGGCATGATAAAATATATAATATCAACAAAAGTACCAATTTCAAGATCATGCCAAGGATGTGCAGCTACTGATCTCCTTGACAAAGATGAAAGAATCCTTTCATTCAAACGGGGAACTGGACGATTTTCTCCAGCTTCTTCACCATTCTCACCCATCTTTAAAGATATATGTGGTATAGAAAAAGGAAATGTGAAGTAACCCAAAAATGATATCAAACTTGATGCATGAAAAAAGTACCAGTTATGCTAATGCAATGCAGATTATAACTTTGAAACAAACAAAACACGTACCTTGACCAAGAGTAAATAATATTAATGAAAGGGTATAGGGTTCAAAAAAGAGATACAAGTAAGTGCTATAGTTGATTTGATGTATTTATGCTGAGTTCAAGGGAAGAAGAGAGACTTGGTCAAATTCATTAGAGCATACACCTCGGTCTTTTTTTAGGAAACATGCTAGCTTACCACTCCACTTGTTTTGGGGCGATTTTAAAGTTCGTTTTCTGTTCTTTTTTTCTCTTCTTTTTGGTATTAACCTCTAGAATCCCCCGAAAGGCAAGTTAAGCAAATAAAGCCTCGAGTCTCTTTTTTTTTTTAGAACTTCTTGACTTTTTTTTTTCCCGTATATTCATTTATAATTTTGTATCCTCTTTAGTTTTGGTATATTGTAAAAATGATATATTCTTTGGTTAATTTGTAAATTGATTTCTAGGTAATAACTTATTATTTTAACAAAAAATAGTACCAATTATATACATATATATAATAAAGAGAGAAATAAAAAAAGAATAATAAGATAAAATAACTCATTGAACAGAAATAGAGATGAAGTAGTATTATAAAAGTGTTTTAAAAAAAGTATTATATGAATAATAAAACTCAAACATTTAGACCAAGTCGCATCAAAAGAGAAAAAAAACTATGAATAGCATAGATCATTCGTTTTCTCAGTTCATTAATTAGTTAGAAATTGAACCTTCACTAATTTACTAACCTAGTATTTTTGTCAACGATTGTTATGAGAAATGAATACCCAATAACAGAATAATGGAGAAATTCTTATGCATTGCCTGCACATTGTGCTGGAAAATTGCCTTCCGTTGCTTCTGTAGGATACGATGCACATGCGACTTGCCAATGTCTTTTTCCATTCACTGAATGAAATATACGCAAATCTAGCACGTGGTAGTTAAAAGAATATACGAATTGGTTATGTCACATGCTACTACAAGCATTGCAAATCTTTGGAACAATGAATTTGAGTATAATAAGAAATCTGAATGTGTTATATTTTGTTATGAATGATAGATGTAGAGCCGCTTTACACCTTGTTATCTGTGTGTTTATACGTGACTATATGTTATAGTTCTTTTTTATGAGAAAGATGTAACAACTTAAGTTCAATTCTTTCCATCTAGCTCATGCTTAGAGATCAGCATCCTAAGGTCCAATGAGAGTAAACCAGAAAAATTGTATTATTACTGAATAATTTTTTAGTTTAATTTCTTTGAACTAAAAAGTTTTAAACTATTAATAAATATAAAATCATCGTTAGTATAACTTTTAAAGTAATTTTTATAAAAATTAACAAATTTTTCATATAACAAATTGTAATTAAAAGATAATATAAAAGGTGCAAAGACTGTTATGATTTTTAAGTCGCAATCCAACAAACTCAGCGTCTCTCGTGTACATTAATCAATAAAGATGCTTCTCCCAGTAAAAGGAAAAAAAGGAAAGAAAGATAAATATGCTTCTTACATGAAAAGCATAAGTTCATGTGGATCATATTGATCAAGGCCAAGCCAACCTCCTTTTCAGCACTGAATAACTGATAACATCTGCCAATGGCTTGACAAGCTTTGGTTAATGGGTTGTGGGCAGAGAGAGATTATGTTTTATGAACTGTCTCTAACAAAAAAAAATTTGGCTGGCAGAGAATATATGCCTAAGAAAATATGCCTAAATGCTCTAAAAACGTGCACAGCATTCCAAACAGCATATGTATGAAATTGGAGCTATATTTGCATGTTATGTTTAGGGTTTCTGATAGGGAAAATCAATTTTTAAGACACGAGATTTAGAATTACTTACACCCAGGTAACATTGAATTATCAGAGCAGCTCTGCTGCTTTTCTTTTTGAGTAAAATTTTAAAATGAAATTATTTAAGTAAACGATTTAATCATCCAATGAAACATTCACAATGCAGTCATTTGTCGCGAAGATTTTCATCTATATACCTATAAAAAAAGCTTCTGTTCTGAAAATGATTCTGAGACAAACAATGGAAGTTGATTAAATTTATTAAGTAGCAGCTACCACATACACTTTCTTTGTACCTTAGTGAAGTATGTCAGAAGCAGAATATTGGATTGATTCCCCAATGCACAGTGGCAGCGGAGTTATAGCACACATACATACACATACAAATGTGGTTGTTTATCTTCTTTTTTGGGGGCTGACAACCTAAACTGATTGGGACATAAAGGAAGAAGAATTCAAGGGACATTCATGGAATCAGGAGACATTGATATCATCTGCAGAAGGCTTGAATTTGAGAATGTCTCCTCCAGGGTAGGTCCTTTCACAATTCCTCCATCGAGACTTTCTTTAGTCAAGTGTACTAACTCCCTCACAACATCAATCATTCCTAGCCTTCCATCTACACCAAATAACAGACATCTTGTAGCAAGATCTGCAATTATTTGCATTTGTTCTTGGCGATAATGTGGTTGTTCATGATAGCAAAGAAATGGGTCAAAAATTTCTTCAAATTTTCCAGCCCTTATTTGCTGTAAGGCCAAAGTTGGTGAATCCAAGTGATTTGAGCCTGAGAGAATCTCAAGAAGCAACACACCCATGTCGTAAACATCATTTTTGCATATGCCAAAGCCTTCATAGTTCTTGTGCAAGTGAGAGCCATAGTAAAAATTGCAGTTGATAAGACCAAATCCTGCAATCTTGACAGAATAATCATCATCTAGGAAGATGCATGCAGATTTAAGGTTATGGTGAAATATGGGAGGATTGTTCTCGTAGTGTAAGAATGCAAGAATACTAGCTGTTTCTGCAGCAATAGTCAATCTCCTATACCAATCTAAACGAAGTTGTTGTCCTTTGCTTTGATGTAAGTGTTCCTCCAGGGTACCATTGGAAGGATACTCATAAACTACTAGAGTGTTGCCAGATTCAATACAGCATCCAAGAATGCGGGTCATGTTTCTATGCACAATAGCAGATAGAACCTCGATTTGTGACAGGACTTGAATTAAGTCTTTCTTATCACATTGTAATTTGTGGACAGCTATGTGAGATCCATCCCCTAAAACTCCAGCGAAAATTGTCCCATTATTGCCATGCATAAGTTTCTGACCTTCTTCAAAACCTTTAGTGGCTTCCTCTAGCTCGTGGAGGCTGAATAATCGAGTTTTACAAGCTTTGGGGATTGAAATGTTTTGATAGTAAGCCTGATCGGTGTCAAACATCCCTGGTTTTGTTGGCCTTTTAAGAAGATAGAATAGTGCAACCAGGGAGGCAACAATGAGAACTGGACCAATGATTCCTGCATGTTGAGTTGAGATTGACAGCAGAAAAATAAGTATAACTGGACATGACTATCATATATTACATAGATAGATAAAAGGAAAATGGTGAAGAATTTGCATAATTTGTGATTTGGCAGAAAATAAAATAATTTGAATTTTACAAGGCTCTAGTAGTTACCGGCAATGATAAAAAATTTCCTTTGATCATGTGCTTTGATGTAGCAGTCACTTCCATATGCCTCCTTTCCATCCTTAATGCAGGCTGGCAGGAGTAGAATAACAATAAGAAAATGAGTTGGTAATGTTTGATGTGGTGAAGATGATGAAAAGTGAAAAGAAACGACTCGACTCACCCTGCAAACATCCACTTCCATTAGCAAAAGCATCACCAACATATCCATTTTGACAGACACATCGGACACCAGCTTCAACTGCCGTAGCATTGATGATGTTAGCATTCCTTGCACAAAGGTGGGTAGAGGAGTTCATGGGAAGAGCCCATTCCAACTTGACCCCACGTTTTCCCCAAGTTGAGCCACGCACAAGGGCCCAACTAGAAACCCCTCTGCATCCAAACTGAGAAAAGACAGAAAAGGAATCTCCAAGATGCCACACGGTGTGGTCAGAGAGTGGATAGCAACATGCAAGGGTGCCTCCACCTCTTCCTCTTCCTCTTCCTCTTCCTCTTCCATCATCATCACAGCCAGGTAACTCAATTGTTTCACAATCTGCTTTGCACACTGAAGAATCCTCACAGTCGTAGAGCCCAATAACATTCTCCACCGACACCCCAAAGTGCTCCTTCCCCACAAAACTAGTCGTGCCAAAAGAGTTCAAGTCATTGTACTCTCTACACGATGATGAGCCTGGAAAATCCACTAGCACACCGTCTAGGAAGAATTCCAACACCGTGTAGGTCGCTGAGCCTATTCTGAGTAAAAGAGCAGAGGAATTTGAACATGAAAGGTGGAAGGCACTGGAAATTGACTGGCAAGAATTGTTCACATAGAATGGAAAGGGAACGTTGAGGTGGCCGCATGTTTCATTGCAACAAGAGATCAATGGGATTGGGAAGCACACAAGAAGAGCAACACAAGTGAGGAGGACAATGTGTGACATTATTCAATTCTATGTTGGTTGCTAAGAGTCTAGTTCCTCCACAATATAATGCCTCTTAAAATATTATCTTATAAAATTCATTCATATATATCATAATTCATAACAATAATAAATAAGGCAAATAGCTTTGAAATTTGCAATGAGATGAAGACGTGGCAAAATCAGGGAGGTAGTGGGTAGTGTGAAGAGGCATAGAAGTTGGAGAAGGAGGAGACGATTGGTCTGAGGAATGGGGTACAATTCGTATCAGAATAATATATGGGACCGTGTGCTCAGCGTGCGTGCCCAAGCTTGTGAGCATTTCAATCTTGTTGAATTGCACAAACCTTAATTACGTAACAAAGACTATTGTCAACTTGCATGGGAATCCAGATTTCCAATAATATTCTCCTATTACTAGTTAATTTTAAACATTTCATTTTACATAAATAGTCCGAACTATTTTTACTTGTATTTCAATTTCTATATACTTTTAAAATAAAATAAAAATTACACCATTGATATTACTTTTAAAATAATTATTATAAAAATTAATATATTTAATTTATAATGGATGTAAGAATAGAAACATTTACATTATCAATTAATCTATAGAATAGTTATTCTTTTACTTAAATTTTAATCATTCATATAATATTGAATAGTTAATATTAACTTTTTATTAAATTAAGAATTTAATCTTTACACTTATTACTATTTTTTATTTTAATATTTACATGAAAAGGTTCTGCCTTTTAAATCCTAAAAAAAAAAAAAAATGTTTATATATATATATATATATATATATATATATATATATATATATATATATATGAATCCATGTTATATTGTTATTTGCTAAATTTATAAAGATATTATTTGATTTCTTTACTTGATTACACAATTTTTTTATTTTAGTCCATTATAAAAAATTATATTTATTTTAGTCTTTAAAACAAAAAAATATCTACATTTTATCCTCTATACTTAATATATTTCTTTTATTTTAATATTTATATTAAAATATCAAATAAACTATCATTTTAATCCTGAAAGCATAATATTGCCTCAATAGTTTTTAGAACTAATTTATTTTTAAATAAGTTCCTAAAAATGTAATCCCTCAATCACGTTAGTTCAAAATTAAAAAAAAAAGTGACTTAAGTAATAAAATTAACATATTTTTAGACACTAAAATGACAATAAATAATTAAGTTTAGAAATTTGAAAGAATTAAAAATTTTAAGAATTTATTTAAAATATTCTTAGTTTTAAGAAATAACATAACCACGCAATATACTTTCAAAAACTAAATGGTAGTTACTGTTAAATATTCTAACCATGCTACAACTTTAATAAACAATAAAGATTAGTTTATAAATAATTGTTCACGTAAGAACTAAAAATTTTAAAAAAAATCCATGTAAAAACTAAAATAAAAAATAGTATCAAGTATAGGAATTGAATTTATCATTTAACCTTAATTTTCTCTCGTCATATTCTCTCCCCACACACATATATAGGAAGAAATGTATTTATTAAATAATTAAGAATATTAAATAAAATCAATGTATATCAAGAAAATATTAATCAATATCTTTAGAATACTGCTTTAAGAATGAAAAGTAAAAAGTTTCTAAAATTGTTAACAGCCGACCTTTATCATAATTTCCAATGCAATTTTACTAAAACCTTCAAAATATTTTTTTATTTATTAATTTTTAAAACCAATCTTTTTAAGATACTTATTACGAACACTTAAATATGAGCATATACTAATTATTTTTACATGTATATCTTATTGGGGAGAATCTTATTTAAAGTAGAGTCAAATACTAAGTGGGAACACTTCTTGCAACTAAAATTTAAACAGTAATTTATAAAAAATTATTAAATAGTTATATACTATCTGTATTTATAATTTCAGTGGAGTTTACGTAATATATATTTAAAATTTTTAATTTATAAATAATTAATAACAGTTGATTACATATATATTATAAAAATGAATTGAATCATGAGGATTTGAGATCACTCGTAATTTATCATCAGTTCCTAAGTGTATATAGTATTTAATAATGGTATAAAATTTAGAGCAACATAGTTTGAGGATTACGGAATGTGAGATCTGACAATGTATGGAATATGGATGCGTACCTTACAAAAAGAGAAAACAAAGTAATTAATGTTAGGACCCATCCTATAGCCGCTAGAAGCGCTGATGGAGAAAACGATGCCAGTGATGATCACTAACCTAACCAAACCAAACTGTGTAAGAACCATGTCATCTTATTCTTAGGTAACTTAACTACACACCAAATAGCTACCAAAGTGTCGTCTTAAGTGCATTCTAATTAGGCTACACAATCAGCATCTTGTGCTGGGATATCTAATTGCCAACATGTAATTATGTCGTTTTTTTCCCACCACAACTCTTTTATATAGACCCAAAAGAGTAGTGATTAAGGTTCACCTTCGTGTGTTAGGTGAGAAGCAAGCCGTTTCTTTCTTTTAGATGTGTGAGTTAAAAATGTTCCATTCGATCACAATTTTTCAACAACACATATAAATAAACAATAAAGAATATGTATGGTGTAAAACTCTATTACACTTCCATCTAGTTACATGTTATAATATATAATAAATTTATCATTTTTTATAATAATTAATTTTAAAAAATATATCAATGATATTAAACTTATTAAAAAAAAATAGAAAAAAAAATACGAAAGTTTGTATGGAGACGTTGGACCACAAGGACTTCAACCTCGTGAGGCATGGTTGAATTTCATTTCACAACTAACTGAATCTAATTCCAATGGATAACTTAAGAGAATTCGTATTCGCTTAGGATGATGATTTGGTGATTATAAATTCATTTTTCTTTGGTTAGATTAATATTAATTTCACTAATTCATATAAGGAAAGTATTATTAATGAAAACAAAATCAAAATCTCAATATAAACAACATAACCATATTATTAACACATGCAGTGTGATCAATTTACTAAATCATCTTTCTAAAAATATATTAAGAGATTTTCAGATTTAATTTTAAATTCGTTGAACACAATACACCAATGTTTGATAATTTGAGCAGTAAAGAGACTCCTTAAAGTAAGTTCTCGACTTCAAATATGGTGAATAAATTACTAAATAATAAGTAAGTTTTGGCTCCTAATTAGATGCAATTGATAAAACTTAGAGTAGTCATGATTCGGCTAGACTCTTATTAGTAAAATTATATAGTTACTTTCTGATAAGTTTCGGATCAAATATATTGAGTTACTTGCGTTTTGCATGCGTATTTCAAGAAATTTTAATTATATTATTGTTATTTAAATATTTGTTCTTATATTATAAATTAAACTTAAATATATTATCTTATTTTAGTCACTCTAATTTTTAAAAAAAAATTTAGTGTTCTATAGTTAATTTTGATGTTTACATGACTAATAAAATGAAAAATATTAATTAAGATAATTAAAATAATAAAAAATATTTTAAATTAAGATAATTAAATAGATGTATAATTCAATTAAAAAATATATTTAATATTTTAAATAAATAAAATAATTATATAGTTTATTTTAAATTTTAATATATTAGATTTATTAACACTGATTTTTATTGTTTTAATCTGATTTTTAAATTTTCACTAATTTAATTCTAAAATTATACTTTTTAAAAAAAATTATAATTTACTTATATTTTTATGTTTTACTTTTAATGTATCAGTTTTGTATAGGGATGACAATCAGTAGGATCTTTGTGTTATAGTACTTGTCCTCGTATTTATATTTTAAAAAAATATTTAGATATAATAATTTTAATATTCATGCTCTTTCGCATTTAGTACCTAAATGCTCGTACCTATTACTCCTATTTTTATTAATTATAAAAATTGATAAATAAAATATTAATTAAAAATACAACAATAATTAAATTAAAATCTTTTTTTGAAAATATTTTATAAAATATAACCATCATAATTATAAAACATCACAAAAATTAAAATCTTATTCAAAAATGTTTTACAAAATATAACCATTAGTGATTAAACATTACAAATATAAACTTTCAGCATAATAAATTTATGAACTTTTAAATTTTGAGTTATTACTCTCTAAAATTGATTAAAATATAATCTATTACCGTAGTTAGTTGGTTATAGTAATAAAGTCAAAAAAATAATCTAAATTACAAAAAACTGATTTCCTATCCAGTATTATACATAAAAATGAACAATTTTTTATTACAAAAAATAATCCAAACCCTAAATACATATACATATTATTGAATCAATTTTAATATATATATATATATATATATATATATATATATATATATATATATATATACTAATTTTAGATGAAAATAAAAATTTAAATAAACAAAAAAATAAGAAATAATTTTTTGTATAAATCTAAAAATTATTTTATATTGATAATGGAGAATAAAAAAGAATAGTCATGATATTCAAGAATAGTTATAGTACTATTTTTTTTGAGATGGGTAGACTATGAAGCTAAGAAATCACACTTCCATGGGTGAAAATAGTGCAATAAATAAAAAAAATAAAAATAAAAATAAAGAAATAAGAAAAAAAGAAAGTAAAGAAGTAAGAAATAAAAAAATAAAGAAATAAGGAAGTGTGTGTCTATGTGTGTTTGTATACGTGTCTGTATTTGTGTGTCTGTGTGTCTATGTCTATGCGTATGTAAAAAAATTAGGAAATAAGGAAAACATGATATACCTTTTAGGTTTTATAATGTGTGTTGAAAAAAACTAGGAGATAAGGAAAACATGATATACCTTTTAGGTTTTATAATGTGTGTTTGTGTAAAAAGCTAGGAGATAAGGAAAACATGATTACCTTTTAGGTTTTATAATGTGTGTGTTGAAAAAAATTAGGAGATAAGGAAAACATGATATACCTTTTAGGTTTTATAATGTGTGTCTATGTAAAAAACTAGGAGATAAGGAAAACATGATATACTTTTTAAGTTTTATAATGTGTGTGTGTAAATAAGAAAAATTTTAAATAAAAATAAAAATAAAGAAGTGAGGAATAAGAAAATAAAGAAGTGAGGAATAAGAAAATAAAGAAATAAAGAAGTAAGGAAATAAAGAATTAAGGAAATAAGAAAATAAAGAAAATATAATCTACCTCTTAGATTTTACAGTAATATTAATAATAATGAAGAATCAAAAGGAGTAATCATGAAATTCAAGAACAATTGTAGGACTATTTTCTTATATGAATGAACCATGAAATTAGGAATTCATGCTTTCGGAGGACGACAATAGTACAATAAATAGGAAAAATTAAGAAAAAACAAAAATAAAAAGTATGGAAGTAAAGAAATAAGAAAATAAAGAACTAAAAAAACTAGTAGATAAGAAAAAACATGATATATCTTTTAGATTTTATAATGTGTGTGTGCCTGTGTCTCTTTGTCTCTTTGTATATCTGTGTCTTCTTATGTGTGTCTATGTGTGTTTGCGTGTTTGTGTGTGTATAGGTGGATGAACCATAAAGTTAGGAATTCATGCTTTTGGAAGACGACGATAATACAATAAATAGGGAAAGTTAGGAAAAAAAATAGAAATTACGAAGTATGGAAGTAAAGAAATAAGAAAATAAAGAACTAAAAAAACAAGGAGATAAAGAAAACATGATATACCTTTTAGGTTTTATAATGCATGTGTGTTGTTTGTGTTTGTATTTGAGTTTGTGTTTGTGTGTGTCTGTGTATTGAACTTTTAGATCTCATACCCATTAAATGTGTACTCATTGGGTCTAATATTCATTGTCATCCTTACTTTTATCTCAACTGGCAAGATCATTGCTTATAATATATTAAAAAAATAAATTCTATTATAACTAGTTAAAATTAATGAATTGAAAAGTACGAATAATATTAAAAATAATAAAAATCATTGTTCTTAATGTATTAAAAATAAAAATAATTATAAAAGTAAATTATATATATTTATTATAAATAAAATAATAAATACATTACTTAATTGAGTTATATACTTAAAAATAATTTAATTATCTTAATTTAAAATATTATTTATTATCTTAATTAATAATTTTTATTTTGTTAGACACATCAACACTTAACTAAATAAAATTAATAGTAAGAATTAAAAAAGAACATTAAGAAATTGTCAAAAATCTAAAAATAAAAAATTACAAGAACTAGAGTTAGAAAAAAAAATTTACATATACTTAAAATATATTTAAAACTATAAATTAAAATACACAATTTAGAGAATGTAACTCATGCAACTTTCTCAATTAAATATTCTTTTACATTTACAATTTCTCCTGCGATCTCATCAACTAATAAAAAATTTATTTTTCAATAATCTAAATTGTAAAGCTACCCTCTTTTGTCTCCATCTTTAAATTAAATTCAACAATTTTTAAAAAATTATCAATAGTTAAAACCAATCTTATATCATAATTAAAATTTTTCATCTTATATTAATGTATTCTCTTTGGATGAAAAAAATCTTACTTGACAATTAAAATTTTTAAATTTAAATTCCATTTATCACTAAAAATACTTGTTAAAATTCTTAATTTGTCATATTTAAAGGCAATCATATTGTATTGTGTAAAGTGGTTATTTTAATAATATCTGCGTACATCAAACTAGTATATGACGTAACAAATTTTCATCGAATAATATTCCTCTCAAAAAGTATAAGCTAAATAATTTAAACTTACTAGCTATGTGTTCTGTTGAGCATACTAGTAATTGGAAAGAAAAAAAATGCTTTTATTTTCTTCTTTAAATGTCATAGAGGAGTATGGTCAATGCTGTACTACTCACTTATTTAGGGTATAAAATAATAACTTAGTAAAAGCAAAGGGTATTAATTCTTTTATTTTATAGTTCCTCACCACTTTGAAGATGAACACACACCTCTCTCGAACACAATGATAATTAAATGGCACCAAACTTTCCTTATATAAAATATGTTATTTATCTTGTTTAACACTTGGTCTTTCCTTCACAAACTATACTAGGAGCTTCATTTGGCTTATTTTTAACATTCAATTTCTTTATTTTTCAAGGAAATATAGAAGATTCTAGTTACAACCTTTGGGCTATACGTTTATCTTCAACAAAACAATCAAATATCTAGTGAAACTTTTCTAAAATCATTTTATTTCAAATTATTGAAGAATGATTGTAACCAAGAACGTGCTCCTAACCTTTTACACTAATCTTATTGTGCATAACATTCTAGCTCCACGGAAGTTGTGAGATGGGTGAATGAGTAGTTACTTTAATGGAATAATGCAGGATCCATTTTCTATTGAGGAAAGCAGAAAAGTCAAATAAAATTTGCACGGATCCTTCGATTTCTGCTCTTGCACTCACGACTTTCTCCTCTGTCTTCCGTACTGTGGAACCTATTTTCTGCTTGAGGACAACAAAAAGGAGGCACAAGAAAGAGCATGGCCGAAAAAGGGAGGCAAGAAGAGGAAGGAAGAATGGCAGATTGATTATTCTTCCTAAAAGAAGAAAATGTCAAAGGAGGAAAGATGGGTCTGTCCTGTAATCGAGTCCCTCTCGACTAGTTGCGCGACGACTTGTACCTCTGTTTGGCATACCGTTTTGCGCTTAACATGTCAAGGAGGCAGGGCTTAGACATGCCGTTTTGCGCTTGACATGTGAGGGAGGCAGGACCTGGACATACCGTTTTGCCCTTGACATGTCCTTGGCGTCTTTTGTCATAAGGTAGAGGACAAATCCTAGGAGGAAAAATGGAAAATAGAGGAGGTATCAGAGGGTCCATGAAGGAAGGACACGTGACTGATTCTGTTGCAGACCAGAATGGTGACCTAAGGAGTGGTCTATAAAAGACTCGAAAACAAAGAGAGTAAACAGTGGGGGGAGGGGAATCAAAGGAGATATAGAGCTTATCTTGAGCATAATAACCTTGAGTTCCAGAAATCCTAGAAAGAACCTGAGAGCAATCATTCCTAGAGGAGACGCAGATCAAAAGAAACCATTTGTCAACATCCTAGAGAGATCAAGGGAATCGACTCTGGATACCAGGTTAGTTGTTGATACTTTGTAGACACGTCCATTCATAAGTTAATGTTTCACACTAAATAGTTTAATATACTACAAGGTTGATTCCGAGTCGACCTCACTTCCGAAAAAGCCAGACCAAATAAGCACCAACGTTTTTTAGGTTTGACTTGGTAATACACACTCGAGTCACACACTCACCGAGTGCCACTTAGCATGCTAGCCCTGCCGACACCAAGTCGGTACTCTGACTCGATTGAAACAGTCTCGACCCCTTTCAATCCAATTAGGTCGAGTCGGTCTCGACCCTCAAAAGGAGATACGGAGGAGCAGGAGACAACTCCTGTCAAATTCAACAATAAAAACACTTATCTCAATGTCCAACTCTTTAGATGCTAATGGACAATCTGCTTTCATCTAACTTTGGACGTCAATGAAAAGTCCACTTTTATCCAACTCTTTGGATGCCATGGTTTATACCTTCCCACTTTCGAAACACACACATAGCCCCCCAACACATAGTCGACACTCCAATTGGGTCGAGTCGGTCTTGACCCTCCTATCTTCTAATCATCCATGTCTCAGAACTACGTAAACTTTGACTTCTCCGTGTAGTAGGAGATACGTAGGAGTAAGAGGCAATTCTTGTCAAGTTCTTCATTCAAAAAACCCAAAAACATCCTCCACTTATCTTTTGTAAATATCTTCCATTCTTAGAAAGACAAACAATAACAACAAACAATAACATAGAAATCATATCTCATTTCATGCATCTAGTTAGGATAACTATCTTTTGATAGACGTGTTAGAATACTAAGTGATAGTAACATGTAACCGACTCCTGAACCTACACTCTGATTGCATACCTGTCTTATCCATCTATAAATTTCTTAGAATTTTTCATAAAAATGTCAGTGATAATTTCATTCTCTTTGTTTCTTGTCTGAAAAGGACTTTAGACTCCAAAACCAAAACTTTCGTCTTCCCCGTAACAAACCAAGTTGAGACAAATTGGAGTCGCAAAGTTTTGGTTGGAGAGATGCAAAGCTATCTTGGATGAAATATAGATGATGAAGGTAATTTTACCCTTTTAATGGTTTATTAGTAGAAATTATGAGGTAGAATTCAAGAGCTAAAAATAAATTGGATTTTTCCATATTTAAACCGAGTACACATTATAATTCGGTCGAAATAGATTCAACTCGAGTCAATCTTATAATGGCTAATATGGAAATAAAAACCCATCACAGCTTTACATCTCTCATATTAACATCTAACAAGTAATAATTGGGTTAGAAATAGGAAACATCACTGCAACTTCAAGCAATCTTAGTGATACCTCCCTCTATAAAATCAAAGGAGCACTCGAGAAAAAGGCAAAATATTTTGACACTCACTGTTAGATCGCGATAAAATTCTTCTAAGCCACTCTTCTAATCTTTGACCTTTATTATGAACAATTCATAAGAAGAGATTTTTGCATTCACGTTTCGATTTTATTTTTGTATTCAAATAGTGCCAAAATCCCTATTAGTCATCTTTGAGATTGAATTCATTTTTAAGACATTCAATGTTGAGTTTGGATTTTCGTTGCAAATTAGAATAGCTATGTGTATGTGAAATTGAAAACTTCGTTTTAAAAAATTCCTCTACTAAGATTTTTCTTATTCTTTTCTTATATCCTTATTTAAATTCATTAATTAATTTATCTATTTCTTTATTTAAACTAGTTTTCTTCTCTCATCTCTAATTTTAGGGAGATTTTTTTTTCTAATTTTGTGGGATAAATTATCCTTATATCTCTTTTAAATTCCATACTTATTTAAATTAATTCATGTTTTACCTACTTTAAACTATTTTGTCCTTCTTCAATTCCATGGAGATAAATTATCCTCAATTTCTTGAGAATAATGATTTATTATTATTTTTTCTCCTATTACGAGGATAACAAACTTCTGTTTATCTATTTAAAATTTTCACACTTTATTGTCATAATTAATTGGAATCGTAAAAATGAGCTCATCTAGGGATGCATATAAGTCTGAATCAATACAATCAACCCAAACCAAATTAAAGAGAAAAATTTGGATTGCTTTTGATCTTTGGTTCAAATTTTAAAATTATAAACCCGATGACAATACAAATCTTGAATTTGAGTACATAAAACTCGAGCTAATGCAAAACTATACTATTTTATAATTTTTAAATTTTTTATGTTGTATAATTTTATAACTTTATGTTGTTGTGTAATTATGTAAGTTTGACTTTTGTTATTATTCTTTAGTTTTCTTTTATTTTATTATAACTTGCTATTTTTATTTTATTTTACCAAATGACTCATGACCCAAACCTGCGTGATCAGTTTGGTTTGATTCGAGTTACTATTTTTTTTTTTTAACAAAAATCAATCTAACCCAAATCAACTAACATCGATTGTTTTAGAATTTAAATATTTCTTAAACCTGAACCAGTCCCCTCTAACCACTCCTAAGCCTATCATTCATTGAAACTGCAAGTTTTTTTTACTCTTCTTTTTCTTAATTTTTACTTACCACTTTAATTATATAAAGTAAAAATGTTAACTCTTTTCGCTTCATGTCAGTGAATGATTTAGAAGTTGGTGAATTTTGTCTTTATATATCACATCAATCATTTATATAAAGTAAAAATGTTAACAGTATCTTTACTTAAATCTTATATATATATTTTTTCATGAATTCTCACTTTAATTATACACTCTTTATGTGGAGAAAAGAATTCTTAAACATACGATAATTAATTATATGATATAAAATTATAAATAATTTTTCATTTTTTTATAATAAATAATTATATCTATAAAATTTACAAATTAATTATGATAGGTACCATGCACAAGTTAAAAATATTAGTTTTATTTAAGAGAGAATAAATTATAACAACCATATAAATGTCCTTTTTTGTTGATAAATTAACTGAACATAATATATAACAATAGAATAATACTTCATGAAGAAATGATTTATTTATATAATTAACTATAATTAGTAAGATAAATATAAAAGTAATTTTTAAAAAGACATACAAGATAGTATTACTCATTAATACAATGTTGATTATTTTTACTTATTTTTAAACATTTGTATTATTTAACATTGCGTTAAATACTACACAAGGATCATGATTATTTACATATGTTATAATAAAACTCTTTGATTCTCCTAATGGCAATCTATATCAACATGTAGGTGAACTTATATGTTTCTATTTAACTAACAAGCTTGAATTTGAAATTTAAGTATATAATTGTGCTAAATAATAATTGAACTCTGGTGTCTAAATAAACAAAATGGTGCAACATATAATTAGTGTTACTATTATTATTTCTATAAAAAAGATGACATATAATTATAATTTCATTATACATTTAGGTTAATTGCTCTTAATCTTTTAAAATCTCATGGTTTCTGATATGACTCTCATCTTAACCGAGTTTTGATGTTTTTTTATTTAGTTAATAAAATTATAATCACGTGAATTATTGGTCTTTAAAAATATAATGATAAATAAAATTAGTTATTAAAATATTAAATTAATCATTAAAATTATAGATTATCAATAAAATCAATTTTTTAATTTATAATAGATGGTCAAATTGATATTTTAACTAAATAAAATAATAAAATAATTTCTAAAATAATAAACTTGTAATGTCTACTTAAATTAGTCCTTAAAATAAAATAAAAATTAATTGTACTAGGATCTTATAACTTTAAAATTTTATAGATTTTGTTATAATTTTTTTCACGTATATTTTAATTATTTAATTTATATTATATATATAATTACTATATTTATTAATTGTAATTTATCTTTATTTTAAGTATAAGCTTATATATAAATTTATATTTTCTCGTTTTTTCTCGTAATTCGGGAGTTAGTCCTTGTCTTTTATATTTATTATATAAAAAATATTAAAAATTTAAGGTGATAAATTTATTTTTTAAATATTTTTATTTTAATTATATAAATTTATAAATTATATAGATTTATTAAATCATATAAAATAATTTATTAGTTAAATTATATAATATCTTATAAATTTACTTATTAAATATTTTATTTATGAATAACTACTCTACAAATAAAATGATAAAAATGTATAAATAATTATATAATTAAATAGATAAATTTATATAATTAAAATAAAAATATTTTAAAAATAACGATTTTAATAATTGTGAAAATTTAAAAGATGGAGATCATTTAATAAATTTATATATAAGTTTATGATTAAAATATGTAAAAAAATATATAATTAATTTTTTTTAATTTTAAAGATAAATTTAATCCATTATAATTTCAAAGATACTAATTTCAAATATTAATTTGATATTCCACTATAATTTGATGAATTAAATTGATTGTAATATATAATTTTATTATATTATTACTTTTAAAAATCAATTTAATTACTAAATTGATTATCGCTCGCTTTATTTTTATACCAAATTTAATCCATTAAGTAGTCTTAATCATTTTTAAATTTATATTTCAGTCTCGAGATCTTATATGCATTGATCGTTCTTTATATTTAGCTAATAGAGTTTGCGATACAAACACTCTGTCTAGGTACTTGAAATAGAAATATTATATTATCATTATATTTGAATAATAAAAAGTTAAAATCACACGCATGCCATACTTTTATTCACTATAAATAAAAAGGAAATAAAAACCGTGTGAAAGTAAGGGGCGCCGAAAAATCATCACCTTAAATCGCAGTCGCGGAATCAAATTCTTAATAAATAACTCAGGGAAGGCGAATAAAATTTTCTCAAACTTGAATACCCGAAAGACATTTTAATTTTGAGAAATGTTAATAACATCATCTTTAACTTGTTTTTTAAATTATTCTTTACGTTAAATTAGTCTATAAGTCTTTATATTTTATAATTTTTAATTAAATATTATAGTTAATTTAAAAAAAAAAACTCTTGTAACTTAAAATTCTTGTTATTAAATCTTTATATAGTAACATCGTTATAGTGACATGGCATAGCATGAAAATTTTTATTATTATTTTGACATAATATTCATAATTAGATAATCGTTCTTTTAGTTTTAAGAATTTCTAAATTTCTAATTTCATTTGTCGGGAGAGACCCATAAATTTTATTTCTCAAATTTCATATAGAATTTAGGTCCAGATCAAGTTTTAGAATGAAATATGTAGTTATCCCTGTTATGAATCCAATTACAAATTGGAAGGAACAACTTGACAAGACTTTTGTGTAATTCATGTTAAGGTGAAAATAGGCTAGATTAATCTAGACTTCCCTAATCCTGTGTTCGACTTTAGTTAAAAATGCATGTTAAGGGTTTGACTTGTTTATTTAAAAGCTTGGTCATACCTATATAAAAATCGACCCTATTTAAGGGTCTAGTTTGTAATAATAACAAAAAATTGATGTAAAAATAGGTACACCAGACTTTGTAAGAATTAATCATGAAGTAAAAATAATTCAAATTGGAGAATCATGTGTGGTGTAAAGTAACTTTCAAGAAAGCAGTTGCAAAAAGAAAGAAAGAAAGCTACCTTCTTCACACCATTATGTGTGTCCACCGCCACACGTCAGCCAACACACAAGCACATCCTGCCCGAGAATTTTTTGTTCAGTCTGGGCAGATTTTGTAATAGAGGAAAATAGTTCACAGACGTCACACAACTAAAATTAAAACATGGGGAAGGATCATAAATTACTTAAATGATCAATGCTCAAACAGTACTTAATGTTTCTTGTCTAAGTCTATTTTAGCGGAATTTTTAACTGCAGTAACATCAGTCCAAGAAAGTAAAAGAGAGTATGTAGTAATTTAATATGGTACACACACCTACACGACAAGTTTCGTGAGCTGCAGAATTAGAAAATAAGCAATACAGACACTGAACAAGGGAACTTAGAAATTATATATGCAAACTAGATATTTTCTTTGTATGTTGCATGCAAATATCAAGCATCACGTTGAAGCCTCCCCATCCAAGCGTATTCTCTTAGGACCTTTCTCTTCACCTTGGTTGCTGGCCATTCCGATACTGTTTTCGTTGGCCTCTACCGAACATCTTTTGTAAGGTTTAAACCCTGTCCGACGAGTCTTTAGCTTTCCTTGTCCAAGACCTATTATTAGTAGTCCCTCCTCCTCATTGTTATTTTTGACAGATGGCAGGTTTTTCTGCACCCCATCACAATTAAAACTGCATTTTTTGCTGTTAAGGTCTTCATCTTTGTAGTCTGTGTTTTGCTTGTTATCCTTGATGCTGTCTATCTGATGATCCTTATTTATCAAATCGTGAGGAGGTGAAAAGCTTTGTGGCAACACTTCTCTGGAGAATAGAGCCTGAAAGGCAAGTCGCCCCTGAAAATGACAGTGGCATGAGGAAAGAAGCAATACATGCATATTACTTGACATTAACATTTCAACATAAGATATGCTGTCATACCTCTTCAGAGACCTCCTTCCAAGAATCGGTAAGGTTGATAATGCTTCTACTACGACGATTACTTGGCTCAGTAGCTAAAAGGTTTGCATCAGGTGTTTTGGGCTCTTCCTTTTCTTTCTCGTCCTTCTCTAGTACCTCAGTCTCTTCACTGCTAGAGGCTGAGTTGGAACCACAGGAGGAACGGTCTACCTGTTTTCTGCCCTTCATTTTGTTGGAATCGGGTTGCTCAGAAATTGCTTGGTTCACCTCATGCTTAGTAGCATTTGGTGAAGTATTTAAATTGGCATCTCCTCTCTCCTCAGATTCAGATGAAGAAACAGCTGGTGACTTAGAAGCTGAATGTTGAGCTTGCAGAGCTTCTGAGTGTTCTGGATCCAGTATCTGATCTTGCAGGGGAGGACTTTGTCGCTTAATCTCTCCTTGTTCTGTTTTTTGTGGTGATTCACCAATATTCATTGATGGAACTGCAGCTGCTGATGCAGGAGGACAGGCAAAAGCTGTATGGAGTGGAGCACACAAAGGAAGCAGTCCATGGGCAGCCCACCAAGCAGTTGCGGCAGCTACTGTAGCAGCTGCAATAGCTGTCACACTGGGAGGTGAGCCAATTTGTCTAGATGGAAAACCTGGAGAACATACGCGAGAGTCTGTGGAAGTTTCTGTATTTGCATAGGGCCAAAATGTAGCAGCAAAACTTGCTGCAGCATGGGCTGCAGGGTTTTGCAGCAAGGTAGAGACAATAAGACTTGAAAATGTGGAGGACATGTGAAGAAATGAATGGTAGTCATCCTGATTATGTTGTGTGAAGAGAGGACAAGGAGGAAATGATTGATGAATAGAGGACCGTGCTGTGTTATTTTGACTTTTACTTATGTTTGATGTAGCAGAAGTGGTGACAAGATTTTGCCCATTAATCCCTCCTATCGGCTGAAACATGGAGTCTTGAAACACCATATCTGGGGATGGATTTTGAGTACTACTTCCAAGTTTCCCATCAACAACGTGCACAGGGACATGTCTTGGGTAATTCTGACTGCTTTGCATCCCATTCATTGTTAATGCACAATTAAGATCATCTGTTTTCTCAGGTTGAACCAATTTCGAAGCACCAGAATTCTCCAACTTAGAGACTTTACAAGTGCCATTAGTCTTTTGTGTGTGCTCGCCATCATCTAACTCCAACTTCTGATTTTCAAGCTCATCAGTAATAAAAGATTCATTTGTTTCATCTCGAGTTATTACCTCTTCTACTGAAGGTATAAATTCCCGTGAGGCACTCGAATTTCTCAGCGGCACTGACATTGATATTGAATTCTTGTTTGCGGAAGATACTGTTGAACAGGGTGCCTTCTGAAGAATGGTAAATACTTTCGAGCACCTTTCGTTCTTATTTTCTTTTACAGTTGTTGGCATTAGGTCATTATGCTTCTAAAGGAACAAGCGGAATGATGTCATTGAAAGGGAAAAAAAAAAAAAAAGAAAATTTGAATGGCAAGTTTAATATAAAAAATAAATATAACCTCTGGAAGTGGTTCTTTCTCCAAGTCCAGTGCTTGTTTACCATGTGAAGATGCAATTGAAATGAGAAACTTTCCATGCTTTACTCCGCTATGTAATGTTGGGGCACCGACATTGATCTTCCGGGGATAAGGATTGCTTGGTTTTCTTTTTTGGCCGTGGAGGGGGATGTCTATATCAAGAGCTTGTCCTATTGGAACACCCTTTACAAAGGCCTCTTTTTCCAACTGAAAATAAAAATTATAGTATTGTCAGCAGGTGGAAGTTTCACAAAAGCTATTTAAAAAGCATTAATCGGAGCATTTGAGCATTAATTCCATTGTGGAATTGCCAAAATACTAATTAGAAAATTGTAGTACCTCCAACAGTAACATTTCAACGCATTCAATAATAAAGCATAATCAGCTATGTATATGGTTTTCAATCAAGTAGAATCTTCAAAGAAAGCTAACAAAACGCCCAACAATCTCTACCATCAAGTTGGTTAAAAAAAAAAAAATCAACTACAGGTGAGTAGCCAAGCATTATTCACGCAGAGTTGGTGAGCTGGAAACTGATTGTAGTTTAATGGAAAAGACCTAATCTTTGTTGTCTCATTTGCTGACTATAATGATTAGGAAGTTATTTCCATCAAGTCATTCAAGCCGGAAAGTACAGTTACGGTAGTAATTATATGGAGCAGGACAGGTCAATTAACAGATCCCAAAATTTGCATACAGTACCTCAATATATTTTGCCTATCAGAGTAACATGACGGTACGTGATTTGCAGAAGCCAACACTGCTGACTTGTGCATAAACATTACTGAGATTTTTTTATAGGAATCTGACTCGAAAAACAAGTTGGATAAACTAAGCACAATATTTAACAAAACTATCACTTTTCTCAGAAACTATTTCTTCAATAAAAAAAAAAGGAAAAGCTTTCTTTTTACGATGGTTGGTGCTCCGAAGGATCAAAGTTAACTTTCCTGTACAAAACAATCAAGAGTTCTAAACAAGCTCATTGGACATTACCAGGTAACTTGAGTCTATAGATGCCGCAGAAACTGTACATAATTTCCAAAATGAATCTGATTTAACAAAATACTTTTAATTTTCAAGTCCGGTTTCAAAAATATCACTATTTTCACTTTGGTTTTTATTTCTATGATTGGTATAAAAATGATAAAAACAGGAAAATTATTTTCACCATTTCTTATACAAAACTTTGAAAACAAAAAACAGAATAAAAATAAGGCAACAATTTTGTAATTATTTTTTAATACTAGAAATGGAAACACAATGTTTTTTTAAATAAAAAAAGACACTAATGTTTTAAAAATATTTATCATCATAAGTTCTTTGAGACTTATTATATTTCTAATATCAATAATTTATTCTTTAAAATTGTAATGATTTGTTAAATTAATTTTTCAAATTAATAAAATGGAGAAATGATGTTTGAAATTATAAATTATCAATCAATTTAGTTTTTAAAATTGTAATAGTTGATTAAATTGATCTTTGAAATTAAAAATAATAAAATAATCTTTTAAAATTATAAACCATCAATCAATTTTTAGTCATTCCATTATTAGATGATGTATCTAATGTCATTAAAAAGGTTGAATTAACATATTAAGTATTTAAGTAATAACTAACTAAGCACCCTGGTTATCATGTTATGTAGTTTTTTTTTCTTTTCCTGCGTCTTTTGTTCTTCCTTTATTCATTAGTTTTGCAATAGTCTTCTTTTTTTTATACATGACTATAGGCATTTATTTTCCATAGGAGATATTCCTGTTTAAGCTGAGTAAAATCACCATGGGCATCAAAACTCTCCTTTTGAGTATTTAATACAAATGCATACTTAGGGCTTGAATTTGAAACTATTGGTTAAGTTGGAATAACTTTGTGCTAGTTGGTCCATGCACTCGATTTTTGTATTAGTCTTCTTATCTACTCACCGAGGAAATGACATCATGTAATCCCTAGAATCAAATTGTGTGAAAATGCATAATTAAACGAAATGGTTCATTTTTTTTAACGACATTAGAAATGTTGAATTCCTTTGTTTAATCATGGACATTTCACACAACTTACTTTTAGGGGTTAGTATTGCAGTACTTTCGCAATAGGTATACCAAAAGACTCATGTAAAACTAATGAGTAGAGTAAAAATAAAGACATAAGGAACGAAAAAAATTAATTATTATTCCACTAATATTTCAGTGATTTTCATCCATATCGTAACAGTCATATATGTATATTTAGTTGACAAACACTTAACATGTCAATTCAGTCTTTTTAACACTAAATGAATCTAGCCAATAACAAAAGAACTAAATTGATTGATGATTTATTATTTCAAGAATCATTTTGCCATTTTTTATTTCTAATTTTAGAAATTAATTATTCCAATTTCATGAGTTAAATTGATTTATAATTTAAAATTTCAGAGATTATTTTATTATTTTATTAATTTTAGAGATCAATTCAACAAACTACCATAATTTCATTAACTAAATTGGTGATTCACTCATCTAATGTCTCTTTGGTGTTTCTTATTGCATTAAAATCTATGGCATGTTTCACTCCTATGCCTAGTACAAGTTTGATGAAACAAATGAGAAATTAATAGTATGGACTTGGAAAAGATACTAGCACAAAACTAGGGAATGTGCACAATCTGGACTAGTAAAAAAGGTTGCTGTGAAAACAGGGTAGCTTTCAAGGAAGAAAGTGAGGTGAGTGTGCAAGTTTGTGCAAATATCATACTCAATCTTGGCCCAATAATCCCCATAATCATCTCATCAAATTATGGAGGAACAAAATAGGTTAGTTGAACTCTGTCACAAATCAGAAGAGAAGGGGTACCCATGGAAGGGGAGAATAACCCCCGAGTGACAATTCTCTTTCTCTAAAGTTCTTATTTCAAATGCGATAAACAGAAGAATATAAACATGAATATGGGGTAATATAGAGCTAGCAAAGTAGCAATTGCCTTTGAAACTTGAAAGGCTTACAAAAAGGGAAATTATAAAATCAAGAAAAGGTTTTAGGGTGAGAAATACAATCCCATATGACATCCATATGAAAAATGTTCAATCTTTAAGGGGTTTGCTATTTTCAAAATCATTATATCAAGGATAACAATTCTCCAGTCCAAACTTTACTCTTACTCCCAACACTGTCTCAATCCATACTGCAAAGCTGGAAATGGTTAACTAAACCCAGAAAAATAAAATAATGAGTGCCACTTAAATTTCTTTTTGCTTGAAACTGGAATAGAAGTTGTGTTGCAAGAACTAAGCACCCAGTATATTGACCAAATCTTACATTATTGTGCTTTTACAAAGAAAAGATTGGAATAATATAACAAAAAATGCACTTACACAAGATGCATCCTGTCATCTCTTCACTGATTTTCTAGGCAACAAACATGATCAAAGACCTATGGTTGATAAATACTCCTAGCTAGTGAATTTTCACAGTTTACTTTGGGTGGACATTCGGGATTCTTCAGAAATTTCAAGAGATTGCTGCGGTTTCTTACTAGGAAGGCATGAGAAGGGATATTAAAGAGTATGTGGCAGCACGTGAAACTTGTCAAAGAAACAAATAAGAAGCCTTATCTCCAGCTAGATTAATTCAGCCATTATCTATTCCTACCCACGTATGGGCTGACATATCTATTTTCAGCCATTATTGTTATGAAATCTCATCCTGCTCAATAATATTGTTAAATATCTCTAGACAAATCATATCTTTTTTCACCCAAGTATCAGGTTCTCCAAATATACATGTATGTGTCATACTTGTCATTGCTTTGATGTGCGGTTCTTTTCTATATCAGACAAATGGTACAAATAGTAATGCAGTTGAACAAAAAAAAGGGGGACTGGCTTGACCAAGCAATCAAACTGATTACTTGGCCAAACCAGCCCCCCTTGTCTTTAACACTTTTATCTTCTTTAAAATCAATTTGTTGCCATATGTCTTCATTGCATTTGTGTACTTCATCAAAGCATTGAACCCTTGTCTCGTCTATATAGACACCAATAAAAGGGTTCAGCAAGAAAAATTAATCCCAAATAGTTACTTGAACTTGATACAGAAACCATAGATGCATCAGAAAATGTAAATCACTTGAATGCCTAAGGCTGAAGTTATATCTTTCACGTTCTCTTCACCTAAGCTAAAAAGTTTGAGCATATTTTATCATCAGTAATTGTAGGGCATGTACTATTATTTCAGCATTAGTAAAGGTTACAGTAAAGGCTGTAATAAGGGCCTCACTCTCTATCAGTGATTCAGTCTAGTTAACAACTGCCTCATTACATATAAGCTTTTGTTTACGTAAAATTTTTGTTATAATATTTACCATAATTAAACCTTGGTAGGATTACATCAACATCAAGACTCTTTCTTAAATCCTTACTTGTTTAATCTAATATTTGATGTGCTTACTAGAAACATACAAAAGATTATCCCTAATTGCATGCTTTGTGTGGATGATATAATTTTAATTGAAGAATCAAGAGAAGTAGTTAATATTAAACTTGAGCTTTAGAGTCAGACTATGAAAACAAAGGATTTTCTCTTAAGTAGGATGAGATTTGGTAAATGCATTGCAATTTTTGCAAGAGACGAGAGGAATACGACTTGGAAGTAAAGATGGGAGATGTCATACTACAAATTTCTAAGTTTAAATATCTAGGATTAATAATACAAAATGATAGGGGAATTAATGAGGATCTCACACATAAGATACGACTAAAATAGAAAGAAACATTGAGAGTTATTTGATTGCAAAGTACCTACCAAGCTGAAAGACAAGTTTTATCGTACTGTTATATTGGTGTAGCACCAACTAAGGAAAGGATAACAGAAAACCAGTGAATGTGGTTTGGACACGTACACAGAAGGCCACTTGAAGCACCAATGAAGAAAGTAGATTGCATTGTTTTTACTCCTTTGTTTTTACTCCTATGAAAAGGAGGAGAGAGACCAAGAAGGACTTTGGGAGAAGTTGCTAAGAGAGATCTCATGGTAAATAATATCTCTAAAGATTTGTTCTTTAATTGAGCTGAATGGTATCATGTGGTTCATATATAGTCAATCTCACACAATGGAATAAGACTTTTGTTGTTGTCACTGTATTTATCATAATTAAACTTCCTAAATCACTTCTACATGAAACTCTGTAGTCATTCCCTAATGGAAAATCATTGTTAATTTGGAAACCAGCACAAAACTTCTTTTCTATTCTAAAGATCAGGGTGATTTGAAGCATTTCTTGGATATTGACATAGCATGGGATACAGAGCATATTTCCTTCTCAAAGAAAGTATATCTTTGATTTGCTTATCCTGAAAGTAACAGGTACTGCTGGAGTCATCCACGTGACACGTAAATGATTTCGAATGTGAAACTTTCAGCAGATGATGGTGCCGAATGAAAGAAGCTGGTTAGTAAACATTTTCTCACTCTTAGTTTTCTCTATACATGTGGTTAGTCAGTTCATGTTTTCAGTTTTCTCCAAGGGACACTCATTGAGATATCCAAAGGAGCCTCCCAGGCAAGGCATAAGCCATAATATTTAGTAATATACACATCAGGTGGGTTCTCCATAGGCAAGTGTTTTGTATTTTTTATTTAAGAAACCAAATCCCGATATAGTTTGAAATCCATCAGTTCAGATACAGAACTATTTTGTGTCATTGAATGGGAATTTTATGAATAAAAAAATACCAAATTGATTAATAAATAAACAGAAAATCAAAATGAAGCATAAATTTGAATTATGGGACCAAAACTTTCAATGTATAATCCAAGGTGAGAAGTTATGGATTGACCTTTGAAAAGAATTTCTGAGCATGGCTTCTGATTTGCACAGCAGTCTTCGTTCCTATATGTTCTGCACAACAAAAGTAAAACACCAAAAAGGGGGCAGGCGGCGTGAGAAAAAAAAGTAGTCCTATATACAGGTTTAATCAAATAGAGAGAGCAATCTGTGTCATTTGCTAATAAGATATTTGAGTGCTAGATATCAAGATTATTTGACAATATAAAATTATTTATGCATCTGAAGATATGAAGTAAAGAAAATATATATAAGTATTAATGGTGAGCAAAATATTGCCTTCAATGCGCTGCCATGCTCGCCCGTATAGCTTTAAGGCTTCTAGAAATCTATTATGTTCCTCCTCTGTCCATCGTTCTCTTTGCTTTGTGATAGTATATGGTTTTCTTGTCTGCAATTTCCAAGAGCTACTCAAATAATAATAATAATAATAATAATAATAATAATAATAATAATAATAATAATAATAATAATAATAATAATAATAATAATAATAATAATAATAATAATAATAATAATAATGTTTAATTGATATTTTAGTCTCTGAAATTGTTCCCACTTTACAAAAATTTTCTTATGGAAAACCTGTAAATTTTAGTTTCTACACAAGCAGATCAGTTAAGTTTTGTCTCTGTCGTTAACATGGTTAACAGTGTTATTATTAAAATCTAAAATAAATTTCGATAGTATAAAATTGCTATAAAATTATCTGCCAGGTGTAAAACTGCTTAGATATTTCTTTCACGAAAAAAAAAAAAATCTGTAACGGTTTTAAACTACTTAAAAGTTTTATAGCAGTTTTACACGGTTAGAAAAAATTTTTTTAGCGATTTTAACAACCTGGTCAATCGCGTTAATAATGGTATTAACAGCAACGACCAAAACATAACTTATTTGTGTATAAGAACTAAAATTTATCATTTTTCCATGTAGGAAAAAACAGTGAAGTAGGGACAACTGTACGGAGAAAAATATCAACTAAATCTAATAATAATAATTTTATTAATTTTCTTTCAGGAATCGAAGTTTCCCATCAATCTATACCCCAATAAACTTGACTTACCTTAATAACCACTTCTTCTCCGGAGGAATACGCGTCCATTGGAGAACGTATGCAGCTAGCGCTGCTTCAGATCTTCCCTGACGAGGAGTGGGTAAAAGGAATATCTCCTTTCGTTTTTTGTGACATGGAGCACAGAAAATAGTAAAGCCGTTGTGGTGAAAGTGCTTAGAAGCTGATGAAAAGGTGATGCTACTGCAAAAGAAACAGAAAGCAAGAACAATAGGTAGAGATCCGTTTCTGTTTGGTATCAAAAATTATAACTACAAGCTGTAAGCATTCCAATTTACAAGTCACACGCAGGATAGTAGATATTAGAAACGACATGAAAAAAGATTTAACAAATTTTAAGAATCCACCGCAACAGAGAGAGACGCTTCTCCGAAAGAATAAAAGAAAATTCTTTAATCAGAATCCTCACCAAAACGAACTCCACAGCGCCAAAACCTTTCAAACGTGGAAACAACTACAATTAGTATACCACAACACTAGGAACATGCACGTTCGAACTTTTAATTTCACTTCAAATTCACCGTCTCTGCCACTAAAAATAAATACACTGTACTCCAATTTCCGTTCTCCTATTTGGTTGCCGAGAATAATTAATCACAGAGCAAGCAGAGGTTAACTCAACGGGCCTGATATATTCAAATCCGGAAAGTTATTCACTGAAGAGTGAAGAACGGAGAGATGCAGAATTAGTCGTTTTGTAGTTTCCGGATATTAAATTTTCTCGGTAACCAAAAAGAGGGGAAACTGAATCCTTTTTAAAAAAGCAAAACAAAGGAAGTGAAAAATTACCTCGAAATAAAGCCATGGTGAGGAAGAAGAGAGTTGCAGGTGCGATCAAGCATGTGAAGAGATGGAATTCACCGTACACTCGCCGGAGGACTCATTTGCGGCAATGGCGAATCTGAGTCTTAGGGATCGGAGGAAGAATCAAATTGGAAGAGAAAAGAAGAAGAAGAAGAAACAGCAGCAACAGAAGAAGAAGAAGAATGAGAGAGCGACCTCAACTACAACGAACCAGAAGCATCCACACCCAACTGTTCAACAGTGAGAAGCAATCTCAGCCACTACAATTTCTCGGGAATTTTTATTTTTTTTAAATAAAAACGAAGGAGTCGTTTTAATTTGAGGCTGCTAAAGGGCGGAAGAGTAAAACTGCGAGGGATTGTGACAAGTGGCACTAATTTAGTGGCTGGTGGAGGTAACACACACCCTTGCACTTTTCCTAAATTTTTTTTGCACTCTTTTTCAATTTCTTTATTATTATTTTTTGGGGGGGCTTTTCCCCTCAACTGAAATCTCATCCACAAACTTCAACGCCTTGGTTTTCAGTCCGTAAAAGCGTTGCCAGCTGTCACATGTGGACCCCTTCAGTTGCGTGGCAACGGCTGCGTCCAGTTATCGCCGCACGGTGCGTCTCGCCTCCTGCTTCCATTTTCCGCCAACGTGGCACCTCGCTTTTCAGAGACCACTACGTGGCGCTCTCTTCATGGTTAGTTAGTTGCTGTACGTTGGATGGGCTCAATGGACACTAGAACGCACGCTGTATAATCGTGCGGTTCTTGCATTGTGTTTATATATATATATATATATATTTACAGAAATATGTAAAAAAATATTCTTACTTTGTATTTTATTTTTCTATATTAAAAAATCGCAACTTATTTTATTCTTTAAATTCATATAAGAAAAAACTTTTATTTCTCAATTTACACTACCGTATTTTTTCTCAACTCACACAATAACTTCTAATAATATATACCATAATTTCTTTTTATTATTATTTTAATTTCTATTATTTTTTATTTTTTAAAATTTATAAAAAAAATATACGCACAAAATACATCTTGAATATAATTAATTTACACAACGTGATAATAAGTAATTACACTTGGAAACAATATATTTCAGTGTTTGTGGGTTGAAAAGTATATTGTTATTATTTAATTTTCATTGCTATTTTTCGTTGAGGACAACTTAAAGCACAAATATGAGAAGGTAAGATAAAAAGAACTAGTGGATATAATATTTTTTTTTAATGTTTTGTATTTTTGTGGCATAGGAGCTGCCATGTGGCATCTAAAGAAGGAGGTGGGCAGGAAAAGTGTTAGGTGTTGTTTCCTCTTCCGGATGAAATAATCCAATCCAATCAGCGTCGGATACCTCTTTGCCTAATTGCTTCTTTCTCCATTCCCAACCCACCAGTTTAGGTCACAATATAAATGATAATCTATTTGATTTTCCACATAAAATATAAAGACTAACGGTATAATCAGCAGAGTAAAGATTTAAATAGCAAATTATAAGATGCCACGTGCATCAACGCGTTTCTGGTTTAATTATTACTATCTTTTATTCATGACGATAATTCTATGCGCCACCACCAACGGTGCTGAGTGTTATGGTTTCTATTTGTCAATTATCATTTATCAACCACAACCTCATAGTTAATGACTCTTTTATATATATATAAAACCAAATTTATTTTGGTTTTTTCTATTTGATTTGCTTAGAACAAATCTAAGAGTGGAATTTTTAAGAAAAAAATAACAGGACAAATTTTTCAATGCTAATAGATATTATTTAATTTGTTGTTTTTTAAATAAAGAAAACAAAATTATAAATTAATATAATTTCAATATCCTAATCCTTTTTATTTTATAAATATTATATAATTATCTTAACTAAAAATTACTTTTTTTTCTTTTTCCTTCAAAATTTTGTCCTTAAACATATTATATAACTATCATCTCCCCCATTCAAATATTCATAATGTTCATGAGAAGGAAAAGTGAAAGTTAAAAAGATTTTAGTTTTTTTCATTGAATGTTGTTAGTATAAGTGGTTTGACATTTGTGTGTTTTAATCAATGTTCGAAAATCAATCTCTGATTTAAACACGAAGTCACAATTAGAAGTACCACTTTATCTCCAAGTGATTAGCAAAAAAAAAAAGTTTAATTTTTTACAACAAGTAAAATGTATCATAAGTTAATTTAATATATCCTTGAAAGTGTGCTCTAAACTTTCACTCACTTGTTTTTAAAATAAGTACTTAAGGTATAATTTTAATTTTTAAAAAATATATTTAAGGTGTAATTTGTTAGAATATTTTTTAAAAAAAAATAAATAAGTACATCTTAACAAATTATATATATAAATTTTAGTAAAAAAAATATGTAATATTTTATTTTGTATTAGGTCAAGCCAAGCCCAACCTAATGATTGGCTTGACCCAAAGGCGGGTCCTAATGCTTAACTGGGTCTTATGTGTACCACATATCTATTATAGATATAACAATGTGCTCAAACTATTAAGATTGATTATATCTTAACCCCAAGGCCACTTGTCAAGTTGTGCACAATCTAAAAAATATCTCATAATACTTCAAAAGGAATGCCCCCACTTGAGGAATATCATGGCGTCTCTATTATAAGTAGTTTTTTTTTTCTTATTTTTGATTGCTTATCATGCTCAAAGGTCATAACACATAGTTATCCAATGATTCTTTAGTTCTCTTGCTAAAATCTAGCCTATGCCTATGGAACTACCTAACCTAGGTAAGATATCCATTTTGGATCTAATGTCCCCCCAATTTTGTTCCTATAAATAGCAAATTGTTCACGCCATCAAGTATGAAGTTTAACCTATATACTTATATTACCAGCACCTAAATATCTCATTAATTTTAGTGCCAAAATATTTGCAAGTGTGATGTCACCACCTCAACTATTGGACTTCGTCATATCCCAACTAGAGAACCACCTAATCTAAGTGTGAGTTCATTCCTTATACAACCACCTTAAACTAAAAGAAGGACTTTAAATTGTGTTAATAAGGTACAACAACGTTTGAAATTCTACCTTATTCCAATTTTACATGCTATATTGTGACTAATCCTATAAATAATAACTCCCTCCCAACAATTATTCGTTAACCTTGGTAAAACTTGGGAGTTGAATCTTATATGAAGTTTACCTCTAACTAAAAGGGAATTCTAGCCTTCACAACTCAAACCAGGCAAACCTCGAGGATAGATGGATTGACCTAATTTGACCCAAGGGAGAATAATATCAAATGAAAAATGTTAGCAAAAATTTTTCTAATACTCTCTTTTTGAGACTCTATTTATGATTAATTGAAATTAATTAAAAATAACAAATTTTTTGGTGCAAAAATTAAAAGAAATATTCATTAAATGAGAATGGATCTTGTCAAAATTTATTTCTAATAATTTTCAACCAATAGTATAGAGAGTTTTAAAAAAAGAATGTTGGAGAGAATCATACTAGCATTTCTCATATCAAAATAACTTAACTAAAGCAAGAAAAGTATAGAATAAATTATACTCCCCACTTGTAAGAGATATAAACATTACATATCCTTTCCTTATATATTAAAATAGGCACTCCTCTTCTTTGACATATTCAAGTATATGACACTTTATTACATTATTTAAATTTTTTATTAAAATTTCATTAGATTCTATTTGGAAAAAGTTTTTTTACCAAAATATCTTTACATCACTATCTCCTAAATATGCGAGTATTACATAGTCTTCTCCTTTTGTGTTAAGATATAAACTTCCCTCCCTCAACATAAGTAAATATATTAAATTTTAATTTATTTTTAAAAATTTCATTAAAAATAATTTTACGACTAAAATATCTTTTATACTTTCCTATCTTGAGAAATTTAAATATTTTATTTTTCTATTTTTCTACTTTAAGATATACAATTTTTAGATAAAAATACATCACAAATTTCACCATTTCTATTTTCCATAAAATATGATCATTTTTATTAAAGAAATTTCTTTTACCAAAAAACCATTTGCTTATATATTTATGCTTTTTTTTATAAAAATATATTACTAACTTTTGATTATTTAATTTTTGTAATATATTTTCAATCATAAAATTTTCTCCATTGAATGTCATTCCTAACTTTTTATATACTTGTAGTTAGTTAGATATTTTGTCATTTTCAAATTGTTTACTTTGTGGCAACTCCATACAAAGAGAAACACAATTGACTTACAGAGAGGAAGCAATGTTAGAACATTGAATGAATAAAGGATAAGTTGATAAATTAAAAAAGTTAGTATAATTTTAATTTAAAAATATTTTAAAAAATATTTTAAGAACATTCTTCAATGTTGTTAATTAAATCGAATGGACTAACTATATATTTTAACATAAGAAAAGAAGATAATGCGAATACCTCCATTTTAGGAAAGAGAATTGTAATTTATTTTAATGATTTTAAATAGATTAAACATATATAAACAAAAAAATGTCTTAAGTGTTGGTATCAAATATAAGCAAATTTCAATTAACTTTACATCATTTATTGAAGTTGTCTCTAAAGTACCTTTAATTTCTTAAAAATTATGTTTTGAATGATCTTATTTTATTTTTGTATAAAGTTTCAGTAAAGGTTATTTCAGAAAAAAAAAATTATTATTAAATGATACAATTAAATGATGCTTAACTAATTTTCTTAATTAACGTAAATCAATTCTTTTTTCATATATATGATATAAAAAAAAGCATACTTTAACATAAAAAGTCAAAACAATATAATACTGGTATTTCTCCGGAAAAAAATTACTCAAAAATATAATATTCTCCTAAACAAAAAATTGGTGTTGCGGTTGTGCCAAGGCGATAAGACCCTAAGATCTGAAATTGAGGACCTATAGTCTGGGAGTTGCAAGCCCATTAATATATTGCAGGCCTAATGAACTACTTAGATGATCCATATATCACTCTCAAAAATAAAAAAACCATACTTTGGGATTGCTTGAATTTAATAAAACTTCTAAGCCCGTGCAAACGACTGTCTTTTTTTTTTTTTGGATTCCTATCTTATATAGTTAGAAAGTAATTGCAGACAATTTCTCCCTTAAATCATTTTTATGAAAACATAATTAAAAAAAATCTAAAAAGTAATGAGGAGTGTCAATAAGACACTCTTTTAACATTTTTTTAATGTTTTTTATTATTAGTTAAAATTTATTAAAAATTATAAAATTACAAGTGTGATTCATAAAATAAATAATAATATTTACATAATTTTATTGTAAGGTATTTTTTTTTTCTGATTCTGAACTGGCCAAGCAGACTTTTTATAACATAAAATTATACAGGTAAAAGAAATTATTATTGAGAAATACTTTTATATAAGCTTCTTATAATGTCATAGTATTACTTTTAAATGGTTTTATTGAATTAATTTAAAAAAATTAAAACATCAAATATTTATATTTTACATAGGACTAGTGTGATAATATAAAAAGATAGTTATCAAACTATCTTTTTATATTATTGAATAACTAATTTGATTGATTAAGAAAACTTTAAAAGAATATACGATGATATGATAATATTTTAAGCATCAATTTAAAGTTTAATCAAAATTTTTATTTGGCATCACATGATGGAATTAGAAGACAAACATGTATGACGAATTTTAAACTCAACCATAAAAGTAAATACGGTAAAATTAGTTTATAAGTCAATTGAAATTTATATAATATGTATAGCAATAATATATATAATATATAATAACTTAATATAATATATATATACAAAATAATAAAATGTATTACAAGTTTAATGTATATAGTAGTATATTATTATAAAACATGTATGCAACATATTATCATATATATGATTATAAAAATTTTTACATGGAAATTATAAATATATTGTTAATTAAAATATTAAAAATTAACCCTTCCTTTTAAAGAAAGAAAGAAAGATAGATAGATAAGTTTTTCATTTAACCCTTCCTTTTTCAAGAAGTAATCACTTAATAAACAAAATAAATTGAATATTGACGGAAGAAATATATAACAAATTTAACAAAAACTAAATTATAAAATTTTAACATTAATGAAAAGTAAAATAAAATTATATGATAGTTAAAAATGTCAAAGTCGTATTTAAGACATTAATATTTAAAAAAATTCCAAGTATAAAGGACTTTAACCTATCAATTAATTTACACGGACACCGTCTATGTCCTTATGTAGGAGCTAGGTTGGACAGTTCCACGACGGAACAATTTTTAGTGGGCTTGTAAAGGGAGAATCGCGATGTCAACACAATGGATAGAAGGAGGAGTTTAGTGTCCATCAACTGCATAAGACTCAGGTAAGCGAGAATAATTAGTTTGCATACCCAAGTTATAGAACAACATCTTATATATGAGAGAAAGTGCATAGAATAAAGCTAAACATTTATTAGACACGTGAGATACATGATAAGTAATTACATTTAAGTCAACCAATAGATGCTGGCCGAGGCAGATAATGGTAAAAATATATTAAAAATTAATAATAATTACAAAAATAAATTTATAGTACTATAACTAAAAAAGGCACTCTATGAGAAGGAAATAAGAGCGTAGAGCAAAAAGGTAAAAAAAAAAAAAACAGGATGAATGAGTGGTTTGATAGCAATATAAGGGGAAAATGAAAGAGAAAAGAGAAATAGCGTAGTGTACTAGTGCAATAATAATAAGGTGAAGAAGTGGATCGAGATGGAGAGAGTTCCAAATTCAAAGGTATGCGGCAAAGAGATGAGGAGGATGAAAGAAGCAGAAGAGTTAGAAGATGAAGAGAACTTTTCGAAAGCTGCACAGCTTGTGAGCTCCGTTGTGGTTTCCATGGCGATGCAATCGGCGTGGGAGCTGGGTGTATTCGACGTGTTGGTTAAAGGTGGTAAGGTCTCTGCCAAGGAGATTGCATCTCAGCTTTCGTGCAACAACCCAGACGCAGCCTCAATGCTAGATCGTCTCCTCGCCCTTCTTTCTTCTCACTCCATACTCAACTGTTCCGTCATTCCCGATGACCAAAACCTTGGATCCTTTCACAAGCTCTACACCATCACTCCCGTCTCCACATTCTTCACTCGCCATTCTGATCGTGGTTCTTTGGGACCCCTGATGTCCTTGCTCCAAGATAACATCTTCCTAAACAGCTGGTTCTTTTATCTCCCTCTCTCTAATTTTATATATGCATTTTGTCACTTAAAGATGGACCCCTAACATATTTATTTTTATATTTTATATTATTACCAATAACCAACTTAGACATGGTGATTCTCTGTGCTCTGTATTTTAACCCTTATCTTTTTCTGGGCTTGATAATAAATATATCTGCATCTATGTTGTCCAAAAATACAAATAGAGTCATATTTAAGAAATATTAGCCTTTCGATCGATGGTTTGTATGTGATTGCTAAATTCTGTTATTCAAAGTACATAAAGACTCGGGAGGCTTATTTTTGATACTTTTTCAATCAATCCGCGTTTCTTTATTCAATTACTCAAGAAAAATAACTGTTTATTCATTCTCAGGTCCCAACTTAAAGATGCAATTCGTGAAGGGGGTATCCCATTCAACAGGGTTTATGGTACTCATGCTTTTGAGTATCCAAGCTTGGACTCAAGGTTCAATCAAGTTTTTAATGCAGCAATGATCAATCACACCACTTTAGTGATGAGGAAGGTTCTGGAATGCTACAAGGGTTTTGAGGACATTAAAAGGCTTGTGGATGTTGGTGGTGGTCTTGGGATCACCATTAACATGATCACTTCCAAATACCCTCAAATCCAGGGTATCAATTTCGACTTGCCTCATGTCATACAACATGCTCCTTCCTATCCTGGTATGATCATTACACATTCTAATAATCCAGTGGTCGTGGAAAATTAAAAAATAAATGCTAGTAACATTTTATTTATCTTTTAAACAGAGAGTTTTGGTATGAGTTTTAACATAACATAAATAGCGTCTACTTTCTTTGTTAATAATATATACTATCAGCTGTGGTGTGCGTTGTTAAGCACGTTCAATTGAAAAATGAAAAGCTGCCTAATATAATATTGCAGGAGTGGAACACATTGGCGGAGATATGTTTGAAAGCGTGCCGAAAGGAGACGCCATCTTTATGAAGGTAAGTGTAAGTAGTGGGGTGGGGGGCTTGCCTTTGTGCGTGATGCTTAATATTTAATTTAAAGGGAAGAGGAATCTCTCGTTTTATAGAAGGGGTTATATTATCGTACAAACAGCTTTTTAAAATTAGTTTTAACTTCTAAACAAAGTATTAAAATTTAATTTTAATTGAAAAGTACTTTTTAAAAAATAAAAATAAACAGGCCCAAAATTATTTTAAATTTCATTGAAGAAATATTATAATTTTATGAAATAGTTAAAAGCAATATCTTTATTGTCAACGGGTCACGGACTATCATTCACATCAATTATTAGGTCCATGATTGTCCTCACTTTTATATTTGTCGCCAATATTAATTATTTTCTTTTAATTGTTGATTTTTGTGGTATTAAAATTAGGTTAATAATTCATTTATTTAGATTAACAATTAGTTCTTATCTTCAATTTTCTCAGTTGGATGGTTGTTGTCGTTTTTCTTAATTTTAATTTTGTTGCAAATTTAACCAATATGAAAAAATCTTAGTCATAATAAATCTTAAGAATAATCTAACAGTAAGACTTATAAAATACTCTTATTAAAAATTTACAAGAAAATTATATTTCTTTGTGATAGTAAGAGTTAAAAAATAATTATTATAGTGGCAGGGTGGGAGTACTTGTTTGTAGGTAGTGCTTGTTCTCTTCGAAAAAAACGGTACTCTTTCGGGTACAGTAAAAAGAGAATGAAATCATTTGTTTTAAAGAAAAACTATTAATTAAAAAGAATATTATCTCTTAAAAAAGTTTTTATTTTTATTAATTATGTATTCGCTCGCAAGTTGCAACCATTCCACAAGCGATGTCATCAACAGAACCGACTTATCCAAGGAGATTGGTCACTAAGCTATTCTGCAAAATAGGAATGTATAGTACAAAAATACTCTTAAGTGAGAGATTTTTAGTTTGGTTTATGTGAAAAATAATATTTAGAGAGGAGGTAAAATGGTACACGCCTTCCATTGATCTACCTCCAAAAGATTAATAAAAAGTCAAAAGACGATTGTTAACTTATGGGCATATATACGAACGATCAACAATAGTGATTTGCCTGGCATGTAGGGTGGGATTAGGTTGTGTTAGTTCATGTTCACGGAAAATGTGGGTCTACATTGATTAAAATTTATTAGTTTTGTTTAGTTGGAGTTGAGACATTTTTTATATTTAATTTCAACCAAACTAATCTGATTTTTGTTTTGGTGATATTTGAATTAATCTCATTTTCTGGATTCACTTGGGTTGGCTATTTGAGTCACTGATTTTTTTTTCCTTCAAGATTTTGTAAAAAAAATCATAAAATTAAAAAAAAAACAAAATATATATAAAAAAATTGAGACAAAAGACTCAAACTATAAATTAGTCTAAAAATCTCCAAAAGCTGGTTACAAATAAAACAAAAAAAAATAACAGTTTTTTACATATTTTTAAAACATTAAGATAAAATCTTAAAAAGGTTCTCAAATATATTGTTTTAGCAAGAGAGATAAGATTTATATACATAAGTTATAACTTATAAAGATGTTTCTACCACTTGACCCTTACATTATATTGTTTAAATATACATCAAAAGGGATGATGGATACAACACTCACATACATGAGTTGATCAACAACAAAATTTTGATAACTAATTAAAACACATACATACTACAACGAGAGTCTAGAAGAGGAAGCCCTACGAGCACTCAAACTATCAATGTGACGCACCTAGGTACTAGCAACACGATCCACCATCTCCATATTGCTCCCTAAGACAAATTGGAAACACAACAATAGGTATGGTTTATCGACCATCCTCTAAGAGCAAGGTTATTACTTTAACTCATCAACATGCGTTTTATCTTTTGAAGATAACAACATTCAACATTTTATGATATTTAACTTCAATTATCATTTCACTTTATTCATTTACACCCATCCTACCTAAAGTCAATCTTTTACAACACCATTATAAGGTTTTTATTACTTAAATCATTCATTCATCTAGTTTCACAACTTAAGCTACTTTCTCACTATTAGGAGATTTCACCCAACAAAAGAGTTTGCTCAACTAGCAAATTCTACCCTCTAGTAAAGAGTACCAATCAAACATCCTTATTTGCTCAACGAAAGTATAGCCTTGCTCAAAGAATAGAGCCACAAAAAACTCCCACTAAGTTTTGTTGCACAACAAATGTATTGTTCACCCAACAAGATTAGTCACAATGACTAACTTTTTAAACTTCTCACGTCTTTGCTCAATAAGGATACATCCTTGCCCAGTTAGAGGAGCCATAGAGAGAATCCTCTTAGAATCCCCACTAATCGCTCAACAACTGGAACTATTCACTCAACGAATGAAGTCACAAAGAATTCAAGCTCATCACTACACCTATCTCGCTTAACAAAAGTGTCCCTCTGCTTGGCGAATAACCTCCCAAAGACTTAGCAATTTTTTTTAAAGTTTCATACCTCGCTCAATGATTAGCCACATAAAGCTCTTAATCACTTGTCTAGCTAGACATAGGATTCGCTCAATGAATCTATGAGTATATGGATTTCCAAGAAACTCACCTAAGTGTTTTCTCACTACATTCATATTTTTGCTCAGTAGGCGATGTACTCACTTAGCGAACGTTCATCATGCTTAGGATGTTCTTGAGTTCATGCATTCAAACTCTAGATTCGCCTAGCCAGATGCAGAAGCTAGACTCAATCCAACCAAACTCGACCCAACCAGACTTCAAACTTGCCCAACTAGACTTCATTGTATTCATGTGTTCTTAAGCTTTTGCCTAGTGAGAGAGGCTTTCACCCAGAGGAAACTCATGTTGTCCATATCTATCAAAAAAATATAAGGTTACTTAACGAGAATCTCCTCTTACCCAACGAACCTTTAATAAAAACTAGAAAATAGACATTCACCCAACTAGACAAGGGACTTGCCTAGTGACAACAACATGCAAATAATCCAAAAATAACCAAAACTCAACCAGATCATCATATAACTCAATCAATAGCTCTAGATTAACATATAATCAAATTCTAAACATCAAAATAACAACAAATTTCACATGCAACCACAAATTTAAGATCACTTCAACAATTTCTTTGAAATCCTCAAAACTTCAAAACTTACAAAAATGGCTACCAAATTCCAAAAAGATTTCAACCATGCATCCCTAAGTAATTAAACAACACAACAACATCATAATAACAATATACAATCCATGAAAATCATACAAGGTAGGCTTCCCTTACATGTTGTAAACAAAATAAAAAGAATACTTAGGGAAGAAGGTAGGATTCTTGATCAACAATAGCGTTTCTCTTTGGGGATGAAGAAGCCAACAAAAATTAAGGGTGGAGAAGGAGTTGTTCTGGTTTCTAAAGTCCTCATTAGTTAAGAGGTGACATATAAATAAGGTTGGAGGGTGCAACTTACGAAGAAACACGAAACACATAAAAATGAGGTGAGTTAAATTATGTGTGATTTTTAAAGCTTTTAAAAAAACGCAAGGAAACTAAGTTTGTAAATGTTGTCCAAACAAACTATCTAAAGAGGTGTAGAACAAAAATAGATAAGGGAAGAAAGAAAATAATAGAGATTTTATCTTGATTTACTCTTACATAAGAGTTATGTCTAGTCCCTTCAAATCGAAGGATTTACTCCACTAAAGTCAAACTAACTTACAAACCAAGTATTTTCAAACCTCTTCAGGTTATACAACACTTGTAATCTACCTGATTACAATCAACACCAATTATTCTTTAAAATTTAGCCTCTTCAGCCTATCATAAAAATTAAAAGAGTTTTACAAAAGATAACTTTTCTTAGCAAAGAAAATATAAAGATGAAATATAGAGCTTTTTCACTAAAAGAGCTTTTACAAAAAAAAAATCTAAAACATCGTTCAAAGAGAACTTGAGCTTTTGAATGTTTACACTTAATCTCGTTTTTCTTTTCAAATTCTTTCTTCTATGTTCTCTTCATATACTCGTCTTCTTTATTTCAAAAAAATATATAGGCGTAGGGAAGAAAGACGTTTTGCATGGGTGGAGAGAGGTAACTTTTGCATTAAATTCAAAAGACAAAATTTTTTAGAGCTATAGCAATCTTCATCTTCTTCTGTGATCAGAGAAAAAATGTAGTGTAGAAGGCTGCTTTTTTTTCCTAACCATGCTACCTTTGTTTGATAAGAGACATTCATTTTGTTTGTTTCTATGACTATATCAAAACTCAATTTTATCAAGGTTAACTTGTTTCTTTAAAGTGTAAAAAAGAAACCTTAGCTACTATGTAAAACAAAGCACAATAAAACATAACATATATGTAAGATATGAACATTAGACAATATGTTACAAACATAAGTTATCGCAATTAAACATAAGTTAAAAAAGAGTTATGAGATATAATAAGCATAGTAAATGAAACAGTTTTTGCAAGGAAACTATGTCCTTAATATTGGACGATGTTTCGTTAATGGACATGGTCCTTGTATGGACAATGAACATGTTTGGATGCAAGTTGATATACTTGTTAATAAACAAGTTCTTTTCATATGGATGTAATTCTTTTCTTTTATACTGTGATGACTTTGTTGTACTCCTGAAAGTTAAGTACTGAACATTAGTCATCACTCTTTAGTCATAATGTTTGTTATTATTAAAACGTTTGGGTTGTTTGGGATGCATATAGAAAATGCCCCCAACAACTTATTGCCAAGGGTCAAGGAGGGTTCTATGGACCATTAGTCCTTTATTCTATGACTTTTTGATGGCTGAGGTATTTTGGGATCCACATGAAGGTTGGAGTTTTGGAGTTTCTCTATAACTCTACCTGTCTAGTGTTTCATATAAAAAAACGTGTCGTTGCACTATAAAACGTGCTGACGAGAGTGGTCTGACTATACTCAATTGAGAATCATTCAAGATCATAGTGTAATAACTTTTATTATCCTTTCAATTCTGATAACCACTTTAAGGGAAGACTTGCCTCAATATGCATAATTTTGTCTATTTTAGCCTTTTCTCAAGATTTTTTTTTGAGAAACACACAATATAATATTTTCTTAATTCTCTTTCAACAAAACTTTACTTCAATTATTTTAATTATTTAATCACTTTTAATTAAACACATACATAAAAAGTTTGGTGTTACAAAACCTAAAAGGTTCTCAAATATATTATTTTAGTAAGAGAGATGAGCTTTATTTAATGAAGTTCTCTACAAAAGAAAGAAATTCAGTGGTCTTGAGTATGAATCCTAGTTATGCAACTATGTTAAATATTTGAAGGGACAATTTTAATGCTTATAGTGATCTTACTCGATTTTCGAATAAGATTGACTTTAGTAGATGATTCTTATGGTGTATACCAAAACAAAAAGTAAGATAAAGAAATAAGAAAATAAAATGAAATAAGAAGATAAAATTTAATAAATTACTTTCATAAGTTAAAATTACTTTTTATATTTAAACTTTTAAATTTGGATTAGAATTTAAAAAAAATTTGAAATGTATAAGTTATACTACTATAAAATTTAAAATTTGCTACAAAATATTAGCTACAAAATTTTAAAATCAATAGTTATCTTGTAGTTAATTTCTAGTAAAAATAATTAGATACAAAATTACTATAATATTGGCGGTAGTATGAAATAAGTAGCAAACTAGCTAAGAAAATAATCTTAGTTAATTTGTAGTAAATTTTTAAAATTTTTAGTTATTTTCTATCTAATTTGTAGTAATAAGAAGTATAAATGAATGTAACTTAAATTTAGTTAGGAAAAATAATATTCTAATTAATTAATAGTTAATTAGTTAGGATTTAACTACTAATTTAAATGATAGCTAAAATTAATAACAAAATAAAAAAAATATTATAATGTTAACTTTAACTTATAAATTTTTTAATATTTTTTATAAATATTTATAGATAAATTTATTTTTATAAGTATTTATAGATAAATTTACGAGAAAATATAACATAAACTCACAATGTAAAAACTTTTGCACTAATAGTGCATACACATTAAACTTCAAATTTATCCAAATAAAAACGTAGTATAAAATATTTTCACTGGTAGGACAATTCTCGGCGAATGTAGGACAAGAGAGGAACAAATATCTAACAATAAAAACGAATTAAACATAAGATTAGAAAAAGGCAAACGAGGAAACAACAAAATAATGGTGCGAAATATTGACAATAAATGAATGGAATAAATGTGGCAAGGAAGGAAAGAAAAAATGAGGGTTGGATTCAAAATTTTGATTAGGAAATAAATATTTGAAGAAGAGAATATAATTTAAAAAAGGAATGATAGATACATATATACTTGATTTGTTGATTAGAGACTAGTTATATAATTGTGCAGTGGATACTTCACGATTGGAGTGATGAGCAGTGTTTGAAGCTGTTGAAGAACTGCTGCAATGCAATTCCTGATGATGGAAAGGTGATCATTGTGGAGGCAGTTCTTCCAATTATACCAGAGACTAATGCTGCTTGGAAGGCCATTTCCCAATTAGATGTTCTGATGATGACTCAAAACCCTGGAGGGAAGGAACGAACTGAGCAGGAATTCACGGATTTGGCAACTGCCGCTGGATTTCGTGGCATCAGATATGAATGCTATGTTCGCACCTTCTGGGTTATGGAGTTCTTCAAGTAGACCATATGCTACTCTTCCCCTATAATCCTAATTGTTTGTCTTTCACATTTATGGTTTTCACCATTTCAAGTAGACCATATGCAACTGTTTTTATTAAACCTGTTGGTGTACTACTTGCACTTGTACTTGGTCATCAACCACAAATCAATCACGAATTCAGAAACTTAATGATGGCAAATAATATATTAAGCTAAAGACATATCAGTTTATATTCTCTTCAAAAATTTATTTGTGTAATGTACAAATTTCTCAATATATAACATGTTCATTTTAATAATAGCTAAAATAATCTAATAACCAACTTTTTTTTTTTTTTGAAAATAACTCAGAAATTGGCATAGAAAAAATGATTTTGGTTAGAAGTAAGTTTGAAATGAAGTGATATATACGTGTATATCTTTATCGAAGATGATAGTCGGTAAAAAGGTTTTGCCATGAATCATTGGTGTGAATGCAAAAATTAAATGCAAGTTGCTTTGTACTAATGAGTTCATGCATGGAATGAAGTTTTAGTACAATTAAAATAAGTAAAATAAGTAAAACAAGTAGACAAAAAAAAATTGTCATATATGATAGAGGTAATGAATATTATGGAAAGGAAAGTGGACAAAAATCAGGTCCACTTGCCAAATTTCTTCATGACATATTTGTACATTACACAATACAAGTATTAAAAAGATATAATAGAATCTTGTTAGACATGTTTAGGGTATGTTAAGTGATTCTGTTTGCTCCAAAGACTTTCATGCGCTTATCGAATAAAGTTTCTAGTAAGGTAATTTCAAATACTTTTTTTTTAAACTGAGTGAAAAGAAACCTAATATAAGACATGTGCATGTTTGAGGATATCGTCCGTAAATTAAATATTACAATCTAAAAAAAAAACTAGATAGATACAAGAATAACAAATGTCGTTATTTATTGGTCATCTAAAAATGTCAAAGGAGTACAGATTTTGTTGTTCAAAACATAATATAAGGAAACTAGAAAGGTTAAGTTCATTGAAAATTGTTAAGTTAGTGGGAATATGCTCATACACATTCCAGCATTTTAACTCATCTACAAGTAACTTTCATATTCTATTAGCATTTTTAAGAGAATTAACGATGAAGTATAAGAAACGATGTAGTTTAAATTTAAACAAAATATTCAAAGGATAAGGAGAATTTTCAAATTTATTAATTATTTGCTTATTAAAATTTAAAATAAAAGTCATGTGAAAAATATAAGATAAGAAGAAATTCAAATTTTTGTAATGTTAAAAAACCTTTTTAATATATTTTAAATAAATAAAAATGACATGGATAAAATTAAATAAGGATAATTTTAATTATTGTATTTATAAGAATTTTATATTTTTTAATAAATTTTCATTATAATTTTTAATATTTAAATTTGTATGATTTAAAATTAAATTAAAAAAATCACATGAAACTAAGAAGAATGAGAGGAAACATTTTTACTCCCAGTGAATGTCACACTGTAAAAAAGAGAGAAGATATTAATTAAAAAAATTATGTAGATATGATTTTTAATCTTAACTACTTTAAATATGATAAATGGTTATATTTATTGTAATATGACTCTGTCTCTCTCTCTGTAGGTTGAGCAATACCACTTAATATTTTGATGTAGGTTGAGCAAACAAAGAGCTTACGAAGTTTTAAATGTTTGCTTTGATATTTTCTTTATTCATAAGTTTCCCATTAATTTGTGACGAATTAAATAAATCTATTTAAAAAATAAGACATAATTATCCGGAGTCCTAACACATATTCTTTTAACAACATTCGAATAATAACTTTGTTTGAGGAACCTTTACCAGTTAAGAACAGACATAGTGAATTCAAGCAACAATATGTTATTATATATTTAAAATGATGATACCCCGTTTAACATTTTAAATGCTACAATGTGGTAATCTTATTTTAGCAATAGCCTAAGGTAAAGCAGCCATGTTTGAATTATATGATGTCTGTGACCTGGAATTAGTTGCACCAACCATTTTGTGGGGTCAGAAATCGATCTAGAATGATTGTCTACGAACGAAAATTATGTTTATGAAGTGAGTCAGAATACGTTTTATTCCTTAATCATCACCTCATTCCACGGACAGTAACTTCTCAAGTGACCCCATTATTTCCTCTAACTAAACTCAATTAATATATATTTTTATTTTACATATAATTTAAAAGTGCAACTATCACTATTTTCAGTTATTCAATTTAACATTCTTAGTACTTCCTTTCTTCTCTTTTTTATTATTTGTATTTTATACACTAGTTTTATAATTAATAAAAATATTTTTTTTTCAATAGTCTCAAATTATTTTCATTTTATCTTTTTTTATGTAACTTGATCTTAATTTTTTTTTAATTTATCATCTTTTTTAATCTATCATCTTTGAACTTTATTTTTAAATTAATTTTCAATATTATTTTAAATTATCAATAATTAAAAATAATTTTACATTAAAATTTAAATTATTTATTATAAATTTAAAATATAATTTATATATTTAAAGTATTAATTTATTATAATTTTAGTTACAATATAATTTTTATATTAAAAATATTTATTTGTTATAAATTTAATTATATAAAATATATTCACTGAAATACTAGTTACACTACAAGAATTTTTTGATTTTGCTACTAATTTTATCTACCATTTAAATTAATAGCTAAATCCTAGCTAATTAACTATTAATTAACTAGAAAATTATTTTTTCTAGCTAAATTAAAGTTATATTTATTTATATTTCTTATTACTACAAATTAACTAGGAAATAACTACAAATTTTAAAAAATTTACTACAAATTAACTAAGATTATTTTCCTAATTAATTTGTTACTTATTTCATGCTACTATTCAATATTGTAGTAATTTTGTAGCTAATTATTTTTACTAGAAATTAGCTACAAAATAACTATTAATTTTAAAATTAGTCACAAAATTATTTTTTAGCAAATTTTAAATTTTCTAGTAGTAAAATTATAAATTAATTTAACATTAATATTTTTTATTCACGGTGAAAAACTCAAGCAATCATGATTATTTTTTAAAATCAATTACTTTAAAAGAGTATTAAAGTGAGTCCACCATGTTTATCTGAGTTGGTTGACCATGAGTTATTAAAAAAATTAGTATAATTTAATCTACATATTTAGTGAACTAAAAAAAATACATAATTATTCAACGTATTTTAGATTAGTGAGCAAAATAGTTTTACTTATGTGTTGACTCAATTAATTTAAATAATAAAACAACATATTAATTTATAGTAATAAACTTAAAAAATAATTAAATAAAATTTTAATAAAAAATAATATATTAAATTAGTTTAGGTGAATCTAGATTAACATGCTTTACCATATGAATTGAGATGAAGACAATTCAAAAAAAAAAAAGTTGAACACTAACTCATTTAACTTATATGCAAAATTAAATTAGATTAACCAAGGAAAAGTGAGTCGCAATTAATCAATTTCGATCAACTTAACTTAATTCAATAATATTTTAATATGTTAGATTGAATTATCGAGTTGAGTTTAAGTTATTTTATCTAATTATAATTGAGTTAGATACTAAGTTAATTAGTTTCAAGTCCGATCAACTCAATCTAATTTGATTAATTTATAATATACTAATAAATTATAAATATTCATTGATTTGTTAGATTTGAGCGGTTAAATTTATATTTTAATTTAGACATTTATTAGAATCTTTCATAACATAACTAATTTCCGATTATACTTGAGTTGTAATAGTATATTTATTAGTCACTCTAAACTTTTTACAAAATATATATTATGCTTGATTTTGAATGAGTTAAATTAATTTTCTTATTTTTTATTTGATTTTAATCTTTCAAATGTTTAAAATATACTTATTTTATCCAAATGACCCAACTACCAAATTCAATCCTTCTTAACAACAAAAAAAAAAACATAAACTCAACTTAACTCAACATAACTATGCTTAATTGAATTGTATTAAATTATATCAAATCCAACCCGTCTCAATCTGAACCACTTACATCCTTACCTCACCTTAGTCGTAATAGTATATTAAATTATATCAAATCCAACCCGACTCAATTTAAATTAGATTAAATCCACCTCTTATTACTAAGAGTAACTTACTTATTAAAACCTAACCCCTCTACTTTAAACACACATTTAAATATATAGTTGTATAAAACAATCCATTTGGAAACTAATTAATACGGATTTCAACAATTGAATCAAATATAGTTCCACTTCCACTACAAAAAAAATTTCATTTTTAACGATTGATTCGGTTGCTAAGTTGGAAAATCGGTCGCTAAAGATATGTTTCAGTCGCAAAATAGCTTAGCGACGGAATTAGCGACCAATTTTTTCAGTCGCGAAAAGCTGAGTGACTAAACATTTTGTGACCGAAATACATTTGGTGACTAATTATAGTCTTTCGGTCGCTATTTATATTATTAAAATAATCCTGTTCGTCGCTAATTCTGTTGTTATTTCAAATTTTTTAACTAAATCAGTCGCTAAATCGGTCGCTATTTTTGATTTTTTATTTTAAATAATTCGATTGCTAAATCAATCGCTTTTTTTTTTTTTAAATAGTTGGGTGGTGGTAGTAAATTGTTGGTGGTTAGGGGAGTGGGAAAAACAGAGGGAGAAAGGAGAGGAAAGGGAGGAGTGGGAGGGAAAGAAGGAGGAGAGAAAGGAATGAAAGGAAGGTGGTGGTGGTGGTGGTGGTTGTGGAGAAAGAGAGGTGAGTGGAGAATAGAGAGGAGAAGAGGAAGGAAAGGATAGGAAGCGATGACGGTGGCGGTGGCGGCGGCGGAGGAGAGGAGGGAGTAAAGGGAAGAAGAGGAGGAGTGTTTAAATAAGGGAGAGAGAGGAAAAAGAGAGGGAAAAATTGGAGGAAAAAAACATTTCAAAAATTTGAACGGCCGCTAATTCGATTGCTAATTTTTTTATTTTTTTTCGTTTTAATTTCGATCGCTAATATATATTTTTATTTTTATAATCGGTTGCTAATTTAATTTTTTTTACTTTTTAAATTTTAGAAATTCAGTTGTTAATTCCGTCATTAATAAATATTTTTTTATTTAGCTAATTTACTTTTTTATGTTTTTATTTTTAGAAATTTGGTCGTTACTTCCGTCGCTAATAAATTTTTATTTTTTATTTTTAAATTTCGGTCGCTAAATTGGTCTATTTTTTATTTTTTTATTTTTAAAATTTTGTTCGCGAATTCTGTCACTAATAAATATATTTTTAATTTTTTATTTTTAATTTTCGGTGGCTAATGTATTTTTTATTTTTCTATTTTCTGAAATTCGATCGCTATTTCCATCGTTAATATATTTTTTATTTTTTATTGTTTTTCGGTCGCAAATCGATTGTTAATATTTTTTTAAGAAAATCCTTTTTGATCGCTAATTCTGTCTCTATTTAGCAACTGTGGAATCGGTCGCTAAAAAATATTTTGCTTGTAATTTTAAAAAAATCAAACTTCCTAAATTTCTCTTCGTAAAAAGCAAAAATTAAACTAAATTAGTGTATAGATTCACTATTTAAGCTTTAGATAAATATTTGACAAACATGCAAGGCACAAATTCTGCAAATCCACGGGGTCCTTGGAGAGATTAGTTGTGTGGTAATTTCTTCACCAGGATGTTGAAAGTAATCCAATCCAATCACTAAAATTGATAAATCTCTAAATAAAGAAAGAAAATTGATGAAGCTCTAATTCATAAATTAGTATTTTCTTTAGAGAAATATTGGTTATTCAACATCTGATGTACTATTTTAAACTCATTATCTCTATTATTAGATGATATTTATTAGAAATCATATTTTTGTTATCCTATGTCTTATTTAGTAAGTTTCCTCTTTTATATTTTTAAAATTCTAAATAAATTTTAACTAATAATACAATGTTAAAAAAAATGTGTTAAAAAAATTGTGACACAGAGTGTTATTACTTCTCTTTCATTTACAGTGAAATAGAAATAATTAGATTATAATACTTATCTTAGATAATAAATATGTTTGAAGGTATTGTGTTATTCTAATAGTAACTGATTCTGTTAAAAACTCTCTCAAATTCTTAATTATTCAAAAACATATTGTATATTTCTTTTAGTTCATAAAATATTAATTTTTTTTATCTTTGTCTAATTTTTTTTATTTTAAATAAGTCAGAGGGTATTAACAGAATAAATATTACTCGATCGATTTAATATATCAATTTAAAGTAAGTTGTTAATGAGATCAGTTCCCTAATTAATTGGCTTGACAATATTTTAGTTATTAAAAAATTAAGACTTAAATATTTTTTTAATTTCTATAAAATGATTAAGTTTTTTTTTTTTTCCTATATTTTTTACTCATCTTTCTATAATTTAAAATCACTTTGCTCTAGTTGAAATTTTTTTTTCTCTTTGAATAATTGTTTTTAATCTTTATTATAAAATAAGCTAATTTTATTTTTAAGGTAGATAAGTAATAATAGTGTTTGTTTTAGAGATGTAAATATTATTTTTATATGTATCACATATTGTTACGAATAGATGTTGTAACTTGACCTTATATTAAAAATATCAACATCTAACAAGTCTTATATTATAGTAAAAATAAAAAATAATAATTTTATATTTTTGAAAAAAAATATAAACAGTAAAAATTAATCAATTAATGATGCATCAACAGGAGTTGGGTGGAAACTGATTCTCCACAAAATAAGAAATTATATTTTAAATTTTCGTTCAGAAAAATATTTATATATAATGTTTGACCCTATCTCACTTAATATTGTTTCTTGACATAGACACTTATAAGTAAGTAAAATTTCATTTAAAGTTGAAAAATAACATTAGGTTAAGTTAACCTTTTAAATACACTGATAACAATTTAATTTCTCAATAATAAAAAAATAGCATTAATTTAATGATTCAATTATGAATAAATATATTAATTTAATCTCTTAATAATAAAAACGATTGAAATTTAGTCCAAAATGATTATTTTAATGTTAATATTTTAACAGACTCACTTTTTTTTTTTGTAAGAATTAAAGTGATATTAATATAGTTAGGGTTAAATATGTTTGTAATTTTTATAAAATAAGTAAATTTTGATTTTTGTCTTATAAAATTTTTCTTTTTTTTTATCTTATAAAATTTAAAATAATTGATTTTAGTCTCCATAAAACTAAATGAATTTTGATTATGATTTATATAAAATATTTTTCTTTAATTTTTATTATAAGATCAATTTTTAGAACACAACATTCATTTTAAAGTATATAAATAACATTCATTTTAAAGTATATAAATAACATTCATTTTAAGGATTTAAAAAAAAAGTGTCACATAGTAATATAATACTCTAAATACTTGGTATCACCGAATAGAATCATTTCACATTATGTTAAATATATAAGTAATTAATAAATATTTCTATAATAATGGTCAAAATAAATTTTTAAATTTTATAAAAATGAACAGTAAAAATAAAATTTTACAATAATGAAAATCAAATCTCATTTATTTTATTTAAGTGTTAAATATATAATATTTCAAAAATTAAAATGGAGGGTTGTTCTTAATTTGGCTTGACTTAGCAATAATTTAATACTTACACGTTATTGTGAAAGCGATAGAAGCCAACTTATTTTTTTATTTGCTTTTTAGTGGAAATTTTGACCTTTCTTGTTTGATGGCTAATTGAGGCCAAACTGTAGCAACATATATAAGGTTAGATTTGTACTGAGAAGAAAAAAACTACTACAATTTTCAAGCTTCTGTTGTATATAAATGTAATTATGCCATACTAAATCGTTGAGATTCTGGAAGATTAAACATTATCATTTGGCTTGCAGTTTAGATTACATTTGAATATTTAACTATGAGTGATATAAATTTTTAATACACTAGTTAAGAAAATAATAATAAAAGATTTTTATTGGAAAATATTTATTATATCAAGAACAAAAAAGTCATTAAAAAATATTTTAAAAATATTTAAGAAAATATATATTTATTTAAATTTTTAACTTTTATAATTAAAATAATGACTTCAATATATTTTTATTCTTTATAAAATAATCAAGTTTTAATTTTATCTTTTATAATTTTTATTTTCTTTATTTAAAAATTAAAATGGTTGTTTAAGTATGTATTATTACGTAACATTAATTTTTTTATTTGTACGAATCGAAGATGGTGCCAAAAAAATTTACAATACACATATATCTAATCAACTAATTTAACTAAACTCTATAGATTATGTGATATTGATTAATTATACATGTGTTTAATAAAAAAAATTAAATAATAATTATGAGTAACATTCGTTATTATATGTGCTATCAGGTTAAATGTGATATTTTTAAAGTTTTTTTAAATCTTTAAAATAAATATTACTTATTAAATTTAAAATAAGTTTTAAGGATAAAAAATATTAATTTTATTATTTAAAGAAATAAAAATTAAAAAATATTCCTAAAGCTGAATACCATTTTTTTATAAAAACTAATTTTAAAACTATAAAATCAGCGTCAAGATTCACTTATTTAATAAAAATTCAAACATATTTAAACCTTAAAAATAATTATTGTTGATGCAAATAACAGTTTTCATTTCAACAGGTTTCATTTTCTTCCAAACTTGGGGGGCAGTCTCCTATATAATGAAGTAAAAGGCGCATTGCATAAATTAGTCTAATCTAATTGCTCTTATTAGGTTTTGAAATTCTGATGGCTCCTTCGTTAGAATCGAACAAAAAAGTTGGCAATGGGAGAGGCGAGCATTTGGAAGCAGCAGAAGAGGAAGATGACCTGGCGTTTTGCACGGAGAAGATGCTTTCGATTGTGGTTCCAATGGCTTTGAGGACCTCGTGTGAGCTTGGCGTATTTGACATTATAGCCAAAGCCGGTGAAGGTGCCAAGCTCTCTGCAAAAGATATTGCGTTTCATATTGGGACAAAAAACCCTCAAGCTCCTGCAATGCTCGATCGCCTTCTTAGCCTGTTGGTTAGTCACTCTTTGCTATCTTGCTCTCTTCCTCAACAACAGCCACCTCAGAAATTCTATGCCCTCTCTCGTCGATCTAAATATTTTGTTGCTGATCCTGACGGCATATCATTGGGATCCTCGGTGGCTTTGATTCTAGACCCGGTCTTCTACAAAAGCTAGTTAGTTCATTTTCATTATTATACCTATCACTCACAACAATGATTTTGTGAACTCGTAATAATATTAATCTAGTTTTCACTCAGGAGCGAACTGAAAGGAGCAATTTATAGTAGAAGGAGGTGTAGCATTCGACAGGGCCCACGGCATGCATGCGTTCGAATATCCGAGTGTGGACCCCAGATTCAATGAGGTTTTCAACAGCGGCATGACTGGCATCACCACTTTAATTATGAAGAGAATTCTTGAATTATACAAAGGTTTTGATTTTGAACACGTTACTAAGCTGGTTGACGTTGGTGGAGGTGTTGGGCTCAGTCTCAAATTGATCACATCCAAATACCCCAATATCCAGGGTATCAATTTTGACTTGCCTCATGTCGTACAACATGCCCCCGTCTTTGCAGGTATTCTTTTATTTTTGGATAAATTCTTATACAAAGAATTATTTACTAATATTATGTATTAAATTAAACTGACAATTATTCTAATCCTACAGGTGTGGAGTATGTGGGAGGTGATATGTTTGAGAGCGTTCCTTCTGGAGATGCCATTTTTATGAAGGTCCTCTTATTAAACTTTTCCATGAGTTATTCATCTAAATATAATTAGTGTCTAGATATTCAATCTCCGTTGACTTGAAAAAGTAAAAATTATTCTGTCTCTAAATGTAATATTTTAAAGGTAAATTTTATCTTTAAATAATTAATATGTATTATAAAGAGAATTTAATTTTCATGTACTTGATTTTAGTGTAAAACATTTTATCTGATAAATAAATCAGAAATTATATCAGATATGGTTTTAAAAATAATTATAGTAAAAAATAAGAAATTTATTATACATAAAAAATTATGATCGAATACTATTAGTATATTGTAATTAATTTCTTATAAAAATATAATTAAAATTAAAAACTATCTTTCGTTTTGTGCTTCAACATTTTTAAAAGTGAATTAAATCACATTAAAATATATATTTTTTGAAGTAAAAGCTGTAGTAACTTTATTCAGATAAAAAAGTGGGCAAAATTATTTCGTCTTTTTTATCAAGAAAAGTACGTACGTCCAACGTATGAGAAAAAGCTTTTGGTATTAGGAATGAATTGGCTCCTGCGAATATTTTTGTATACAAGATGCGAAGCATGAAATAAAAGGTAGAGATGACTAAAGTATTGCATCAAATGTTTTTATGTGACGCAACAAATTAATATGTATATATTACATGATTAATTGACATGATAGCGTTGGTTTTCAGTGGATACTTCATGATTGGAGTGATGAGCAGTGCTTGAAGTTGTTGAAGAATTGCTACAATGCTATTCCTGATGATGGAAAGGTAATTGTGGTGGACTCAATTGTGTCAATTGTGCCTGAGACAAGTGCCACTGCCAAGAGTACTTTGGGAACTGACCTCCAAATGTTGACTCAAAACCCAGGAGGGAAAGAGCGCACCCGCCAAGAATTCCTGGATTTAGTGGGGTCAGATTCGTATGCTGTGTATGTGGCTACTGGGTTATGGAGTTCTACAAGTAGCCCTACGTACACAACTTTTGGTGTGAAATTGTATCGTAGAATAAGGGGAACTACCCCATTTGCTAGATACTTATATAGAATGGACAATCTCCAACAATAATATATTATCATAAAGATAGTCTTGAAATTATTGAATATATACTGAGGGCACTACCCCATTTGTTGCTTAATATATGCTACCTTTGCTCTTTAATTTTCTTGTAAGTTAATTTTGGGAACTTTCGTTTAGTCTTATGCTTTATTATATACCAAGTGCCAAACTTAGACTACTTAATAACTTTCTCTATAATATAAAAGTAATCAATCACACAGTTGTCAAATCGTTCGAAATTGATCGAAGACTTCTTAAAGTTCAACCCATGCAGAGGGAAAAGCAGCTTCAATTATGGGCCCCGCGCTTAATTATTTTAAATTATCAATAATTAAAAATAATTTTTATTAAAATTTAAATTTTTTATTATAAATTTAAAATATAATTTATATAATTAAAAATATTAATTTATTATAAATTTTATATTAAAATATTTATTTATTATAAATTTTAATTATATAAAATAAATATTTATTATATATACTATAGTGACTGAAATCCTAGTTATAAGATTAATTTAACGTTAATATTTTTTTTATTGACGGTGAAAAACTCAAGCAATCATGATTAAGTTGATCGAGTCCACCATGTTTATCTGAATTGGTTTACCCTGAGTTATTAAAAAAGTATATAATTTAATCTACATTTTTAATGAACTAAAAAAATACATAATTGGATTCAACGTATTTTAGATTAGTGAGCAAAATAGATCTACTAATTATAAATACAAAAATTTCAACAACATATTAATTTATAATAATAAACTTAAGGAATAATTAAATAAAATTTCAAAGATTCATAAAAAAATAATACATTTAATTGGTCTAGGTGAATCTAGATTAATTTGCTTTATGAAATCGTCAACATTAACTCATTTATTCTATATGTAAAATTGAATTAGATTAATCCGACGAGTGAGTTGTAATTAATCACGTATTCGATCAACTCAACTTAATTCAATAATATTTTAATAAGTTAGATTGATTTATTGATTTAGGTTGAGATTATTTTATTTGATTATAATTAAGTTAGATATCAAGTTAATTAGTTTCAAACTCGATCAACTTAATCTAATCTAATTAACTTATAATAATATTATTAAAATTATAAGTATTCATTGATTCGTTAGATTTGAACAATTAGAATTATATTTTAATTTAGGTATTTATTTGAGTCTTTGATAACATGACTAATTTTTAATTACTGTATCGACTTGAAAGTCGACACAACTAAACGACTATTGGCAGTAAGTTAATTTTCATAAGATCTTTAATAATTTAATTATGAAAATAATGATTAACTTTTTCTTTCTCAAAATACACACTATGTAACAACCATTAACCCAAATACTACACCACAATCGACTGAGGACATGTATCTTGAAATAAAAATGTGAGATATGTACAATCAAGAACATCATATCTTGTGTCTTATGAAACTTACGTAACCAAAATAAACATTTTTGCTTGTAGGAAGCGCTACAATACCCAAAAAGGAGGGAAAAGGATACATAAAACACCATATACAATTTTGAGTTGGTCTTTACAAAAGAAAGACAACAAGCACATCACTAAGACAACGATTGTGCATATGTAAGGCTTTAGCATCTCCCCTGATCCTCTAGAAGTGATGCAAGCAAGGGCCCAAAGCATTATGATTTCGGCGTCGGTTCCTAGCCAGCTCCGATCTCGTCATCCCCATGAGTTAGGCCCACATAGTAGGGATAAACAAAACATAGCAGTGTACAAGGTGACATATAACACTTGGACTTTGGCTTTGACATGCTCCACACTCACATTTCCTTGGTACAAGACCTGATGAAGGTTATGGTTAATCATTCATGCTCCTTCCATATCCATTATGATGTCTTGAAATCGAATCCAGAAGGGCCCTAGGTGGACCCTGATCAACAGAATGCTTAGAAACCTCTATCCCCAGGGTAGCCTCAACATATGCTCCCACGAACATCATGTCGTGATCATCGTAGTCGCACACACATACAACATACATACATAAGGGTAAGTTATTGCAGAAAGACCTTAATTTTAAAAAGAAAATAAAAACAATTTGTATGGTAACAAAAATTATGAATTTCACAAATTCACAAAGAACTCTAACATACATACAACCATCATTAACAATCTATATTCAACAATTATCCATATAATTATACAACTACTCCACGGAGATGTATAAGCATAATGATCACTCATATCACTTAACATACCTTCACTCTTGGTATTTGTGAAAAAGGATGTGATCTTGCATATTCAGAAGTGTTCGGGTCGAGATAGGTTGTACATGGGTAATGACTTTCCACAGTCAGTAGTTCTTGCAAATACTATACCCATATGTAGGGGATGCCCGTCCACCTATCCGTAAGGCTATACAACCCCGCTTCTCCTAACCCAACATTGGTTGTGAACCCCACAACTCATGGTGGTTCTTGACTTACATGCTTACTCATCAGTAGCATCAACTTGGGACTCAAAACAATAACAATTTGTGATCCTATAATCACTCCTAGTTTTCTTGGATGCCCAAGCACTAGAAACATGTACCCATTATCACCATATGGCTACTCCAAGAGAAACTAAAATCACAACAACAAGTTATGGTCTATCAACCATCCCTCAAGAGTAAAGTCATATCTTTGCTCACCAATAAGTGTTCTATCTCTCAAAATATAACAACATCTTACATTTTGTGAATTTTGACTTAACTATTGGTCCATTGTATTCTTTTACACTCGTCCAACCTATTATCAATTTTTATAACATAAGCATAAAGTAACTATTACATTACTTATTCATCCATTCAGTTTTGTAACTTAGATTGTTTTCTTATTCCTAGTGCATTTGCTCAGCGAGAGGGATCATTCGCTCAACGAATCCTTACCTTATAGAAAGGTACTACTTAGCTATACACATATTTGCTCAACGAAATACTAGCCTCGCTCAATGAATAAAATAAAGAGCTAAAGTCATGATTTAGTCACTCAACAATTGAACATCTCGCTCAACGGAATAAGTCACAACAACTTATTCACCACACACCTCTTATGTCTCACTGAGCGAGGCTAAATCCTTACTCAACCAAGGGACTCATAGAGAACCCCTAAAATCTCACATTTTATTCGCTCAACGAGTGGAAGGTCTCCCTCAATGAATGAAGTCACAATGATTTAACACTCTTAACTACATCTAATACGCTTAGCCCAACCTTAAAATTCTCCTAACCAGATGCTGAATTCTCCCAGTCAAACTCTAACTCGCCTAGCGAGACTCATTGCATTCATGCTCTTTGGAGCTTTCACCCAGCAAGAAAAGTTCTCGCGTAGTGGAAACTCATGTTTTTTAGAAATTTATCCAAAAAAGGCAGGTTAGCGAGAGTTTTCTCTTGCTTAGCCGACCTTAAACAGAAACCCCCAAAAAAGGGGCATTTGCCCAGCAAGATAGAGAACTCGCCCAACAAAAGCCCTTGATAGCAACATGCAAATAATCCAAAATTCATCAAAACTTATTCAAATCATCATATAATTCAACCAAAAGCTCTATATCAACATAAAATCATATTCTAAATGTCAAAATAACATCACAAGCAACATGTAACCACAATTTTATGCTTAATTCAACAAATTACTCAAAAACCTTAAAACTCTATAATGGCTACCAATCCTACAACATATTACTATTATACATCACTAGGTAATTAAACAACATAATAACATCACAATAACAACATACAATCCACGAAAATCACACAAGTTTAACTTCTCGTACTTGTTGAAGACTTAAAGGATAGAAAATTTTAAGGAAGGAAGTAAGCAAGCTTGATCAACAACTTGGTGCTTCAAAGCTTGGAGAAGAAGAACAAAAATGGTAGAGGAGGAGCTATTTTTGCTTCTAAAAATCATCCCCACAACTTATCCAAGGTGGCCTATATATAAAGGTTGGAGGTGCCATCTATTGTCCAAGGGGATAAGAAGGGTTTCATGGACTAATGGTCCTTTAGTTTTATGACTCTTGGGTAAAGGGGTTTTGAGATCCCTTGAACACTGGAGATTCTATTACCTAGTGGTTAAGAGGATGTTGGTCAACTCAATGATTGTGGGGTCCAAGAGTTTTCTCCAAAACTCTAATTAATTGGTGTTCTATATTGAAAAGCATGTTGCACCAAAAAGTGTGCCAACAACACCGGTTTGACTATACTTAACTGAAAAATACTCAGGGTTATTATTCATCAACTCTTTATATTTAAGCAACTCAGGTAACTACTTTTAGAGAAAACTTACCATGGTAAGCGTGCTTTTGCCCACTTCAACCTTTTCTCAAGATTTTCTCAAGAAACATACAACACAACATTTTCTTAATTTTTTTCAATTGAATTTAAATTTGATTATTCTTTAATTATTCAATCACTTTGATTAACACATATAAAACAACTAGCATTAGAACACTCCCCAACAAATAAGAATTTTCATCCTCAAAAATTGCTTACTTGGGAAAAGCTACATAAAATGTTCCTTCCTCTTATCCTCCAACTCCCAAGTGGAGTCCCAGTTGCTTCATTCCAAACCACTCAAACAAAACTAATCTCCTTGCCTTTGAGTTGCTTCAACCTCTGATCCACGACCTTAGTCAGTTGAGCCTTATACATCAAGTCTTCTATTATCTATATTGAATATGGTTATATGACATGTTTGGGATCTCTAGTGTATTTTCTCATCTGGGAAACATGGAAGACATTATGAATATTGGAAAGAAAAAGAGGTAAGGCTATTTGGTAGGCAACATGACCAACACAACTCAAAATTTGTATTTTCCCTTGAATTTTGGAGAGAGTTTTCTAGATTTCATCACACGACCTACCCTAGTCATTAGCCTGACTCTCGGTAACACGTGGTTGCCTACCTCGAACTAAAGGGCTTTTCTTCATCATTCGACATATGATTTTCTTTTTTTCTTTGAGCAATCCTCATGTTGTCTTAGATTTCTTGACATATTCTATCTTTTTTGTACTAGCTCATGCCCCACAAACAACTTTTTGTTGCCTTGATACCAACATAATAACATCCTACATCACCTGTCATACAAAGCTTCAAACGACGTTGTACCAATGCTTGTGTGAAAACCTTTGTTATATGTAAACTCTACCAAAGGCAACAGTTCATCCCAACGATCGAGATGGTCTAACACACAAGCTTGCAACAGATTTGTCAATGATTAAATTGTTTTATCTGATTGCCCATCCGCCTGTGGGTGGTATGCTGAACTCAACTTCAATCTTGTTCCCAAAGCTCTGTGAAGGCTCTGCCAAAAGTGGGATGTGAACCTTGGATCCCAGTTTGAAACAATGTCTGATGACACTCCATGCAACATAACCATTTCTTTAAGGTATATCTGTGTGAGTTTCTCCAATGAATATTTAATGTTGACAAGCAAGAAGTGAGCACACTTCGTCAACCTGTCAACAATGACTCATATTGCATCTATGCCGCTTGTCGTCCACGACAAGCTTACAATGAAGTCCATAGAGATGTTGTCATATTTCCACCATGGGACCTTTAGTAACTTCAACAACCCTTTGGGCCTTTGATGTTCTACCTTTGCCTTCTAGCAGACTAAACATGTTGTTACACTCATCTATTTCCCTGTTCATGCCTAGCCACCATAACATCTTCTTAAGGTCTTCGTACATCTTTGTTGTCCCTAGGTGTATACTCAATCTAGTATTGTGTCTTTCTTCCAACATAAACTTTTTCACCTCTTGGTCTTGTGGAATACATAGCTTATCTTTGTATCTTAATACTTCATTTGCTCCTAAGCTAAATCCTTCAACTTTCTTCGTCCCCAACAACTCCTTCATCCTATTCAACGCTTGATCTTCCAACTGTTTCTTCTTCACTTCTTCCAAAAAGCCACTACTTACTATGATAATCCCACAACTCATGTGGTCATCAACATATTTAAGTCTCTAAACTTCTCAACCAGTTCTAACTCCTTAACAATTAATACTGATACACACATGATCTTCCTGCTCAGGGCATCAACTACTATGTTTGCCTTTCTCGGATGATACATCAACTCAAAATCATAGTCCTTAAGGAACTTTATCCACCTTCTTTGCCTCATGTTCAACCCCTTCTTATCAAACAAATACTTCAAGCTCTTATGATCACTAAACATCGTAAACTTTACTCAATAAAGATAGTGTCTCCATACCATCAAGACAAACACTACCACTACTAGCTCCAAGTCATGAGTTGGATAATTCTTCTTGTGAAGCTTCAGTTATCTAGATACATAAGGCACGACCTTCCTTTCTTGCATCAACACGCATCCAAGACCGTAGTATGAATAGTCATAGTAAACCTCAAAAAATTTACTAGGGTAAGGAAGAATAAACACTAGTGAGGTTGTCAACCTCTTCTTCAACTCTTGAAAACTTACTTCACAAGCTTTCATCCAAGCGAAGATGATCTTTCCTTGTCAATTGAGTTAGTGTGGCTGCTATCTTCGAAAAGCTTTCTATGAACCTCCTATAATACCTTGCCAACCCAACAAAACTCTTACTCTCCTTTACAATTCTTAGGCGCTCCAATTACAACACAACTTCCACTTTTGCCGGATCCACAACTATACCTTCTACCGAGATCACATGTCTCAAAAAGTTCACTTTTTCTAGCAAAAACTCACTTGAGAGTTTGGCATACAACTCCTTCTTCTTCAAGACCTCCAACATCACCCTTAGGTGATCTTCATGTTCCTCACAAATATGAGTATAGTAGTATGTCATCGATAAAAACGATGACAAACTTGTCCAAAAAAAGGATGAAATATCCTAATCATGTAATCCATGCAGACAGTTGGAGCATTGGTGACTCCAAATGGCATCACTACATACTTGTAATACTCATAATGCATCATAAACGCGGTCTTTACACTTCACTCTCTTTCACCCTAACTTGACGGTATCAAAATCACAAATCAATCTTGAAAAACACAATTGCGCCTTGCAATTGATCCATGAGATCATCTAACATGTTTTTTTTTTTTTTTTGTTATAAGCATATAAACTTTTGATATACACTTTCTTTCGGTCTTTTGTATTATTCATCAATTTTTCATAATATTGTGTTTTTTTAGGGTGGAGAGAAATAAAGTATAGTGAAAAGAAATAATAAAGAAAAAATAGATGAAAAATAGAGTGAATTTTTTAAATTATTAATAAAAAAATAAAAGAGAAGAAAAATATAATATTAAACAAAATTATCTACTTTTTTTATTATAGATACAAATAATATACGTATATAAAAATAAAATATATTAAATATCTATAATTAAAAATAATTATATATAATAATATATATTAAATATATAGTTGAATAATATATATATATATATATATATATATATACAAAGTATTAATGTAACTTTATAAAAAAAATCAACTTTTACATATAATTATTAAAATGGGATCCACACTTCCATTCTGTCTATTTCTATGGAACTAAATTACAATTTATATTTTGATCACTTTCTTCCACACTATTTCTTCACAGACAATCAAGGAGAAATACAAATCAAATTTGAATTGTATTTCATGGCCCCACTAAAGTTTTATCAGGAAGACATATCTAATATTATCTAATAATAGAAAATATTCTCAATTTCTTTTTGACCGCGCTTACTTCGACATAACTGGAAGTTCACTGTCCCATCCGATCAATTTTTTTATATATAATTATAATATAAGAGTGAAATATTTACTAGTTATGTTCATGTGCCTATAAGTGATTAACTTGTTAAATTTCATGATTTCAATTAAGGTCGTAATTGATTAGTTTAGTTTTATAAAAATAATTTAATCTGATAAAAAAAAACTTCAACTAGACACACAAATTAACTTAATGCAGGTACAAGTGATAAACAGGAAAAATTAAGCAAATGATGATAAAAATGAGACACATGATGCAAACGACGACACATGAGTACATTATCAGAATTCGACACCTGAAATTATATGAAAATTTGGTTAAAATATTCCACTCCAAGAATTAGTATTAAATATAAATATAGTACTAATAGTAGAATTATTGAAGAAAACACACATATGTTTAATTGTCACGAATATTTTTTTTTAAGTTTAAATATGTTATTGCTATATACTTATTTGATGGTTTTAGTTATTATAAAAAAAAAATCATATTTGATTCCTATAAAATTTTGATTTACAATTTTATGCTGTCACTGTTTATTGACAATATGGATAACTATCTATTAGAAAATATACTTATAATATTTCTTAAATAAAAGAGATTAAAATAAATATTTTCTAATATAAAAAAATTATATAAAAAATTTACAATTTTATAAGGAATAAAAAGTAATATTAAAAACTAAAATCATAAAACAATTTTATAGAAATCTAAACAGACAAAAAAATTGTGAGAACTAAAATTGTGAGAACTAAAATCATAAAATAAATTACAAAAACTAAAACATATTTAAACTATTTATATTATCAACTATTCAAGAATTATCTCGATGACTAATGGTTATAAAAGTTAATATATATATATATATATATATATATATATATATATATATATATATATATATATATATATATATATATATATATATATATATGATTTGTAATTAAATATAAATATAATATATTTTTACACTATTAATATATTTTAATTAAATTTACACCCACTATAGTATTTTAACTCATACAAGGTATAAACAACTTTCATATTCTATTAATATTTAAAGAAAATTAATGATGAAGTATAAGAAATTAATTTAAATTTAAACAAAATATTCAACGGATGAAGAGACTTTTCAATTTATTAATTATCTACTTACTAAAATTTAAAATAAAAAGTCATTGGAAAAATATTAAAAGAAATTCAAATTTTTGTAATGTTAAAATTATTGTTAATATATTTAAATAAATAAAAATGACATGGATAAAATTAAATAAGGATAATTTTAAATTTTTTATTTATAAGAAATATTTTTTAATAATCATTATTATAATTTATAATATTTAATTTTATGATTAAAAATAAAAAAAAATAAATCATATGAAACTGAGAAGAGTGAGAGAAAATGTTTTTACTCCCAATGAATGTCACACTGAAAAAAAAGAGAGAGAAAATATTAATTAAAAAACTATATCCATTTTTTTTAATCTTAATTATTTCAAATATGATAAATGGTTATATTTATTGTAATATGCTCTGTCTCTCTCTTTGTAGGTATTTTGATGTAGGTTGAGCAGACAAAGTTTTAAATTTTTGCTTTGATGTTTTCTTTATTCACAAGTTTTCCGTCAATTTGCGACGAATTAAATAAATCTATTTAAAAAATAAGACATAACTATTCTGAGTCCGGACACTTATTCTTTTAACAGCATGTTCAAGGAACAACACAACTGGTAAGTTAGGATATTTTAGGTTTATTTTTTGTAAAAAAAAAATTATTAAATTGGTCTACCTCCAATTGAAACTCTATATTTAAACTAGATTGAGCCCCAAATTTTAATTAAAATATATTAAGTGTCCATCTAATTATGCTAATCATATTCAATATGTTATTATATTTTTAAAATTATGGTACCGATCTAGCCTTTTAAATTCTAGAACGTCGTAGTCTTATTTAGTTAAAGATAAAGCAAAAGTAGGTTTGAATTTGATGACGCCTTTGCTTCACCAACCACCAACCCATTTGCCGGGTAAGAAATCTAGAATGCGTACGAAAATTATGTTTATGAAGAGTTAAAATAATTATTTCTCAATGACCCCCACATTCACGAACGGTGACTTCTCAACAACCCATTATTTAATCTAGGTTAAATTAATCACCATATTCACATAGTTTGAACAAGTTGTTATAGTTAAAAATATTTTTAAAGGCTTGATATATTTTTAATTAATATAAAATAAATAATTTTTTATTTTAGTTTTTATAAAAAAATTTGATTAATTTTGATTTTTTAAATTTTAAATAATTATTTTTAGTTTTTATTATTATGTGACATTAAAATTAAATGCCAATCACATATTACATATATTACCATATATGATATTATATTAATCTATAACATTTAAAAAAAAATAGATTCATAAAATAAATATTATTTATTTATTTTAAAATAAAATAAAGGACAAAAAATAGATATTTTAAAATTTAGAGGATAAAAATCAAATAAAAATATTTTACATGAAACAAAACCAAAATTTACTCGTTTTATAGGGAATAAAATAAGTTATTACAAATTTTAGATGAATGAAAATCGATCAAAAAGTTTTACATAAACTAAAATCAAAATTCACTATTTTATAGAAATTAAAAACATATTTAAATCATTTTAAAAAAAATTATAATTAAAAATTTTGTAATTAAATCTTCAACTCATTAATATCATTGTATTTTTTGTTAGTTTATACTAACTAGTTATTATGACATGCCAATTTATTTTTTTTTTATTATGTTAACATATACCTAATATGATAATTATTTTTTTTATTTTTATGTTTTCTATTTTTTTAAGAAGTTTTTAAAACTATAATTTTAATTGTTAGTAGAGATATGTAAAAGAAACTTTTTTTTACTTATGTACTCTTTTCAAATTGATAAAAAGTTTAGGTATACATTATATTGCATATAGTATATATGATCTCGGATTGAAAAAATTATATTCATCTTCTCAATTGCATATAATGGATACTTAAATTAGTTTGCATTATGAATTATATGAAAATTTATATTTTTTCATTATAAAATACTATAATAAAAATATAAAGTTTCAAGAATTTTTTTTTAATTGTCCAAAAATAAGATAATAAAATAAATTTTAAAGTGAAATTTGTCTTTTTTCTTTATTTTTTTACTTCTATTTTTTTTTTACTATTTATTTATACAAAAGGTGTCAAATAATAGGACAAGACTTTTTTCTCTCTACCTAAGTAGAGTATCTTTGCATGACTCTACCAAAAGATGAAATAAGGAATTTAAAAACTATTAGAAAAATAAAAATAAAAACATAATTACCATATTAAAATCGCATGTCAGTCTAATAAAGATATTTAAATTTTCATACTACAATATTCAATTAGCATAAATTAACGGAATTAGTCGGTGAGAATTTAATTATAAAATTTTTAAATTATAAAAATCTTTTTAAAGTGTTTTTAACTATAATAACCTAATTAAAATTTCAAGAAAATTACATAGATTTACAAATTAATTTAACCTTTAATCTAAGCAAACTCAATTAATATATATTTTTATTTTATATGTTCTAATAAGTATTGATGTCTAATTTAATCTAAAATAAAATTTTAAATCAATATAAAAAAATGAAAAAATCGAAAAAATAAATTGTATATGTATGTTTTTTGGATTGGAGTTTTTAAGAAAACAATATAATCTAAGATCAAATGGAACAACATATTATTTATTTGGATTGAATGAATTTTCAACTCAAAATGGATCGAAACTAATTTATAAACACTCATATATTCTAATATTATAAATTAAAATATATAATTTAAATTTTATATAAAAAAATAATTTAAAATTGCAACTCTCACTTTTTTTTATGGGAACAACTCTCACTCTTTTCGGTTCTTCAATTTAACATTTTTAGTATTTTCTTTCATCTCTTTTTCATTATCTGTATTTTACACACTATTGTTATAATTAGTAAAAAAATATTTTTTCTAAATCGTCTCATGTTACCTTTTTTTTATTTAATTTGATTTTTTGTTAACTTATTTTTTAATTTATCATTTTTTATCTTTATCTTTAAATTAATTTTTAATATTATTTTAAATTATGAGTAATTTAAAATAGTTTTATTATAATTTAATTGTGTTATAAATCTAAAATATAATTAATATATTTTTATATATTATATTTATTATAAATTTTAATTATAATATAAAATTTATATTAAAACTATTTATTTGTTATAAATTTTAATTATATATAAATATTTTTTATGTATAATGTTAAGACTAAAATACTAGTTATAAGATTAATTTAACATTAATATTTAGTTATTGACGGTGAAAAACTCAAAAGTAGTTATGTGCAACTTATTACATGTTTGATATTTTTTTTTAAGTGAAACAATTTATTTCCAAACCTATAAAAAATTATGATTTTTTTTAAAATCAATTATTTTAAAATTTTAATAAAGTGATTCCATTAAGTTTATTTAAGTTGGTTAATCATGAGTTATTAAAAAATAATTAATATAATTTACTTTATATTTTTAGTGAACTAAAAAATACATAATCTAATTCAATGTATTTTAAATTAGTGTGTTAAATAGATTGACTTATGAGTTGATTCACCTAATTTTAAAAGATAAAATAAATATAAAATATCTAACAAATACTAATTTATAATAATAAACCTAAAGAATAATAAAATAAAATAAAAATAAAAATTTCAAAGATTCATTAAAAAAAACAAAATACATTTAATTGGTGTAAGTCAATCTGAATTAGTATGCTGTAATATGGGAGTTAAATGAGATGAGTTGATACACTTCATAAACTCATTTAACCTATAAAACAAATCGAATTAGATTAACTCAGATTAAAATAAAAAACCTCTACTTTAAAAACACACATATACTCATTTGAATTAATTGAAAACTTATTAATAAGGATTTCAACAATTGAATAAATGGAAATTGCACTTACTTTCTTGAATTTTTTTAAAATGATATTTATATATTTTTTCTAACTTTTAAATAGACATTCATTTTTCTTGTGATTTTATTAAAGTCACACTCAATTTAGTAAAAGATTTGGAGAGTAGGCATAAGGTTTTGGGTTTGAGTGTTGATCCTATTATTTTATTTTTTATTTTATTAAAAAAAGTAATATTCATAATTTTTATTTTATTTAATAAAGTGATCCATTTTTTTAATATTATCTAAATAAATAAACATATATTTAAAAATTAGAGAAGGTTTTAGGAAGAGCTGCGTGCAATTTCCCCCGAGTCAAATATAGTACACTTCAAAAATCAAACTCCCTAGGTAATAAGGTAAATATTTGACAAACATGAGCTAGGCACAAATTCCCCAAAGACAAGAGCACAGATATCAGTTTTGCGGTAATTTCTTGACCAACCATGATGAAAATAATCCAATCTAACCACTAAATTTGACAAAAGCTCTAATTCATAATAGTTAGTATTTTGTTTATAGAAATGTTAGCAATTAAGTGTCTTACTAACTATTTTAAATACACTTTTTGTTATTAGATAAAATTTATTAAAAATTATAAATTATTTTGTAAATTTTATATTTTATTTGATAAGTTTCTCTCATATATTTTGTAATTTTTAACAAATTTTAATTAACAAAAAATATGTATTAAAAAATTTAAAGAGTGTGTTACTATTTCTTCTCTTTTATTTATAGGGAAATAGAAACAATTAAATTATAGTATCTATCTTAGAAAATAAATAAATATATTTAAAGGTATATTGTGTTATTCTAATAGTAATTGTTTCTCTTAAAAGTTTTCTCAAATTCTTAATTATTAAAAAACATATTTGAATATTTCTTTTAGTTCATAAAATATTAAAAAAATTATTTTCATCTAAAAAATATTTTTATTTATTTTAAAAAAGTCATAGGATGTTAACAGGATAAAAATTACTCGAATTTAATATATCAATTTAAAAGTAAATTATTAGATCAGTTCTCTAATTGGCTTCACAACATTTTAGTTATTAAAATAATTATGATTTAGATATGATTTTCACCCCCTAAAAATGAATTTGATTTTTGTCCTCTTTTATTTATATATATATATATATATATATATATATATATATATATATATATATATATATATATATATATATATATATATATATATATATATATATATATATATATATATATATATATATATATATATATATATATATATATATATTACTCTTCTTTTTATTTATAATTTGAAATCACTTTGTTATCGTTGAAATTATTTTTTTATCTCTTTGAACAACAGTTTTTTTTTGTCCTTAATTATAAAATCTAATTTTATTTTTTATTCTATAAAATATTACTTTTATTTTTATTTTTTTAAAATTTAAAATGACTATCTCAATTTTTATTTTAAGATAGGTAAATATATAATTATAACAATATTTATTTTAAATATCTAAATTTGTTGAAAGATATTTCATGCCGATACTATTAGTGAGCTGGTCTTATTTAATATGATTCCTTGAATTTTTGTTATAATATGATTCCTTGAATTTTTGTTATATAAATGAGTAGTTACCAAGAATGTCATAATAATAGGAATAAAAAGATAATTTTATATTTTTAAAGGATAAAAACTAAAAAATTATTTTTATAAAAATTAAAATAAAAGCTCATTTATTTTATATAGTCTAAAAGTATATTTAATTTAAAAATAATTAATCAATTAATGATGCACCAAGTAGAGTTGTGTAAAGGCTTATTTTCCACAAAATAGAAAATCATATAATTTAAATTTTTATTAAAAATATTTATATTTAATATTTGACTTTGTTACGGTTCATATTCTTTTCTGACATAGATACTAATAATTAAGTTAAAAAAATATTTAACGCTAAAAAGCAGCATTAGGTTAACCTTTTAAATACACTGATAACAATTTAATTTCTCAATAATAAATATAACGTTAATTTTAATGATTAAATTATGAAATTAAAAAATGATATTAATTTTGTCACTTAATAATAAAACGATTGAAATTTAGTCTATAATGGTTATTTTAATGTTAACTTTTTTTAAAAAGATGATAATTAGTTTTTTTAAGGATTGAAGTGATATGAAATAGACCGAAAGTTTTGATGCTTATGTTTCTTATTTAAGGTCTGGTTTCAATCATCTTTTGAAGATGAAATGATAACTACAAATATCACTTTAATATTTGGAACTGACAGTAAAATTAGAAGTTGTTCCTGACTTAAAAAAATAATATTAAATGCTTTACTAGCAATACACGTCATTGTGAAAGCTATAGATGCCAACTTTGATACCTGAAATCATACTGCGAAAGGAATTAAATATATCTTTTTCATGTGCTTTAGTGGAAGTTTTGACCATTCATAAAATTCAATGAAATTAACGTCTACTCGAGAGTAGTGCTAGTTTCATGGCTAATTAAGGCCAAAGTGCAGCAACGTAAGGTTAGATTTGTGCTGAAAAGAAAAAAAAAAAAGAAAAACTACAATTTTCAAGCTTCTGTTGTAGCTAGCTGCCACATTCATTTACTTAAAACTTCCATTGTGGCAACTGATTGTTTAAAGGACATTTATGATTTATGGACGGTAATATGTTTTTTCTTTTTTTTTTTACATTGTAATTTTATATTGACTTTATACTTTTATTTCTTTCTTTTATTGTATCATTTATCATATCCCTTTCTTCTCTATTAACATGTATACTCCCTCAAAAAGTATGATACTTTTTTTTTTATAACAAATGCTGGATGGTTCGAATCATGTTGTCGAAACTAAGCACAAAGAACCCATGTCCCCCCAATTTATAATTTTTTTTTTTTGCCTTTAATATGATTTTACTTCCAGTTAAATAAAGGAATTTTAACTTTAATCTCTGTAATATTTTTTATCAATTTTTATTTTTTAAAAATTTATAATTACTTATTTTTGTTTCTATAAAATAAATAAATTTTAGTTTTGATTTCTTTAAAATATTTTTATTTGATTTTCATCCTTTAAATTTTGAAATATCTATTTTTAATTCATATTTTTCATTTTAAGATAGATAAATAACATTTATTTTAAAAATTTAAATTTATTTTAAAGATATTACGTAATAACATGATACCAAATGTAGTAATGTATATAACCTATACGTACTGTAAATATTCATATTATCATTAAATTCTTAAAATAATAATTTTTAATTCTTAGAATAATCAAGTTTTGATATTAATTTTTATAATTTTTTTTATTTTTATTCCTTAAAAAGTTAAAATTGTTATTCTTACCTTCAATTATGTGTGATATTAATTAACTATTCTTATGTATTTAATAAAAAATCAAATAATTATTTTAGATGATTATTATTAATGTGCCTGGTACTATATTAATTGTAATATCTCAAATTTTTTTAAATTTCTATAATAAATGTTATTTATTTATTTTAAAATAAAATTAAAGATAAAAAATAATAATTTCATTATTTAATGAAATAAAAAAATTAAAAAATATTTTATAAAAACCAAAAAACAAATTTTACTTATTTTATAAAGAAAAATTAATAATTTTAAATTAAAAAATCAAAATTCACTTATTTAATAAAAAATAAAAAATCAAACAATCCAATCACGACCGATGTTGTTTTCCATTCCAACACGTTCCATTTATTTTATTTTCTTTCGCTCAAGTTTTCTACCAAGAGAGCAGCCACGAAACGCCACAACTATGCATGACAGAAATAACATTGAGATTGGAGAGAGCCCCTCCCCTATATATAAGGTCACATAATGAACTAAAAGCAGCATTCTATCAATTAATCTAATTGGTGTGTTTAGTTTTTGGAATTCTGATGGCTCCTTCGTTAGAATCGAACACAGAAGTTGGCAATGGGAGAGGCAAGCATCTGAACGCAGAAGAAGAGGAAGATGAGCTGACATTTTGCATGGAAAAGATAGTTTCGTTTGTGGTTCCAATGGCATTGCGCACTACAGTTCAACTGGGTGTGTTTGACATATTAGCCAAAGCAGGTGAAGGTGCCAAGCTCACTGCAAAAGACATTGCGCTTCAGATTGGAACAAACAATCCCGAAGCTCCCGCAATGCTAGATCGTCTTCTTAGTCTCTTGGTTACTCACTCTTTGCTATCTTGCTCTCTTCCTCAACAACAACCACAAACCCCTGCCTTGCCTCAAAGGTTCTACGCCCTCTCTCCTTCATCCAAATATTTTGTTACTGATCCTGACGGTATATCATTGGGATCCTCGCTCACCTTGCTTCTCGACCAGGTCTTCTACAAAAGCTGGTTAGTTTTCATAATACCCTCCTACAACTACAACTAAAATATTATTCTCATCATAACACATAATTAAGTTATTAACTTTTTTTATAAATTAAAATTCTTAATTATATATCATGTCAAATTTGATCAAAACCATAAATACATGCTAGTCCATAATAATTTACTTTATTAATAGTTATATTAGTATGTTTGGTTTTAAATTTCAGATAAAATTTTTCAGGTAAAAAATATTATTTTTAAAAATTAATAATTATAATTTTCACGTGATAAAGTAATTTCTTGCTTCTCAGTTGATTTCCAGATAAGCTGTTAGTGACTTGTATTAAAAATCACGATAACGATATATTGTAAAACATTTGTTGACATGCTCTTGTTTAAATGTTTAATTATTAGGACAAAAATGTTGTTTTAGTTTTGAACTTTCAGTTGTGTTGGTTTTCTTGTACTCGTAATAACGAATTGTTAGTTTTGACTCAGGGGCGAACTGAAAGGAGCAATCATAGAAGGAGGTGTAGCATTCGACAGGGCCCACGGCATGCATGCGTTTGAGTATCCGAGTGTTGACCCCAGATTCAATGAGGTTTTCAACAACGGCATGACAGGCATCACCACTGTAATTATGAAGAGAATTCTTGAATTATACAAAGGTTTTGATTTTGAACACGTTACTAAGCTGGTCGACGTTGGTGGAGGTGTTGGGCTCAGTCTCAAATTGATCACATCCAAATACCCCAATATCCAGGGTATCAATTTTGACTTGCCTCATGTCGTACAACATGCCCCCGTCTTTGCAGGTATTCTTTTATTTTTGGATAAATTCTTATACAAAGAATTATTTACTAATATTATGTATTAAATTAAACTGACAATTATTCTAATCCTGCAGGTGTGGAGTATGTGGGAGGTGATATGTTTGAGAGCGTTCCTTCTGGAGATGCCATTTTTATGAAGGTCCTCTTATTAAACTTTTCCATGAGTTATCCATCTAAATATAATTAGTTTCTAGAATTTTCAATCTCTGTTGACTTGAAAAAGTAAAAATTATTGTGTCTCTAAATGTAATATTTTAAAGGTAAATTTTATGTTTAAATACTTAATATGTATTATAAAGAGAATTTAATTTTCATGTATTTTAATTTTAGTGTAAAACATTTTATCTGATAAATAAATCAGAAATTATATCAGATATGATTTTTAAAATAATTATAATAAAAAATAACAAATTTATTATACATAAAAATTGTGATGGAATAATATTAGTATAAATTTCTTATAAAAAAAATATAATTAAAATTTAAAACTATCTTTCGTTTTGTGCTTCAACATTTTTAAAAGTGAATTAAAACACATTAAAAAAATATATTTTTTTGGAGTAAAAGCTGTAGTAACTTTATTCAGATAAAAAAGTGGGCAAAATTATTTCGTCTTTTTTATCAAGAAAAGTACGTACGTCCAAAGTATAAGAAAAAGCTTTTGGTATTAGGAATGAAGTGGCTCCTGGGAATAATTTTGTTTACAAGATGCGAAGTATCAAATAGAAGGTAGAGATGACTAAAGTATAGCATCAAATGTTTTTATGTGATGCAACAAATTAATATGTATATATTACATAATTAATTGACATGATAGCCTTGGTTTTCAGTGTGTACTTCATGATTGGAGTGATGAGCAGTGCTTGAAGTTGTTGAAGAATTGCTACAATGCTATTCCTGATGATGGAAAGGTAATTGTGGTGGACTCAATTGTGTCAATTGTGCCTGAGACAAGTGCTACTGCCAAGAGTGCTATGGGATCTGACCTCGTAATGTTGACTCAAAACCCAGGGGGGAAAGAGCGCACCCGCCAAGAATTCCTGGAATTAGCTAAAGGATCTGGATTTAGTGGGGTCAGATTTGTCTGCTGTGTATGTGGCTACTGGGTTATGGAGTTCTACAAGTAGCCCCACATACACAACTTTTGGTGTGAAATTGTATCGTAGAATAAGGGGAACTACCCCATTTGCTAGATACTTATATAGAATGGACAATCTCCACCAATAATATATTATCATAAAGATAGTCTTGAAATTATTGAATATATACTGAGGGCACTACCCCATTTGTTGCTTAATATATGCTACCTTTGCTCTTTAATTTTCTTGTAAGTTAATTTTGGGAACTTTCGTTTAGTCTTATGCTTTATTATATATACATATATACCAAGTGCCAAACTTAGACTACTTAATAACTTTCTCTATAATATAAAAGTAATCAATCATACAGTTGTCGAATCGTTTGAAATTGATCAAAGACTTTTTAAAGTTTAACCCATGCAGAGGGAAAAGCAGCTTCAATTATGGGCCCCGCGCTTCATTAGAATCGATTCCAATGTATGACGTCAATGTTGAACACAAGAAGCACGCATCCAACGTGAAAACAACTTTCATTGTGCCACGCAATGCCTGTAGGTAGGTAGGTTCTTTGACTTCTCATGACTTTGCAATCCAGAATTCAACATCATAGCCAAATTCGGAGAAGATGCCAAGCACTCTGCAAAAAGCATTGCAATTTAGATTACAACAACTCGGAAGATAAAAAGGCTTGGCTGGCCCTGGGTTCAAATATTTTAGGAATAATTACACTTATTTTCGGAGATTAATTAGTGGTAATTATGCTTAGACTATGTTTAACTCAGAAATTGTACCGACCTCCTATAATTTATATATTATTCTTATATATGCATTTATATCTTTCACTTTAAAAAGTTATGCACACCTCCATTAATTTTATGTATGGACTATATTATATATACACATGCATGTATGTATATGTGGGAGGCAAGTGTAAATTTGAAATCTAATTACTTAAACTTTAGGACATCGTTAGCATATTTATCCCAATATTTTATGGGAGATGCTAATATATTTAATTATGATATTTTTTTTAGTTCTGTTAGATTATTTTCTGAGTTACTATCATAAAAATAAATTTGTAAAATCTAAGATTAAGTATAATATTGAAAGGGTTTCACATTTATTATTATGTCAACAAAAATTGCTGCAAAAATATAAAAATATAAAAAATTCTTATCGATAAGCAAAAATTGTGATATTTGAAATAATAATTGAAGAAGAATTTTGGAAGATTGACTGGATTAAGATTAAATTAAAATAACATAAAAAAATGCAAAATTGTGATGTAAAAGAAAACAATCCAGAATTTTGTACTTCAAAAAATAATTTTTTTTTATCTCGCAACCAGCAACCACTTACCACATTGTTGACGTAAAAGGACTCAATTCTATTTGCTCTCCCTTCAAAAATTTTCTCTAAGCATCGTCGGATATGATTGCAGGAAGAACACAAGATAAAAAGAAGAACATTGTAGTCTACTTTGAACATCTCTCACTGTGACTCACTTTCCGAAACATGATAAAGGACTATAATAATTTTTCTTGTTAGGAGAACACCACTGCAAGAATGAAGCTCTACCATCAGGCGATAAATGGAGTGTTGAAATCTGACATTTGAGGTTGTTTCCTCCGCATAGGAGTTCTGACTAATTAAAGTCTAGTTGGAAGAGTGTTTATGGGCTGCAATTCACGACCATTACTGCATGATCAATCATCTGCATCTGCATGAAATGTTTACCAACTAAAAAAAAAAAAACAGAGTATGATGTTTACACTTCGAGCGTCTCATGGGATTAAGGTAGATATTATTTTTAGTTAGTGTCAGATTTAAAAATTTTAAGTTATGAGATTAATATTTATATATAAATTAGTATTTTAGTTTGTTATATATTATACACATTTTTTTATATAATTAAAATATAAACAAATAATAATAAATTTTAATATATAAACATTAAATTTTATAATAAAAAATATATTTAAATATATAATTCGAAGTTTTCATTTATAAAAAATAATTTAAATTTTTTATCTATAAAATTATTTTTAACTGTTAGCATAGTAGCAGGTGTAATATATAAGATAAATATTTATTTTACATGACTAAAATTTATAATAAAAACAAATATTTTAAATATATAAATTATATTATAATTAAAATTCATAATAAATAAATATTTTTAAATATGTAAATTATATTTTAAATTTATAATAAAAATATTGTAATATAAGGTTATTTTTTATCTATTGATACTTTAAAATTAATAAAATTTAATTTAGGAATAAAGACAAAAATATAGATTAGAAGAGATAAAAATTAAGAAAAAATCTTAAAAAATATTCTTATTAAAAAAAATTTGAAAATGTTCTTATCCAGTAATAATTTCTAAAAACACTCTCATTTAATATAATTATTCTAATATATATATATATATAATTGATAATTCTTAAAAATAATTATTGAAATTTAATTTTAAAATATAAATAAAAATGATAGATTGAAAAGAAATAAATGGATAAAAATTTTAAATATACTAATAAAGATAAACAAAATTTTTAAATGATTGAAAATTTTATTTTGATGAATGGTAAGAATAATGTGTGAAATAAAAACATTAATAATATCTAATGAAGAGATTGAAAATAATGAGTCTAGAAACAAATTTGTGATCGAGAACAATATCTTTTATAAATTATATATACATATGCATTATATTTAGTATTTACAAATGCTTAAAAGTTAGCTAGGGAATTCTCCCTGCACTCTTGTAAGGAGATTTGTCCTTATCCCTTGTAACCGTGTGATTTAAACTTTTTTTTTAAGATATTTTTACATATTTAATATTATTGAGACAGGAAATGTATTTAGGACCGTTACATCCGCTGCAGACAGAAACCACGAATATGTGAAATGCAACGTCTGACATATATCTTTACCATAGGCAAACTTTTATATGTTCTACTCTTCTTTTTTTTTTTTTGTGCGTAAATTAACCTTCTATTCTCATAGATTGTATTCCATATGTGTTCTCAACACCTAACAAATTAGTGTTAGGACTTACCCAGTTTGAAAATTTTAACTTACTGAACAACTTCCATTTTTGTAGTTACTCCTCTGTACAAACAAAACTTATTCTCTCTTAGTAAAAGATGTTAAATAGAAAACACTCAACTGAAGAAATGATATCTTCTTGAAGTACATTGATATATTAAAGAAGTTACATTTATTTTCAGACTTGATTACATTACATGGGATGAAGTATGGTCAGAAGCTTATTGCCACAAAATGAAGCATGGTTGCATCTTCAACAAAATGCTGCAACACAGATCTCTCTTGTGTGAACAGCATCTAAGCAGCAATTCCTCACTCTTTTAGCTGCTCCCAATTATTTCGCTATATGTTTCTTTTACCTTTCTTAGAAAAGCTTCCCTGTAATTGCAGGCAAATTATGAAAAACATTAATTTTGAAATTAATTCATTCAACCAAACTATAGTAAATTATTCAGCACGGTTCGGCTCTACCTGTCTGGCCTGAAAACGAAGTTATTGTATGCAAACCACTGCAACGAAAGACAAAGAAAATGAATAAATAGATGTTTCTAAACCCCAGGAATACAGGGAAACTATTTAAAAAAAAAAAAAGTTAAATTTTCATGCACCATTGATGTAAAGATTCTTACAATATTAACTAATCAGTAACTCCTTGAATGTGACTTTTAAGAGAATTGTTACAAGTCAACATCTATATCATACATCACAAATTTATGATTACTACTGGTTATTTCTCATTTTAACAGTTTGGCCTCACTCTGATTACGTAACTTAAATATACTATATATCATACGAGATTGTTAAAATATAAGAAAGGAATAGTAAAAAGCAAGGGTGAAATCAATCTTATCCAACAATCAATCATCAGCATGAAACATGCAACTGAGGCCAGAAGTAAAATTGAATGGACTTACCCCAGTGTAGCCAATGCCTACGATCTCAAGAAGCCCAGGAATTAAAGGAAGCCTATCAATTGCCTGTTATAAGTGACAGTCATTGCTTAGGTTAATTTCGATAACTTAATTTTACCAAATGCATTCTCAGAGTATCGTCAGTTGTGCCAAAACAGTTCTAACTAATGATGATTACTGAAAAATGATGATGAGGTCATGCAAATTCAGAATTTAAAAATAACCTACTGAGATCACCCCAGCTGCGCCCCACAGTGCAACCACACCAGCTACGGCCAGTGAACTCACTGCATATTTATCTTCGACTTTGTCCCACTACGTGGCCAACATGAGCTAATTAAGTCAGCAACACAGTAACATCACCCTTTTAAGAGATACAAGAATTTGAGATCCTTACAGCTTCTTGAATAGTCTTCACAATCTCTGGCGGCTCACCAACAGTGAGCTCAGTTATGGTAATTTCTGCTGCGGGTGCCTCTCTTGTGGTAGCCATTGCCATAACATTGCGAGCAAACTTGCGACCTGAAAGCATCAAACTAGAAAAATCACCTTCTCCTAGATAACACTAGCTAGAAATAGGCAACATATGTGATTCAACAAGTGTTGAAGTTTTGGAAATTTCATATTGACTATTAACTAGTAATATGATCAAAATAGTATATATAAGTAGTGAATAATATTTTTTTTCTTTAACTAATTTTTAGGATTGAGTTACAGAAAGCAGTGGAAAAGCTTTTTGTAATTGACTTACAGAAAGCAGTGGTCTTCCAAGTGGAAGACTGCACAGGTGGAGGAGGAAGGGTTACACATTGTGGGGAAGAAGTTGGTGATTGTCTTGGAGCCTTGGCATCAACAAGAGTGGATGAAGAGGATACAGAGAGAGTGGAGGAGGAGGTTGAGGCCATTGCTAGTGAATCCCTGCAAGTTGTACTTTTACTGTCTTGTGAAGGATTCTGAGGCCACCAGGCAAAGAATATAGATTATGTTGTTGAGATATTTCTTCTGCTTCTAATTTTTCTTGGCATGTCAATGTCAGTGGTGTTTGATAATCTGCCAAAGGAGTGTGGAGATCCTTCTGCCACAGTTTCAAGTGCTGAACCACTCATTTCTTTTCGTTTTGGATAGTGTGATGACATGGCTGCAAGATAGGGCTTTTATGGTCTTTCATTGGATAGGAGGTTTCTGGTTGCCCTTTTTGACCTGAAAACCCTTCCAAGTTACAAGGGTTAACTTCTCCGTAAAAAAACGGCAGCACAAAATATCTGATACTGGGTGAGATTTTTTTTTTTCCATCATGTGATAAAAATATAATATTTATCCTTTTCTTCTATATTAATTTTTTTTAAACTTAAGTTATTATCCAAAATAAAATCTGCTTTTTTCAATTACATTTTTTATTTATAAAATTTAAATATAAATACTTAAAAGATTTGAGCTTAATATTTTTCAAATTAACGTAATGACTGATATGAGGTGTACTTGTTATGGTTAGAAAATGTTTTGGAATGACTTAGGAGAAAAAAAAAAAGAATTCTCGAATTATTTTGATAATTGGTAGGGTAATCACAACCAACCATTTTGTTTGAGATGGTTAAGGGGATGCGTCAAGGGTACAAAGATAATGGCCCTTGTCAGAAAACAGAGGAAAAATAAAACAACGGATAATGGCTGAAGACGCTATGGACGCTACGGTGGACAAGTGAGACATCTAGTTTAGGATGGGAAAATATTTTATACTGGTTAGATATATTAATTAAATATTTAATTATTAGAATTGTTTAACATTTTTAAACAGTGAAGTTTCATTTTTAAAATTTTTGTAATTTGTTGTTTTTAATGAAAATCTTAAGTAAATTAAAATTGGGTCTTGGGGTTTTTAAAGTTAAAATAGATCTTCAAATTCAACAAGCACTTAAGACGTGTTTATAAATTAGTTACTAACAAAATTTGTATAATTAGTTGAATTCTTATTTATTTTATTTCTTAATAAAGAATTAAAAAAAACAATTGATTGTGTTTTGAAGAAAAATCTCAACTTCTTTTGTCTTTTTTGTCGTTTGTAATGTTTTGGAACAAAACATATAAATAAGAAAAAATGTTGATTTGGGGGTGGTTGTGATTTTTGGTACGTGTGAATGAAAAATTGAAGGTTTGTGTGTGCCCCTGTGGTTGTAGATGGTGGAAGAGGGTGAAGAAAGGAAAGGGTAGTTGGGGTTATGATTGAGGATGAATTTGAGAAATTATTTATAGTTGTTGTGTCGTGGGAAAGTGCTATTTTGGTGTGTTTGATGATGGGAACGAGGAATGATGCTCAGGAAGCAACAATTTTTTCATCAAGGTAACAATGATGGTGGAAACACAAATATGACAATGATTCAGTAGTGCAATGCTCTTTTAGTGAAAATCTATTTAGATTTTTATGTTCTTTTAGTGAGGACCTTGACATCATTATGTTATATTTAAAAAAATAACTAATCACTTATAAAAAAATTTCGATTGCAACTTATTATATTTATTTATAGGATATACTTAAATAAACTTTTTTATAACTACTTAAAAGAGAATATAATAAAAAGTTAAAATGAAATTAGTTTTTTTATAAATTAAAATTAATTTATATGTAAATTAATTTATTGAAATCTTTTTATATTAATTTTTTAATAAAATTTATTTTTAATTTATATATAAATTAATTTTATCTTATAAAAAATTTAATTTTTTTTTATTTTTTTCCCGTATAAATGCTCATAGAAATTTTTTTTCCAAATAAATCCATAAACAATGATCCACAGTATACCAAAGTTTTTTTTCACCTCACTTTAGAATTCATCACTTTGTTAGCCTATAACTTGCATCATGTCAACCAAAATTAGGAAGAAGAAAAACTCATAATTAATCATTGAATAAAAGGAAAAATATATTTGAAGATTTTTTCCATCACAAATACTTAGAACATCTACCATAAGAGTTGTTTAACTATATTATATGTTTGTTTATCAATAAAAAAAATTAATATGTCATATATAATTTTAGATTGCTTAAAATTAAACAAATGTTTATATAAACAATTGTTTATTATAAGTTTTTTAGCATGTGTAGTATGTACATATAAAAGAAAAAAAAATATGAGATGTGAAAGTATATATATATATATATATATATATATATATATATATATATATATATATATATATATATATATATATATATATATATATATATATGAATTAAACAACTTATTGATAAGAATTTTTATTAAGTAAAATTTTATTTAATTACTTAAAATTAGATAATATATATAGACCCACTTAAAAGAGGCAGAAAAATACTTATATATAACTAAACAACTGTCAATACAAGAGTCTTCTGGTTTAACTCTTATATAAAAAGTAAAAACACTAAAACAGCTCCTCTCCTATTTGTGTTATATAACTATATATAATCTTTTTCTTGTCTATGACCGCACATATTCTCCATCCTATTTCAATTGGGAACATTTACTTAAAGGAAATCGTACATATAACATTAGAACTAACCCTATCAGTATGCGCATAAATAATCTTTTGAGTGGAATAAATAGATAATAATAGAACAATATATTTTATAAAAATTAATTATCAGTAAGCATTAATAACCAAAACCCTTTTATATTTGTTGCATTTAAAACTTGGTTTTTATCCGGTTATAAATGTATGAGAATAAAACTAATATAAATTTATATTTTATTACATTGGAGGGATAGTATAATATTTGGATATTTTTAGAAAGCTCAAATCTCATGGTCGAAGATCATTAATTGACACTTAGCCTAGTCCAAGTTGTTGATGCTGACAGATTTTCATTTTGGTAGGTTCATTTATCGTCTTGTAACAAGTCCACAACAGATAATTAACCAAATAAGAGAGGCAAAGGCACCTTATATCTCAACATCATAGCTTTGTGGACTTGTTTTAGGTACCCATTGTTACTACAACTATACCTGACAATAGCTATTAAAGAAAATAGAGAATACCAGAAAACCAAAGTTTAATGAGGTTCGGCAAATTAAGCCTACGTCTTCGGACACTATCAAAATAATATTTCACTAAAGAAGAAATATTACAAATAGAGAGAATGGAGACTACTAAGCAAATAAAAGAGGAAATGCTTAAGTAGTTAGTATATACCAACTAAGATGAGGGGTTTTCATTTTATAACTAAAACAAAAGGCCCATATTTCAATTATTTCCGATGTGGGATTGAAAATCCCAATTGTGAGCCATAAAGTCAACACCCATAGTCTAGTGTTCTAAATTAACTTCACTTCTTATGGAATTTAAGATTTCGAGGGAAAATAAAAAAGAAATTCGACATTTATAACACATCCAACGATTTAATTAGAAATTAACACAACTTAGCTTTTCAAATAAGCCGTCGGAATTTGTATATATTATATTTTCATTCATATGTAATTTTATCCTTTTTATTTTAATTTTCATCTTTTTATTATATCACATTATTTATTACATATCTCTCTTCTTCCCCCTTCTCTAAAAAAATAAGATATGTACTCACGAAGAATAAAGATTCCTTTATATATATTTTTGGACTATAGATAATAGACATACGGGATGCGTCATTTTCAGCTTTGTCTCAAATCTAAATTATAGCAAGCGTCAGTATGACATTATTCTAGTTCTAGTGAATTACAATTACCAGTGTAGAATCTGTCTTTCCAAGCAAAATTTTGATGTCACGTCCACATTGTAAAATTCTACTGTCAAGAGTTTCCTTAATTGAATATTAAAAAATTAACACGGAATTATAATACTATATATACTTTTTTATTATTTTATTTTTTATACAGACGTTTTAAAAATATATTACAAAATTTTAAAAAGTATAATTTTGTTTGTTGATATACTTTTGTGTTCAGGAAACAATTTTTCATTATCAAAGCTTATATAGATAATTTTCTCTGTATTTTTTTTATCAAAATTTAATTATGAAATCACGTTGAAAATTTTGAAATGCAAGATTAAGCAATTTGTGGGTGTAACTATGAATGTGATCCTTATTGTTGGGAAGGTAGACTTACAATTTGGTCGTAAATTGGATTGTTTTAGTCATGTAAATGTGTAATAGATGTGGATACGGTTCTTTACGTGAAAATAACTTAAAAGAAATCCATGTTAAAAATAATTAAAAATATTGAAATGTGTACTAAACTTAATTTTAATTATAAATTTTACATTATAATAGGTGCTAGGATGAACTCACCACTTCACGTCAAATTAAAAAAAAGAACATGCAAATCCAAACATTCATTTAAATAATCTCTGGTTGTAATCAGCTATATTTCTTGATTTATCGTTGGAATCTAATCAAATTGAAAAGTGTGCGAGTGTTAGTAATATTTTTAATGTGGTGATTAATTTTTATAAATAAATAAAAAAAAGGTATACTCCTTGATATGGTTTTATCATTCAATAATTTATCTGTCGAAGCCCATCGTGAAATTGAATGATGGTGCCATGAACTCAAGGCCAAAAGAAGGAAGCAGAAAGTGTGCACAAATGAAATGATGAAACTTCTTTCATCACGTAATGTCAAGAATATGAAAAGAGGAGAATCATTCCCTTTTATGTAATGATGAGAATTCCAAAGTGGCTGAAGTTGCTAGGGCCCCTACACCCTACCTTATCTTAGCCGTATTACCATTACCAATCACACAGTTAAGTAAATTTGCATCTTTCGATGAAAATCAATGTTAGTATTAGGTGTAATATGTGGAATAAGTTAGATAATTTGAATGTCCAATGAAGATCAATATATTACACTACGGGATATAATAAACACAATCATGCAGAATATGTTTGGACTCCAAATTAACTTATATAGTGTGACTGCATATTTTATGCTACAGGAGTTAACCCACATCTAAGCTCCTACAATACCTAAGAAAGAAAAATAAATAAATATATTCTAATAAAATATGAAATAGTAGAGTAGCTACAAATAGTATATATAATCTCGATGAGCCACCTACATGGTCACATCCATAACTGGTTGCCCTCTGTTCCCTGTTTCCCAGCCATTGTGCCATCTGTCTTGCAAATATGTTACCCACTCTCCCCAAGTTCAACCAAATGAACTTTAGCTATCATTAATGGATCTAAATATATGATTAACTGCTTCTGCAATTTCACTTGCTGAGACTACTTTACTGTCTTCTTCAATCTACATCACCACGCATCTATTTAGCGCCTCACAATTAAAAACACTCAATTCATGAATGGTGTAATTTATTTCATATCAAAATAAGACGGAAATAATACTGGCAATATTTTAATATTTTATTTATTATTGATTAAACTTTGTTAACAATAATAAAAGTTATGAGAAAAATAAAAAATAAATTAACTAAAATTTATAATTTTTAATAAATTCTTATCAATAAAAAAAAATTACTAAAATAACTAAGATCTACATAGTATCGGTGAGAAATTAGATAGTATCTACAAGATCCTACATTTTAATATTGTTGTTGTGATTATATTTTCTTATTTTATAAAAAAAAATTAGACAGTATCTACAAGATCCTACATTCTAATATTATTGTTGTCATTATATTTTCTTATTTTATAAAAAAAATTTATGTTAACATTTCTTGTAAAATTAAATAACTTCATAAAAAATAATCAATTTTAATTTTTAGGTATTTAAAAATAATTAATACAATTTTTAATTATACCAATAATTTACAATAGAGTATGTTAAAATTTATTTTTACTTTAAGGTAAGTTAGACGTCTGGTAAATTTATTTTATACACTTAATCAATTACAAATACTATTAGTATTGATGTAATTTTTAAAGTAATTACATAATTTATAATTAAATAAAAATATAGTACATAATCTATTTTTTATTTATTTCATTTAAAAAAAAAGTCTAACGGTGATGCAATAATAATACAGCATCAGAAAAGTACAGTGACTTAATTCCACTTAGAAGATTTGACTAAAAAAAAAGTGAAAAGACAAAGTAATACCTTGAGATTGAAAGAGTAGAGAACTGTAGCATCTGAGGATGTGATGTTGAGATGCAAAACAGTTAGCCTAAGGTCCTCCAAGGCAACGATAGCTTTAATCAATTGCCCAGGTCTCCTTAAGCACTGAATTTTCAAGTTCACATGGGTTTGAATCACAGTTACATCTACAGCTACTGCCTCTGAGTTCTTCTCTGCCTTAACCTCACCCTCACACTTTACTTCTTCATAATCATGTTCAAACAACTCGCTGGAGCCAACCTCTTCTTTGTTCCTCACTCTCTTTTGTGCCTCCATGGATTGAACTAACTGCTCTAATTCCTTCACAAAATCTATTGCTCCTCCAATTATTGATGCATGGTCACCCTATCCCATCAAAGAGTTCAAACATCACCATAACTAAACCAGAAAAGAGTAATATTGATTTCAAAAAAATTTCACCCTATTTCTTTTACAATTCATTTTTTCTGTTTCTTTTTATCTCACTTTTTTCTTTTCTTTTTTCTATTTATTTCCTTGTGTAAAAAGTTTCGAGAAAAGAACGAACATCCTAAAAATAGTAGTGCATATTTTGATTAAAATTTACATCAGTTTGTATGAACTTAATTTTGCAAACTGAATTTCCAAAAGTAACTCCTTTTTAAATTGAGTTTAAGACAAAATTGAGGCAAAAGTCAGTTTATAATATAAAAATCAAACAAAATACTTGTTCAATTTAAGTTTTTGAGTGGATGTTGGGACTTGTAACTAATACCAAACTCTGCCTTACTCACGGAAAATTGTAGTAAAAAGATTGGATTTTTGAGAAGAATAAAGCTAAAGAAGTGATTTAGAGGAAATGGGGTGGGGTCCCTACCCTTTGAACATAGGAAGAGGGCATGAGGGATTTGAGCACAGCGAGATGATGAGTGATTTGGCGTCGCCTGTTGCGTTCCATTTCAATGTGAGTCATGCGCCGCTTCTCAGCGTCTTCCTTGTTCTTGGTTTTTCTCTTTCTCCGTTTCCTTGTACTTGTTTTAGACTCTCTATGCCTACAATCTTCAAGTTCGTTGCTTTGGGGTAGGTCATGTGTGACGCAGCTCTCGACCAGTGTCTCCAAGTTTGGTTCTTTGAAAGGGATAAATTCTGGGGACTCTAAACTCTCAACCATATGAAAGAATGACATGTTAATAGTAATTCTCAAGCTCTCTGCACCAACCAAACTATTTATTTCCAAAGAACTGCAGCATTAATTAGGTGGATATTTCGTTTTCACAACCCAACCTTTTCCCAAAACAAGTAACACAGATACGCTTTAGTCAATAATGGAGAAAAGTGGGAAATAAAAGATGAACGACACACACAGGAGGAATTGAGAATTGAGAATGAGGGGTCCTTCAAACCTCTCTCCATTTTCACTGATCCAACTATATCATATCTTAAATATTTTTTCACTTCAACATTCTTCTACCAACAAAGGAGGAATAGTAATAAATGTAATCCCCGAGAAGATACAATATATTCCTCTGTTTACTACTATCGCTTAATTTAAGATGCTCTCCTTATCTTATATAGAGTCTAATAAGTGCTCTTCTGCTTCAGAGAGAGAAGAGGTTCAAAGTTCAAACAGACAAGGAGAAATGAGGAGGGATGTGGTAAGAAATGAAAGATGAAAATTTCTCAAGTGGGTTTTATAAAAAGGTATTGTTGATTTTTAATTTATTATTTATTTTTATATCAATTTGATTCTTTTTTATTTATATTTTCTTATTTTATAATAAATAATTAAGAATATTTAATATTTTAAAATGATAATTAAAATAAAATAATTTTGTTTCTATAACATCAAATGACATAGCACAAAAAATATAAAATAAAATAAAAATTACACACGCATCCTAAAATCTTCTTAAATAATATTCATACTTTTTTTAGATTATAAATAGACACTCACACGTTCTTGTTTTATTTAACAGTGGCACACCCTTTTTTAATGTTATTTAAGAGAAAAGTTTGTGTTTTAAAAATAAACAGGAGTGTTAGTTAGATTTAAGAATACTTAAGCAAAGGTAAGTTAAACTTTTCCTAAATTAAAAGATGAAATGTGAGAGGTTAGGGTTGCAGCAGGAAGAGAGAAACAGGGGGAAGATTGTCTGGTTTGGTTACAGAGTCCCCAAGCATTATTGGCGGTGGCAGCGGTGACACAAAGTTGTGGCACTCTCTCTCTCTCTCTCTCTCTCATGGACATGGCTGCAACAATGCAAGTACAAATCCAACAACATAACACTGTTGCTCAACCGTTTGTTTGATACCATTGCAGCAACCAACACTATGCTCAATGACTATCCCTTCCACATCATTCATTTTAACCTTATTACCTCATCATATCCCATAGCCTAACTTGTTCTTTTATTAATGTAATTTACTGTATCAACTATTAAATTTCGTTATCATTTTGACGGTGCTATCACTAAACTCGAAACGAAGTAAATTGCAAATGGAATTACAAGTATATGCTTTATTAATATTCTTAAATAGCTAGGATGTGTACCAATTGAACACTATAGTCATAATATGAACAATTTTGAGCTAATTTGCTTTATGCTTTCATGGAACTTGCGGAAATTAGTAGTAGAAAATTGCTATTATGCGAGCGACGTAATATTGAGGTTGAGTAAAAAGACTGTTCAACCATATATCTTCATTTTTCAATGCTTGTAAAAAATGGTAAGATAACATTAACATCGTTTATAGCATGTTTTTAAACTAATACAATGCATGCTGACAACACCAACCACAGCCTACAAATGATTCCGAGAAGTTGCATTTTTACAAGATAAAAAGTAATTAAAGTTCTGTTATCGTGTTAAATTTCATTGACAAATAATTGAAGTTGTCGCATTTCCTGAACAGTGAAGAATTTCTTGTTCGAGTTGATGGGAAGGGAAGGTTAAAACAAAACGCCCCCAGTAAGACAGACAGACAGAATTTTAGTTTATAAGGAAAACTGGTGATAAGCTTTACGTTTCATGTGGCTGTGACAGACAGAATTTGTCAATTATAGAATCCAAAAACTGGTTAGTACCCCGGTAGGGACTTATTTGTCTCCCACTCACTCCTAGCCGTGACACTAACAAACAAAACTTGCATATGAAGATGGGGTATTTATTTCGGATCATTTTAATATTTTGCTCCTAATTTTAGTTTTATATGACTTTAAATTCTATAATAAAAATTAGTGTAAATTATACCCTCTTTTCTTAAAAGACTCTTTCCTTCTAATTTTGAAATCAAATTTCCTTTTCATAGATGAAATGAGCTATACATTAGTTTATTTTAATGTAAATAAACCTTTTAATAATGACAAATAATTAAGAACAAGTCTATATATCAAGGACTTCTTTTTTCTATTTATTTATGCAATTTTTAATGTTATTAACAACTAATCTAAATACTTTATTATTGATTTGAGGGTATTTAGGTCGCTCTATCTTATAACAACACATTGCTGTGGAAAAACTGAGGTATATGGATAGAATTAGAAATGACTTATACGTAGATGAACCAAAAATATTATATTTTTGTCATTATATATGAAACTCGTTTTCAACTTGGACTTTTACATTTCATGAAGTTAGTTAGTATAAGTCTAACCAATAGTATTATAACATGAACATATGACGAGGACCAAATTAAAAATAATGCACTATGTCTGCATTCACTTGTGGTCTGATTTCAAGTGTAATGGCCCATATATGCAACTCATGAACTGCCATCATTTCGCAGCATATTGATAGTTGTCCCCAACACAATGACTGAAAAGACTAATGTGCAAATAAAATCACCCAGGATTGTACCACATGATGGCTCCCCCAACACTCTGGATAAGCCCCTTGTACATTTATGTTCCATCTCTTTTGAGTCATGTAATCTTCATCAGTATCATGGTGCCAATCTTCTAATGGCTTCATCAGTCAAATTGTAAGGCTATTGGCTTTAATGCCACCACTTCCACATGGACGTTGATCGTTCCATCTGAATTATAACAACAATGGAAATGTAATATATGACAAGCTTCGCTTCACAATGTAATCTGCAACAGCGACTTACTTAGCTGGCTTTGAGCTTGTTGAGGTTGCATCTTCCAAACACAAACTTGGGTTCAAACACTAGCTATGAGAACTCTGTATTCTGTAAAAAGAGAAAGAGGAAGAAAAAATCAGAGGTTAGCACTCGGCATATTCCTAAAAACTTAGATGATATACGATACACACCAATTGATCCAACAACAACAAAAAGAATTTTCTCTTTTTTTGTCAAAACCCAATAGTTGGATGATCGAAAAGATTACGTTATCTGAATAGGCCAATGCTTGACGATTACCCAACTAACCCTCCAAGAAGAAGACGTAACGTTCAATGATTCAGCCATACACGCAACGCAACAATCCCAGAATGAAAATATCCACCAATTTGATTTCTCCTTTTACAACAAAAATTTTGGACATGCATATCATCGTAGCATATGCTATATAAATATAGATATCATTAATTTTGGTTTTCTATCATGGGATAGTAAGTCAGATCCGAATTGAATTATACAAAGATAACAGGTCAGGGACTAATCTCCTGCCATTGATTGTACTTTCCTGAATTTGATTAAAAGTCAAAATTTGTCTTTATCTTTTTGGCACCCTTCTTATAAATGAGTTTGAGTATACTAAATAAAAGTCTAAATTTTACTTGTATATTATCTGGAAACTATTTTTAATGTAAATTTGAATTTTTTTTTAATAATTATCAGAAATCTTTTTAAATTTTAAATTGACTAGAAATATAAATAAAATAGGATATATAAATAGTAAAACAACTTTCACTTCAAGGAGATTGAATTAAATCTATACTCACATTTTAATAAGACTAAATCATTATAACTGTACTGGAGTGAAACCCTCGTTCTAAGATCAGTTCAAGAAGAATCTTGGGTTGTACAAATTTTGGAATTTGGATCCTCTGTAGGATATGCGGAAAGGAAAATTCCGCGGGAGATGTTTGTATACATATTTTACGTATAAATATTAATATATTTTAAAAAATTGTGAAGTGATTTTATACTTTTAAATTAATTTTATGAATTTAATTTTAATACATTATTAATATAAAAAAATATTATCAATTAATTAAAAATTATCCTAAATATAATTTTTTAAGTAATTATTATAAAAATAAATAATTTATAATTAGATGATAATATAAAAAAATTATACTACTTTTTATTGAGAAAATTTTAGGAAAAGGAAATGCTGGCTCAATCCAAGACAAAAGCGCTTAAAACTTTTATAGGACACTCTTGCTCCACTAACTCTGTCTCCCTCTCTCGTCTCACATGAGCAACTCAAACTTCGTAGGCTTTACACTTTATCGTTCCCAGTCCATTGGGCTATTGTAGTAAAAAGCCCGCTTATTTAAGGCATTACATTCTCAATACTAGTCAATTGACTTTTTTTTTTTTTTTTAAGAACACTAGTCGATTGATTTGCTTCGCACAAAATAAATAAATTAGTTAAACATTAAAAAAATAAGGATGATCACATTTACCATTCCATTATGCATGTTACACCATAATATGTATTGATATTTATTTTTTATTGGCATTTGGGGTTTTATTAATTATTTAATTAATTAATTTTATAAATGAGTATTAATCTATTATTATGAATTATTTTTTATTTTAAAATAGATTATTTACTATCAACAAATATTATTATAACACTAAACTATTGGTGAATATTATATTAAATTTTGTTTTAAAAATGACTTTGTGATGAGTTAAATTATTTATTGTGCAGTTTGTTGAAAAGTATCTACCTATTATTAAAAAATTATAAAATTTACTTCTTATTAATTAAGTTGACACAACCAAACATACTCTATAGAAAGTGGGAAGTTTGCTCTCCATACTAAAAGAAAATTTTCTTTTTTTTCAATTGAAGTAACATGAATACGAGTAAAATTCGTTACATATGTTTTATCCCTCTCTATCTCACATTGATTATCTATATATTTTTATTTTATATTTATGTATGATTTAATCATCATTTGACCTAAGTTATTCAGGATTTTAGAATATGTTAATTCATTATATGAATAATTGTCTGATTATTTTAAATATCAATACGTATAAAATAAAATCTCCAAAATTTTAATTTTTTTATTTACTTTCATTTGTCAAACCTTTTTTTTATATACTTTTATAACTTCTCAAGTTTTTTATTTTTAATAATAAAAAATAAGATGTATTCAACTTTAACAAATTATAAAAATATATATATATATATATATATATATATATATATATATATATATATATATATATATATAATTTAGTATATATATTAATCTTAAATAAACGAAAACAAAACGTACATTGATAAAACGACCATTAAATAATTTTTTTACATATAAAGATATAGATCCAATTGTTCTTTACTCTTAATCTTGCAAATATTAATAATAAGAAGATTTGAATAATATTTTATAATCATGTTTAACTGTTGCACATTTTATTTATAATATATTTTCATTTCACTTGTCTTAATAATATTAGCACGATGTCTTTAGATTTTTATAAGAATATATAGGCAACATATTAAATGGATTACTTAGTGTAAGATGTGATTAAGTTTTTATCAAATTATTGAAGTTTTCAATTGAGGTCGATTATTTTATTAAATAAAATAATAATTTTTAATAAATTTATTATATATATATATATATAAATTAGAGCACACAAATCAGAGAACAAGACTCTGATAGCTGAATTTTCCTAACCTCGCTAAAACTTAGCGAGTACCTCTGAACACGAAAATTAGTCTCATAAATCACAATTATATTTGTAAAAATACTCAATAAGAACAATTCAATTAACTTGAGCTAAAAGGAATATTGAATTGAAGCTAACACAGTGAGGCTGAGAGCTGTGTTTATATACATCTAAAAGTGATTCCCTTGACCTACTACTAGTACTAGTTCGGTTCGGGTTCTTCATTCCACTAAACACTAATCAATCAAATCATTATCCACTCACATCGCACAAAAGAGAATCCAATACCTTGAGCACAACCCTTCGCTTTCAAAATCAAACTCCAACAACAAGATCCACGAAACTTCATAGATGCGATGCCCACCATTCTTCTTTATCTGTTTTTTTTTTTAAATTCTTTTTTATCTATTTATTCGTTTAAAATTTTGAGATATAATGTTAATTATTGTATTTTTAATTATACCTTCACCCTTATCTATTATTTCAGTTTCTTTTTATATATTTATAACTTTTTAAAAATATCATTTATTTGTCATTTTAAGAGAAAAAATATATACATCAATAACATAAAATTCTTTTATATTATCATATAATCACAAATCACTACTTTATTGATTTTAATAATAATTAATTTAAAAATTACACAACAATTTATTGTTAATTGATTATATATGTAAAAAAATTATATTAACCGTACATATCTATTAAACTATAATACTAATTATCATTTTCTTAATTATATCTTACAAAGAACAAACAGAAATAATAATTTATAAAATATTAAAATAATAAATAAGAGGGATATGAGACATCTTAAGAAATTATAAATAAGAGGGATACGAGACATCTTAAGAAATTATAAATAATTTTAATATAAATAAATCACCTTTCTTAATATGTGAGACATAACCTTAACAACAAATAAAAAGAGACATAGAAAATAATTGTTAAATATCTTATTTACTTATAATAAATAAGGGAAATAATAATTGAATTTACTTATAAATAAGAGAAATAATAATAAAAGTCAGTCATAGAAAGTTAAGCACTTTTGTACAATTACATCCCTATATTAAAAAAATTAATAAATTTACGTACTTAATAATTTGTAATTAAATAACCAAATTTATACGGTTCAATATACAGGTCATTTTCCTAATAAAAAAACAAAAAAAATGTTCATTAATTATTTGATCATCTCATAACCCATTTCATTCTCTAAAACACCACTTGTCACTTATCCGTTCTTAATCAGGACCAACCCCATCTAAGCAACAAGCACGATTTATAAGTGGAACTACTTTACTGCACTGCTTAAGGAATTTTTAAGGTAGCAATTGATGGATGCAAATGGTTAAGCGAGGAGCAAATAAGTTCTAAAGCCTGCTTCACATATGGAGAGAAATGAAAATATAGCACTTTATAGACGACTTTACCTGATACCTTACTTTGCTGCACCAAGTGCCATCGCAAACATGAGCATAGCTAAATACACAGTGCTAGCCAACAACGTTATACACTACAAATAATTTGGAGTACTAGAAGAAATAGACTCTCTGTCATTCTGATTCCTCTAAATAACCTTATACACTGCAAGTTGGAAATTCTTTCAATATCTACCTTTTGTAACACACTGAATTTGAAAAAACAGCCACCTTAAAAAATAAAATCAAAGTGGAAGAGTAGCACATTATTACACTGAATTGTAGAGAGAAAGTAGGTAGATTGGTGTTGATAATCAGACATCGACATCGCAGGTTGTAACGCCGAGAAGAGGAACTTGACCCATCAAACCTTTCTTGAAACCCATGAATAGGTCGCACTTGACGTAGAGTCCATAATGCGCAGTTTTGATGGCCCCAGCCTTCCACCTCACCCTGCCCTCAAATATGAGCTTGAGAGCCACCACCCCATAAGCCTCGTCCACCACCAACCCATTCGACACCTCCACCGACACCGGAACCTCCGTGCCTCCGACCACCGGCGACACGGACACCGAGCTGTGCTTCTCCTGGTAGAGCGGCGGCAACAAAACCTGCGGCGTTATGGCCTGATTCCTGTAGGAGACGAAGGCGGAGAACCTGTCATAGTAAATGGAGACACGCCTGTTTGGGTTCTTTATGAGGACGGAGAACTGCATGGTTGCGGACATGAGCGGCGGGGTGGTGGCGTTCAGGCCGTAGATGGCGGCGCCGATCACCGTGAAGCGGGGCTTGTGGGGACGGTAGACCAGCCAGAGGACCAGGAGAGTGATGCCGACTAGTAGGAGGAAGATGGTGATGCCTGTGCACACTGCTCGTCGAGCTCCACTGGAATTTTTCTCCTTCGACATTTTTTGGTATTCACTTCAGAGTTCAGTGTCTCAACTTTGATATGGACTTTAAGAGGGACACAAAAAAGATGATGAAATGGGAGTTCAATATAGAATAGGAATCTAGGAGGAAAGAATTTCATAATTTTACTTCACATTTTTGCATATATACACGTGTGGATCTCATTTTTTATACATGCAACTCTCACTCTTTTCTACATTAACAACTTTAATCGTGGAACTCATTATGCAACAATTGCTTAATTATTTTTTAGTAACTCGGACTAAAGATGCTGTAATATATCACAAAAGTCACAAATGAGAGTTGGAATTGGGTCACTTGCTATTAGAGCAGGGGACTATAGTTTCTCAACAATAACATTCGTATACCTATATACTACTTTTATATCTATTTTACCTCTTCTTTTTTTTTATCTCTCTTCTTGTTACTTTTCATTACTTTTCTCTCTTCTTTTTTCTGTCTTACTACATATGTAAACTTGTGAGTGTATATCTGTCATTTTTGTTTCTCATTTTAATTCTCATCAGTCATCACTCCTTATGTTTTTTCTCCCTCGTTTCAGCTTCTTCTTGCACTTGCTTTTATTGTCATGGGAAGATAATGAATACTGACATTAACGAAGAAAACAGAAAAAAAAATTAAAAAAAGGTTACTAGAATTTAAATTGTGGTTGAAACTGTAAAAACACATTAAACAAATAAACTTCATGCAAATGCAATTGTTGTTGCTGAGACCTCCAAAACTTCAATATTATAGTGTGGTTAAGGAGAACTACAGTTTAAAACCTTGCGTAGAAGAATTTGCGTCAAGCGTTTACTTTAAATGCAAGCAAGGTTGTCTTTTCAGTAAAGATGAAATTTCATATGACTCCCATATAAAAAGTGAATACAAGTTATTTACAATGATTCACATAAAATTTCGTTCAATAATAAAAAGCATACATAATTATTAATATTCTATCCTATAATTAGTTATCCCCGAACGAAAAGATAAATCAATATTAATTCATTTGTGACAAATACTGGAAAATCTAAAGTTTAATTGAATCAAGTGCCTCATTTAATTTCTTCACGGTAAGCTACACAATTAGCTTTCATGCTGCTTACGTTAGTTGACCCCAACAGTCAAACCTATAATGAAAATCAAATGTGGACCCAACAAAGTTCACCGCTTTCTTATGCAATTTGTGTTTAAAAACAAAAAGAATAACTTCCTTTTTTTATTTTAGCATATGGGGCAGGTGGGGGTGCTTTTATTTATTTTTTCTCGAAAATAAATGAAGCATTAAAAGAGGAACAAAAGTAGAGGAGGAAGGGGAACGGAATGAAGAGCTGAAGGATGTGGCTCAATTTGACTACTTTCGCCGACAAAAGGAGATAAGCTTGGACTTAGAAAATGAACAGTTTCTGCATGCTATGATAAAGAGATGAGATAACACTTGATTATGTGTTTTCTCTTCAATTATACACACGTTTGGACCATGCCTCGTCAGATCCTACAGCAAGCTCAACATGCTGTGTCCCACAACTGGTATGCACGCGTCACATACAATTTATACGCATCAGATATGCTCACTATTTATGCTTTCGGTGGAAAAACACTGCCCCGTTTTCACACAGATTTACTCTTCTGTATGGATGTATTTACAACTGGAGCCAAGTGTTCTCCATGTTAAGACGGAATTAGGAAAACATCGCTTGGCGATCACTTCAAATGGAATTAATGGAACACTTAGAAAGAGAAATGAATTAGGAAAAGAAAAGTGGAATTAATGGAGCACTTAAGAGAAATGAATTAGGAAAAGAAAAGTGGAGTACATGAACGGCGTAAACGGCATAACATAGAATTGCTTTTACAAATCATAAAGGGACTTCAGAGGCCAAAGCTCCAACGTGAAATGTTCCAGGAGTCTTCAGTAGTGACTACTGAAGAATCTCAAACAGATTACGCTTGATGTGCAACCAAGACTTAATATTTTAATCGGTGCTCAAATGATCAATGTAAAGATTAAAAGATCGTTGCCAAGATAAAAAGGTATTTCAATTTCCAACCTTTCAAGACAGAAGCATACTGCCTATACTATATAACGATAGCCCTATATTAGTATTCAATCAAGAAAACATATACACGAGGTAAATCAAAACTTTAGATCAATCCTACTAAAATAATTACAATCCTACAGTCTAAGAGACAACCAATATAACAAGCCATAAGAAAATACTAACAATGCTAAGAGGATACATATTTCACCAGACACACTAGACCCTACAATTAATCCTTGTCGAGAGACGCAAAATCAGCTTTTGAAGTCAAACTGTAATTCAATGATGAAGGTAATTTGAAACAACAATTTCAAAAACCACCACCCGCATCTGCTACTGGATGATCATTGTGCACTTGGCGAACAAACTGCCCTTTCACCCGAGGACGCTGCTCTGCCAATCTCTTCCGACTTTGATATCGCACCTGGGCAAGAAATTTGAGTATTAATCATCTGAAAGGATCTTCCAAATATGTCAGTCTAAGCAACTTAGACAAGAAAGTAATCAGATTCAAGATGGTTAGATTTTAGTTAAAATATGATATAGGAGTTTCCAAATTGACTAAAACCGCTAATAGCATCAATGATAAATTAATTAAGTTTCAAATCCTAAATTCTGGCAATTTCAGGAATACATGGCAGCAAGTAATTGCATGATGCCCCCATTGTACATTTACCATAAATCTTTAGAGAGTAGCTCTTTTCAGAAGCAGTAATAGCACCTTTGCAATACCTTTTTCTCATAGCACCTGTCTTTCCGCTTCAGTCGGAACTTTGTTAGAGCTGCTTCTCGTTGGCTGGTGCGTTGAGAATCTGTCCCTATGAATCCATCATAACTACAGTGCCCACTATCAATAAAACTGTCCTTGGCTACCTTAGCTGAAGTAGCATTTCCATCACTTCTGTATACACCACTACTATTATGATTTGTTGTATCATGGTAAAAACTAGTACCAGCACTCTGACCAGCAGCAGGAGAGTCATGTGTCTCACAATCTAAATTACTTCGATCATTTACATTTTGATCAAAAGCACGGGTTGCATCATCCGACCAGGGATAACGTTCTGAGTTGTGACTTTGAGGATTGGACTGGGAAGAAGTACTTGCGGGAAATGGAGAAGTCTCTTTCTGGCACTTCAATTTTGGAGTCCATATGGAATTGACACTTGATTGTGCACAAAGCTTAGAAGGGAAAACATTACCATTTCCCGTAGACTTGTGATCAGAAGTAACCCCAGTAGCAGGAAACAATCCAAGTTGACCGTTTGGTAATTTTAGATCAACTTGTCCAGACTGACCAATGACCAGAGTGGTGCTTTTCTCCTGATTTTGATTTAGTCCACCATGTTGGTGAGAAGTATATGCATTTTCAGAAAATTTATGAGATTCATGAGAATTTTCACTGGCATTTGTTAATTTAGCAGAGATAGTTGATGGTGTTGGAAAAAGGGGCTGCAACAACTTACTACTACAATACCTGCAGATAAGAATTTTATCAGTATCATCAGAAATTCTCTAATGTATTTATGAAAAGCTCAATAGGAAACATGCTTCGGAATGCAAGAATTGAAACTGATTTCTTGACCCAGAAAAAAAAGTCCAATTATGTACAGGTCTACTCTCCCCCCCCCCCAAAAAAAAAGGCTTTCAGATTTGGGAAGTATTGTCCAAATTGCTGTGGCTGAGGAAAAAACACAACAATATATCTGGTTTCTATCTACAGGCTTGGCCAAATTATACATGCTCTCAAAATGGTTTTATATCACCATTTAGTCATCTTTTAACACCATTAGTCCTACATGTAGAACAAAATTATAAAAACCAAAGATAAACTCCATTTCCCTGAATAAAGTTTGTCACTTTGTTAGAACAAGGAAAGGTTTGTACAAAACCTATCTTCAGTACTTGGTTAAGAATTAAAAAAATCACAACCAAATAGTGAACTCACCGAGAAAAGGCAGAAGCATTTGAATGGTTCAATATTTGCCTTTCCTCAGATGTAGCATTACATGAGCTGCCAGCAAAATCTCTTCTTAAAGAAAGTTCCAATTGTGTATCAAAATCAAACTTAGCAGTGTTACCACAACTGAAACTACATTTTTCAGCAGTGCTCTTTGGAAGATTCTTGAACATAGCAATCAAGTCGATAGCTCCGGTAGAAGGATCTACCAGTTCATCACTGCATCCATGAATATCTGCATTTTTCTGAGGATTGGCTTTGCTCAACTCTATTCTTAGAACTTCATCTTGATTTTCTGTTTCACGAAAATCATAGCCTTGACCTAACCTTAAACCTGTTGGTTTAAAAGTTTTGTCGCACCTTGCAGCTTCTGATATAAATATTGACTTCTCTGCAATACATGCTAACTGTCACTAAGTAACAAAATAAGGACCAAAAACTTGAACAAAAGTACAAAAAAATAAAAAAGTTGCATACCTCCAGCTTCATCATTAGGCTTATCCGATTCCCTTTCACATTTAGTATAGTTTTCATGATTCACTGTGTCACTATTGCTCAAATTTGAAGAGCTCTTCAACTGCGATATATCCTGCATATTTTCCATGTATGTTCTCTCAGCTTCCAAAAATGGCGATGTACAAGTGCTCTGCACAGGAGTTGGCAAAAGATGCAGTTTCTATGTGAAATTTCATGAAGCCAGCCTAATCTAGAAAGGAAAATTTCCCAAGTTGGGAGAAGAGTGGCTTCATATATGCATTGTAGAAGGAATCCTAGGTTTATGTCTTTGTATGTTATTCAGGTCAAGCAATGAAAGTATAGATAGAACTTTAGAAATGAAATCAGCACAATTAAAAGTTAACTGCTTTTTCACACCTAACACACTGAAATCTGAGAAGTTGGCATATCTAACAATCATATTGCAGCTTATTATTTCAATGAAATTTTAGGGGCTGGGGGAGGAAAAACTTACTTGAGCCTCACTTGTTTTCTCACTGCATTCATTATTTTTTGGTGTAGAAGCCACAGAACCACTAGAATCATTGCTTGTAGCATGGTTTTCTGCAGCAACACCAAGTTTAATCTGTGGCAGTGTTAAATTTTGGGGAGGCCTGCTACTAATCTGTATAAAAAATATAAATTGAAACAAGAATAGCAAGGTAAATATAAGTCAAATTAGTAAGCCCACAGTAATATACAAATGATATATCAAAATGTTGCCAGAATAAAATTGAAGAGTATGACGTACAGCATGCCTTCTCCATACATGCTGCCACAAGTTTCTTAGCTCATTCCTGCGAACAGGCTTTATAAGAAAATCGGCTGCACCTTTTAACATGCACTTGAACACCATGCTAACTGAATCATGAGAAGACATCACTGCAAAACATGAGTTGAGAATAAATTTGAGTCCATTAGCGATATCTAACTATTAATAATTAAGGCCACACAGTAGCAAGTCAACACATACTTATGACAGGAATGTTTTTGCAAATGTCATGCTCCATGATTAAAGTAAGAAGTGAAAATCCAGATATTAATGGCAAATCCACTTCTGTTAATATGAGATCTATGTCAGATGCTTTGTTCTTCAACGTCTCCCATGCCTTTAAGCCATCACAAACAGCAGCAACTGCATGTAAAAATTACCGTTAAGAAGTTCATAAGCATCTTGAGCTTAAAGGTAAAAAATTCATCTTCCACACACTAGCTTGGAAGAAAATAACTTTCACAGTGCCTACAATATACAATAAACATATTTTCATGCAGTAAAGCTACCCATTATATTTAATTAAAAAAATAACCATTATTTAGTTCATGTACGTCGTGATTGGTTTATTTTTGCAGTTAAATTAAGGTTCTAGGCCAAAAGGTCTCCACTGAGCATTTTGAAGATGGATTTTCTCATAACAAAGTGAAGGTGTATCATGTTCTTCATGAAGCTAATTCATGCGTGGATTTCTTCGCTAAGCTGGACATGCTGGAAAACGACCACATGAAGCTGTAAGTGGATCAAACCAGAATGATAGCCAGTTAGATCAAACCTATAAAACTGAAATATATCTTGATCCACGACTCTCGAAAATAATGTTGTTTGGTGTTTTATCCTTATATTGTTGTTGTGTTGACTTACTATATTTGTGATAGCAATTCGATGCCGTTAGAGACACAGACCTCACTGTTTTTCTCCACGATTCTACTTTACATGCATGATAACAAAAATGCAGTTCAATGTGGCATGACCTCAAAACCAGGAATCTCTGCCTTACAAGCTCAAAGAGCAGAGAACTTTTCAAAACGTCGATTGATAATAATGAATCAATTTTGGAAAAAGTAAAGAAAAGAAAAGAAAACCTTTGTAACTGCATTTACGGAGAAGCGCAGCAATGATCTGTCGTGTAGAATCATCAGCTTCGACAAGCAAGACTCGAAGCACCATCCGAGGCAGAAAGCGTTCCCAGCGAACCGCGGAGGCATTGTTGCTCTGTTCTTCCTGCGTCTGCATCACAGCCTCGTCACCCATTCTCAAACAAACTGCATTAATTAATTAAACACATAAAACACCAAAGCCCTAATTGAAAGCCAAAAAAGGAAGAAGAAAGAAGAAGCAGCAAAATCCACCTCATGCTTAGTCTTAAGTTGAGCAGTGAAAATATCTGTAAAGTCCGCTAAATTGAGTGGACGGAAAGAGAGAGAGAATTTCGCAATTTTCAAACCGCCTTCAATACTCGTAACCTCGCCTCACAACCGCGAAAATCTTACAAAATATCTTCTCATGGCATTCCAGATACATAGATACACGTCAATGTCATCACTCTCTCAACTCCCATTCCATTCCATCTAAACGTGGCCTGTCCTTCCTCCTGCTGACGTGTCCCATTATCCACCATTGGTTTTTTGATTTTCCCCTCCCCAGTGGGATCCACCCATTAGACACGTGTATCCTTCTCGTTGCTACTTCATTCACAAAAAAAAAGAAAAAGAAAATATTTAATTTATCACATGACTACATGATGAGCCACGACTTTAACAATGTTACTCTGCCAGATATTTTTTGCGGAGGAGTGCCACGTCAGTAATGCGCTTGGGAGCTCCGAGTCCTGGTGGCCACTGTGACACGTGGAACCTCCTTCATTTTGTGGCTCTCCTCCGCTCAGTTTGTTTCTCCTGAAGCACCCACCACACGCCCATCGCATCTTTTTCTTCAATGATGCTCAATTATTTATTTCCTTTCTTTCTCTCTCTTGCTTTTGTATTTGTCTTTGTTACCACATGTTTTCTTCTTTTAACATTTTTTCTCGCTCAACTTCGCCTCTTGTATTTGACTCACTTGACACGCAAATCTGCAAATCGGATCGTGCCAAAATTTTATTAGTGGTGCCGATGTGGTTTTTTGAATGAGACAAATTGTTTCGTAAAAAAAACTGTTTGGATAATTTCTTAATCTACTTTAAATGTGTGGAAAATTTAAAAATCTTTTGTATTTATGTATTTTAATTTTACATTTTATTAATTTTATTTAAATTATATCAATTACTTGATTCTTCACATATTTAATTATAAAATAGAAAATAAGTTATACATGTTGCAGTGCAAAATAATTTTACTTAATCAATTAATTATATATCATCCAGTAAATTTGTTAATTTTTACCATAATTATTTTAAAATTATATATAAAATAATTTTTTATTTAATGATAAAGTAAAATTATTTTAAACGTTTGGAAAATGACCATTAATTTTCTATAAAGATTATTTTTAAAAGATAGGTAAATGACCATTAAATTAATTATAAAATTCTATTCTTTTTATATGAATTTTGGATAAACTTTTTTAAGTATTTATTGAAAAAGAAAATAAAAATAAAAAGAGTATAATAAATTTCTTCACAAGCCTAAATTAGTCTATTTAGTTTTAATTTAGAAATTATTTTATTTTATTTTTTTTTATTTTTTCTTAAGTGTTTATTAAGAAATTTAATTAAACAAATTTAAAATAATCATTTTGACTGTTTTTATTTTATTTTACATCTCATGTTGAAAAAAAAAAAAGGAGAAATTCTCAAAAAAAAAGTTTACCTAAATAGATTCGTCTTTATTTTATTTTACACCTCGTGTTGAAAAAAAAAAGGAAGTGATGGAATTAATTCCATATATTTTAATTATAATAAGAACGATCATTGGTTTTAAAATTGTAATTGATTAATAAGTATCTCATGTATTATACGGATATTTTTAATTTAAATATAAAATATAAGTATCTGAAATTAAAAAGAATAAATATTACAAAATATAAGTAGTTAAATTTTGGAAAAGTTAATATCAAATAATTGTAATCATGCAAAGAAAATACAAGAAAGATTGAAGTGTTTTTAAAAAATTGAATTTTTTTTTCAAACATGTAAAATATGTAGATGATAAAGTTTACAAATATGAACAACATTATAAAAAAAACAGATATATTATCTTGTGGGTGCAGTTTTTATAAAACCTTAGTTTAAAATTTGTAATTAATATATAACCAATCATCTTGAACTACATAAAAAAAATTCACACTAATCATCTATTATATTACTATGAAATTGTTTAACCCCATATTTAACTTTTAGTACGTTAAACAACCCCATAAAAGAACCCTCAAAATGAATTATTCTCCAGCAGTGATTAGGCAAAAGTGTTGAGTTGAAAGCTGTAAATGTTCTAAACCAAATTCCTCCTCCCGTTTTTTAATTTTATTTGCTAGTCTCTTTCAACCTAACCAATCTTTTGTTACTCAACATTTGTTCATTAATAAAAATTTTCAACATAACATGTGAACATAGATTGAACTAGAAATTTAATCAAGACCTCTCACATTTTAGAAAAACTTTTCCAGACACGATTTCAGAAAACCTAAAGACATAATAACATTTAGATCTAACTAGCATAGTACGAAGGCCCAAACATTTGTATTACTGTCGACTGCCAGTGTCCCAAAGTAATATATTTTAGCGATGGATGATTAAGCTCAAAAGCAAGGAAAAGAACCATTCCCGGCTTCTGTTGTGTGGATCAGAACCGAAACCGAAGAGATGCAGAGAGCATTTGTTGGATCCAAAACCCTAACGAGCGTTGGTTGGAATCGCATCTTCTTCTCTCCGACACTACCCCTTTATCTGCAGAAGCAACAAGCTTTGTACTCCTCCAACAACGATACCCCATTGGGGTCAGCAACGCGAGTCCAGAAGCTAATAGCTTCCCAATCAGACCCTCTTCTCGCCAAAGAAATCTTTGACTTGGCCTCTCGCCAACCCAAGTTCCGCCACACTTACTCCACCTATCTCATTCTCATCCTCAAGTTGGGTCGCTCCAAACACTTGTCTCTCCTCGATCATCTCCTCCGTCGCCTCAAATCCGATTCTCACCCCATCACTCCCACCCTCTTCTCATACTTAATTAAAGTCTACGCCGAAGCCGATTTACCCGACAAAGCCCTCAGAACCTTCTACACCATTCTGCAATTCAACTGCAAGCCTCTCCCCAAACACCTTAACCGCATTCTCGAGATTCTCGTTTCCCACCGTAACTACCTCCGTCCCGCGTTTTCCCTCTTCAAAGATGCTCACAACTACGGTGTGGAACCCGACACCCAGTCCTACAACATTCTCATGCGCGCCTTCTGCCTCAACGGGGACATTAGCATTGCCTACTCGCTGTTCAACAAAATGTTTAAGCGAGACGTTGTTCCCGACACCGACTCTTACCGCATTCTTATGCAAGCCTTGTGTCGGAAGAGTCAAGTGAATGGAGCTGTTCATCTTTTCGAGGACATGCTCAACAAAGGGTTCGTTCCAGATTCTCTGACTTACACCACTTTGTTGAATAGTTTGTGCAGGAAGAAGAAGCTCAGGGAGGCTTACAAGCTTCTTTGTAGGATGAAGGTCAAAGGGTGCAACCCTGATATACTTCATTATAATACTGTCATATTGGGGTTCTGTAGAGAAGGGCGTGCTCACGATGCTTGCAAGGTTATTGCCGACATGAGGCTTAATGGCTGCTTGCCTAATCTCGTCTCCTATCGTACTTTGGTGACTGGTTTGTGTCACATGGGAATGCTTGATGAGGCTAGTAAGTATGTGGAGGAAATGCTGTCCAAGGGTTTTTCTCCTCATTTTGCTCTTGTTCACGCCTTGGTTAAGGGGTTTTGCAATGTTGGTAGAGTTGAGGATGCTTGTGGACTTCTCACCAAGTCACTTCAACATGGGGAAGCTCCTCATGCGGATACTTGGATGGTCATAATGCCTGCAATATGTGAAGTGGATGATGGTGTCAGAATCAGTGGCGCTTTGGAGGAAGTTCTTAAGATTGAAATAAAAGGGCATACTAGAATTGTCGATGCTGGCATTGGTTTGGAAAATTACTTGATTAGGAAGATACGAGACAAGTCTAGATCATCCTAAATTGTCTGTAGTATTTGCAACTTATGAGCAGGCTTTTGTCATCCATGCTGGACCTGTGAGGTATGTTGGTTACTTTCCAAGCTGTGTAGCCTACATAGAATTGCATCTTAACTATTTGCTCAAGAATCTGAAACACTTTCCGATAGTATTCAAGGTTTTCACTGACAGTGTTGCATGTCAATTGTAATTATGCAACTTGTCTGGAATGTAGAGGATAATAATTGTTAATCTGAGAGCAGATTGGAGTTCCAAGAATCGCCCTGTCCTCCAGAAGCAGGCATGGGGACTGCCTTAAACTAATGTTGGTTATTTTCTGTAAGTCATTTGAGCATTCAACATGTCCAAGCATCACTAGGCTGATATCTTAATCTCTAGAAATCATTCTTGTTCACCAATGATTTCTGACATTCTTTTTGGGACCAGTAAATCTTCCCACCCAATCATTACAGATTTAAATATGTGTATATATATATATATATATACACAAAAACAAGAAATTTCCTTATATTGGCTCTCATGTTTTGTCCTTGACCTCTAGTTGTGTACTCCCCATCAATAGGAAAATCATGTTTTAGACCATGTTAACAATTTAGCATCATGCGTTGTGATAAATGGAATAAGATAACTTCAATAAAGAAACAGATAAAAGTGTCCATGGATGGAGATAATCTCCCTACAAATAGGGAGGAGCAACTAAGCAAGTAAAAGAAAGTGAATACTTAGCCTCTACTCAAAATCACCACCCAAAACCTGAGAATAATCTCCCCTCATTCGGTTACCCTCCCTCCATATGTAACCCCTTTCTCTGTCCTCCCTTTGGACCCCTATTGCATGATCTTTGCATAACCATCCCCACTCTCTTCCACCTAGCTATTCAGTTATTTTTCCCTTTCTTTGTAAACATGATTTATGGGCCTAACAGGTTGTAATATAGAACACAATTTCAACAGTACAACTTCAAAATTACATATTGAGGATGTTATTATTGCTTTAATGTGTGATAAATAGAAGCTTGAACTTGTAGCGATCTTACTGATATTGTTTAGTAAATCTATAGAAAATTTATTAGAGAAATGCTCTCAAAGTATGCTTAAGAAATTATATTATTCATTATTTCAATTTAAGAACTATATCCTTACCTGCTCGATGCACTTGTTCTTTTAGATGTCATTTTTTGTGATCTTAGTGAGGTGATCACAGAGAGAGAACTTTGATAGTTAAATGAGACATATTTGTTATTAGCTTCTACGTCTGCTCTCTTCCCACTTTAAATAAAGTTGCAGCTATTTGGATAATTAATTCTTATTTGAACAACACTATTTGCATACTGCACAAAGTACCACTCGTATAACAACTTTAGAATAGCATAGCAGGAATGTTGTAGAACAAGAAAAATAATATTTAGATCTGTATAGGTAGCAGAATTAGAATGCAAATGTACAACAAATGATGGGTGTGAGATTTCCAAAAAAATAAATTCACTGATTGGGAAGGAAATCAGGGTGTGACGAGCTCATGGAGTAGAAGATTATGTCAATCATAAGCCAGTGGGTAAGGATCGTTCCGTCTTAAAAACAAATGCACTCATGTAGACGATTGGCATCTGATAAGCAATTTTTATAATTTATATTTTTAACTGAAACAAGACATTTTAGTAGTTGAGATAGTGTACAGATTTATAATAAGATGTCTGATTTCTAAGCCAGCATATTTACGTAAGAATTAGTAGTTTGCAAAGGCTGTTTTAAGACTCTCAAAAATGCATCTTACAAGGGTGCGTGCATGCACCTTTAATTTGTAACATTGATTTGGCATAAAAAAGCATCTATGGTTGGTGTGAATTGTGGAGAACTTGGGAAACAGGTTTATACTGTTTACAAATAGTTCCTTCATATGTTGTAAAATTTCTGGCAATCTGTTTTTACTTTGGCAAAGTGGGTTATGGAGGCGATGACTCCATCGATGGTAGCGGGATTTGGTTGAGGTTTTAGTTTGGTGGTTGAATAATGTTGCTGCAGTTTATAGTATTTTTCTTTGATATATAGATAGCACCATTACTCCGTCAGAATAGAAATTGGGACTCCATAACAGTTATCAAAACCTTCCTTGTTATGCACTACCAATACTCCAGGAGATGAATTTGAATTTAGAGTGTAGTGCCATATGAGACATGGTTTGAATTAGAATGCTTAGGTGATAAAATGTAATAATACGACTTGTGGGATCCTAATGTAATAACAGATAAAACAACGAGCCTCGATGCATCAAAATAAGAACAAAGTAATTGATTGTTACTAATGATTACCTGTCTGACAAACCCTAATAGTCAATTCCTCTTACTGTATTACACGTTTTAATATAAAATTTGTGATTGGACCGTGGTAAAATGTTATCAAAATTGCATCAGTATTTAGATGGCTCAACAATCATTATCATTTTACTTTTTTCTGGTCAGCCTAGTATATCCCTGCGCCCGATTAGTCACTGGCGATCTAAATATTTAATAGATATGCAAAAATAATGGAAGAAAATTTCCGTATCAGCTCTGACATTCTTTGTTCTTGACCTAAAGTTCAATACTTTGTCACTCAAAAAATCATGTTTCAACTTTCAAATACAGAGATATTGCTGATTGCAATTTGAAATACAAGTAAGGTGGACAAAAAAATCCAGATTTTGATGGACTTGTCACAGTAGGTCCGTCTCTACTTCTAGCTGACACTAGCTTAGGAAGGTTCTCGCATCAATATCAGTTATACATACCAGAGCAGAAAGCTTCATCCCAAAACGATCAAAACTACAACAATCTCTACACAAAATCTGAATCTCCGGTTAGGTCTCAGTCCTCTCTCTCTACACCCTCTCTAATCACTAGCGTACGGCCACAAAATTCCTGCAAGAAAGACCAGACCAGGTATCAGACACAAGCAAGTGAAATAAGAACACACAACAATGGAAAGTGGCGGAGGCAGGCTTTACTGTTCCATGGAGGGACTTTGCTGCATCACGTTCTCTCTCTGAAAGATAAGAGACAAACGCGTAGACCCTGTGTTTCCCTTGTCTCAAATCTTGTAACACCCTTACACTAGCCACATTACCAAATCTACCAAAAAGCTGCCTCAAGTCTTCAGGCCTAGCAGCCCTGGAAAGATTCCCAACATACAACTTATGAGGACCTTCATAGAATATAACTCTCTTGGGTGCCGAGTTCATTGTACCAAGATTCCTCCTCCTAGGATTCATCTCAGCAGAAAATCTAACCCGCATTTCGCGCCCACCAACATCCTTCAGCCATGAAAAAGGAATGAAGAACAAAATTTCAGATCAAATAGCCACAATACATTGATCAAATGGATGCAGGGAGCCAGTTTCACACTCACTAACCGAGCCATCCAATGCAGCAATTGCATTTTTAGCCAAGTTAATAGATGCCATTGTCACATAACCACTTCCTCTACTTTCACCAGTCTCCGCACTCCGGCAAACCTGCAAAAAGAGCAACAACCATAAACACAAGACCTTGTGATCATTCCACCATTGCTGGTTCAGATTATAACGATGAAAAGTTTAACTTAAGTGGCATTTGAACAAGCTAGTTAATACATACAATATATAATCTAATCTAATAATAGAACATTTAGAATAATATTTTCATATTAAATTCGCTTGTTTGAATATATAATGTCTTTTTTGGTATATAATATATAGTCTAATAGAATTATTGTAAACACAACTTCTTTCTTTAATATAAATAAATACTTAAACCTGAAACTATTTGTTAAGCGAAAATTACTTTGCCAGTGTGAACCACAATCGATAGTATATAATATATAATAATAGAACAAATTTTATATTAAATTAGCTACTTTGAAAGTGAAAAAATTTGTGCTCTATATCTTTTTGTTGACAAAATTAAAAAGTTTCATGAGAAGAGAACACAAGATGGAAAATAGTACGATGTTAAATAAGCAAAAACCTCGGCAGACAAAACGGTTCCGTGAGGATTGAACATACAAAGTAACTGTTGTGTGTCACAGCTTCTTGGAAGGTTGCACACGTACACTTCGGTTGCTCTTTGCTGCTTCCACGTTTCTTCCTCCACGTGTTCTCCTCCGACAACCACCGTTTCTTCATCCGCCGTCGCCGCCGAGGCAGTGAAAGCCCTAGCCTTGGAGCTGCACCCCGCGACAAGACACAAAGAAGAAGAAGAGAAAGAAAACGGGCCCGCAGAACAGGAAACGATTCGTTTCGGAGCAGCTCCGAATTGGGACTTGTGCTTCAGTAACGAGGAAGAAGTGAAGGCGAGAGGGAGAGTAACATTAGCTGCCATGTTTCGCCTGAATGTCCTAGAGTTACAGTAGAGTAGAGCTGAATCGGGCCAGACCCAAACCCAATCCATTTAAAGCAAATCGGAGCTTCAACTTTATCTTTCTTCTTTTCTTTCTTTTTTAGAATACAAAAAAATACTTTATCTTTCTTTTCTTCAAACATATAGGAAAAGATATATTTAAAAAATGAGTGAAATAAAATAATATCAAATATGTAATATTTACTTCCAGATCAATTGACTTAATATTCTTTTATCTTAACCAATAGTTTGGTTTGAATTTTCAACATGTAATTTAAACACTTAAAAAAGAAATTTTGTCGTGATCCTAGTTAATTTAAATAAAATTGTGTCATGTAAAGAATGTATATAATTTGTATAAAAAAATATATCTTATATCTAAGTCGAGTAATTCTTGTATATATACAAATATAATTCGTCATTCTTTAGACATAATCAAATGAAAATAAACACATATAAAATATAAATTAAAAAAAGTTGTAACAAAAAAATTAGGAAATGCAATCCTCAATTTGGAATGAGGGCATAAAACCTTCTCCTATTTTTAAGAGCAACAAAGTGAATTAACTCATTCTAATTCATGTTTAACTTCCTTTTAAGTAAGAGTAAAATTAGTTGACCCAATAGTAAAAGTATATTAATATACGTAAACATGTTGCTTCAACAAGAAATAAAATGATAGGTTTAATTGTCAAAAAATAACACCCCAAGGAAAAAGAGAAGGAGAAAAAATATTAATTTATTTATTTTTATTCTAAATTTTCAATCAATTTTAATCAATAGTCGTAACACAATATATATATATATATATATATATAATCTTAACACAAGATTAAGTGTGTCGATATAATTTATCGACACACATTTTTACAATTTTCACATCAAATCCATCACATAAATGTGAAAACTACATGTATTAGTCTCAGTTACACATTAAAATTTCCCTCAACACATGCTCTCAAATACATTGTAAGTGAAATCCCCCTACAATATAATTTTTTTTTAAATGGCAAGTTAAACCGCTTTTGGCCAACCAGATTGGTAGGTTAGGCGATTAGTGGGTTAAGTCCCCTAACTCATATTTGTTATATTTAACAAGTTAGGTAGGTTAACTTGACAAGTTCAACTCATTTTTTCACTCTTAATATTTTTTTGTGGTCACTCTTTTCTTTTTATATGTCTTCACCAAAGTTTTGATATGGTTCCCTTCAATCACCAACCAACTCTTTCATCATAAGTTAGGCATTTTTTCACGATTCCCTTTTTCAAACAAGAAAACAAAGACAAAAACACATTTATGGTGACGACTAATTATGATGCTACCAATTAGCCTCAACATTTTGACTCTATTGTTTATAATCCTCTTAATGTTAATCTTATCATTTGTCTTCTCTACTTTGCCACCAACTTCATTGATGATGTTCTCATAGACTTCTTCTTTGGATATGATCCTTCTTTTCTCTTTTATTATTATATCATGCTTTAGTTTAGTCAACTAATTGGCAATTATTAAGCCCAAATTCTTCATTCAACCTTTTATCCAAGATATAGTGTTTTTGTTGAGTGTGTGTTGTAGATATATCACTTGAAGTCTTTTTTATTGTAGGACTTTTGAATTAGTTGTTCATTTAAGCATTCATATGTAGTGTGATAAGATGTATGTTGCTTAATTTAGTACAACTCAAACAAGTAAATGGGTTTGACTTGATTTACAAGAGCAAGTGTCTAGCATTAGGTTACATTCAATAATATTAATAAAAATCCAACCAACCAATCAAAAAACCTTTTTGTGACATTGGAAGTCCCATGACTAGGTCTAAAATTATGATGATAAATCAAACTTTGTAAGGCCTAATTATGAAGATCAAGGAAAATTCAAAACAAAGTGGATTAATGAGGATACTAAAATGGATCACTTTACTACAATTTAGCAATAATTGGAGTCCAACTTAAAAAGGCAAAAATCATTTTCACGTAATTTAGGCTTAATAGTTAATTAATACTCCTTTCATGTAAATTTTGCGCTTAAACTTCATGTAATAAGTTCATGTGTATTTTAACATTTTTCGAGTCAGTTTTTATTATATCAAGTTTTCCAAAATCATTATGATGATTAATGGGTCAATGAAAAGTCATTTCTAACAAAAAAAATAAAAGTTAAGTGAGAAGTAATTGGTAGTAAAAAATTAATGCCTAATGAAAAATATTAATAGACATTGATTTCAAGACTACTTACTTAGTCTATAAATAGGAACATTTTGCTGAGCAACCAATACACATATAAAGTTTAATGAAATTAAGTGTTTCTCTTTTATGAGAGTTTTTTCTTTATTTTTATATTTAGAACTTTATAATATTAATTTTACCAATAAATTATATTTAGTAAGGTGTAGTTATGGTCAAGTTTCTTTTTTTTTTCTTCAAGATAATTCTTAATAGAATCACTAATTACTTTTATTTTCTCACTAATATATATTCAAAGTATTTGAGTAAAAAAAAGTTAACATGAGATTATTTCAAGAAATTTAATTTTGATGCTTAATATTTGATTTTTTTTAATAATTTTGCTTAATTCTTGTATGAATGTGTTTTAGGTGTTGGATTATTCAAGACAAATGAAAATTTAAAAGGATCATTTATAGAAATAGGTTTATTATTTTTAAACTCTTGTATAGATCAATAATTTTTTTAAGCGAATGTTCTTTTACTCATTATCATAATATAATAACTTATTCCCTTTCTCACACCAAAATTTTTACACATTATAAGTTATAGGTCTCATCTTTACTACAGACCAAGAAAATATCTTTGAATTCATTAATTTTCAAATTGTTTTCTATATTTGCTATAAATAAATATAAACTTTACCTTTATTTGAAGAAGGTAGTTTTTTTTTTTTTTTTTAATTTCCACAAAAGCAAGTATTTTATTTTTTACCATCTAATTTGGGGATGAAATGAAATGCCCCCTTATTAACGATAGAGTGTAACTGAGACATAAATAAAAAGTACGTTCATTGGCGTTGTTGTTTGAGATCTGATCTGAATCTGAAAGTGCGATTGATGGTGTGAGAAAGATGGGGACTACTCCTGAGGCGAACGGGAGTGTAGCCGAAGAAGAAAATGGGAGCGTGAGTGGGTCAATCGAATTCGGTACGGCGGAGGCCGTGGAATACGTGCGTTCACTGACGGACGTCGGGGCCATGACGCGGCTCCTTCACGAATGCATCGCTCAGCAGAGAGCAGTGGACGTGGAACTGGACGACCTTCTCTCCCAGCGCACCGACCTCGACCGCCACCTCATCCAACTCCAGCGCTCCTCCGACGTCCTCGACATCGTCAACTCCGACTCCGACTACATGCTCTCCAACGTCGCCTCCACCTCCGACCTCGCCGACCACGTTAGCCGCAAGGTCCGCGAGCTCGACCTCGCCCAGTCCCGCGTCCGCTCCACGCTCCTCCGCATCGACGCCATCGTCGACCGCGCCAACTCCCTCGAAGGCGTCCACCGCGCCCTCGAATCCGAGGACTACGAGTCCGCCGCACGCTACGTCCAGACCTTCCTCCAGATCGACGCCCAGTACAAGGACTCCGGCTCTGATCAGCTTCAGAGGGATCGCTTGTTAGCCGCCAAAAAGCAATTGGAAGGAATCGTGCGGAAGAAGCTCTCCGCCGCCGTCGATCAGCGCGACCACCCCGCCATTCTCAGGTTCGCTCACAGATCGAGCAATACTCCAATTGTAGATTCACTCTTTTTTTTTTCTTTTTTTTTTTTTTTACTATATTTCAAATTACGGAAGCAATTTATAAACTAATCATTTGGTCCCTGTAGTTTTCTCAATTTTAAGATTTAGTCCTTATACATATAAAAGTTAAGTTTCGACCAGAGAACCTGTTTGATGGTGATGAACCACCACAAAAAAAAGTGTGTAGGGACTAAATCGTACAGTTTTATTTTTTATATAGAAACTAAAATTGAAATTGATGACAACATCAGGGACCAAGTGAATTATAGTTTAACCTATATTATATTAAGAAAAGTTAAAAAACTTGTGGGGACACAATGCTCAACCTTGATCCGTCATTGCTCAGGTTTATTCGGCTCTTCACCCCGCTGGGCGTGGAGGAGGAGGGTTTGCAGGTGTACGTTGGGTACTTGAAGAAAGTGATTGCGATGAGGTCGAGAATGGAGTTTGAGCAGTTGGTGGAGATGATGGATCAGCGGAATGTGAATTTTGTTGGGTGTTTGACCAATTTGTTTAAGGACATTGTGTTGGCAATTGAGGAGAATAGTGAGATCGTGAGTGGTCTTTGTGGGGAGGATGGTATTGTGTATGCTATCTGTGAGCTTCAGGAGGAGTGTGATTCTCGTGGTTCTGTGATTTTGAACAAGTATATGGAGTATAGGAAGTTGGCTAAGTTGTCCTCTGAGATAAATGCACACAACACCAATTTGCTTGCTGTTGGAGGAGGTCCCGAGGGTCCTGACCCACGCGAGGTTGAGTTGTACTTGGAGGAGATTCTCTCCCTTATGCAGCTTGGTGAAGATTACACTGAGTTCATGATTTCAAAGATCAAAGGGCTTACTTCTGTTGACCCTGAGTTGCTCCCTCGTGCCACCAAGGCTTTCCGGAGTGGCAGTTTCAGCAAGGTGGCACAAGATTTAACCGGCTTTTATGTCATTTTGGAGGGGTTCTTCATGGTGGAGAATGTTAGGAAAGCAATAAGGATTGATGAACATGTGCCTGATAGCCTTACCACTTCTATGGTGGATGATGTGTTTTATGTCTTGCAAAGTTGCCTGCGGAGGGCGATATCCACTTCCAATATCAGTTCTGTTGTTGCAGTTTTGAGTGGTGCTAGTAGTTTGCTCGGTAATGAATATCATGAAGCTTTGCAGCACAAAATAAGAGAGCCAAACCTTGGTGCAAAGTTGTTTTTTGGTGGTGTTGGTGTGCAAAAGACGGGGACAGAAATTGCAACAGCTTTGAATAATATGGATATTAGCAGTGAATATGTTCTGAAGCTAAAACATGAAATCGAAGAACAGTGTGCTGAGGTGAGTGGTCTATATTTTTGTACCATGGAGTTATACTGTATGATTAAAATCATTTAATTAAAGCAATAAGTATGGTTGGTGCACTGCTTCCTTATGCATGGTGTGCCTGGGGTTCCCTCACCAGCTAATTTGAGATTCCTATGGTAGGAATTAATCATAAGAGAATTTGGTTTTTATTGAAAATAATGATAAAAATTGATAGAGCAATTGTTTTTCACATAAGCATGTGCATGGAGTTTCTGTGTCATTTAATTTGCGCAAGATGTAGTTCTGAAATTGTAGTAACATGGGTTAGAATTTTATGTGATATGTACAAACAAGTCTTAGATAAATATATAAAGACAACAGTATAGAACAAAAACAATTTCAAGCTTTGCATTTTGGTAACTTCAAAAGCACAGATCGAGGATGTTACTGTCCTCCAAATGTTGTGATAAATACATGGTCAAAAGCTTGTAGCAATCCTGCTAACAAAAATCTGGAGATGATTGATTAGATGAATGCGCTCAAAGTATGCTTTAGAAATGGTAGTATTGATAATTTCACTTTATGAATAACGAACTATGTACTTACATGCTTAATGCCCTGATTCGTTTATGACCCCAGAAAGAACTCTGATTTATCTCATTATAAAATCTATAGTTCTATGTATCCAACTATCCATATAGCAAAGAACTGTGTTTCTTTGGTAATTGGTACTGATAGAGATTGATGTAACTTTGAAGTCTTGACGGAGGGATTCTTTCTATTATACACCTGTGGGGATGCTTCTTCAGTGGTGCAATTTTGCTGATTAAATGACATATTTGTCCTTAGTTTCATCAACTGCTTCCCCCTCTTCTTTTAAATGTAAGAATGTAGCTGGAACAGAGTTGCAGATTATTTAATTTTTTTCTTAACTATTGTTTCTCAGTTTATATAGCTCTTTGTTGGTTTGGCCTGTGTGGATTCATAAACTATATAGGCCATATTTTCATTTATGGCAGTTTGCCTATATGATATAATATCATTTTAAAATTGCAGAATTAACTTACTGAATTATTTTATACAGGTGTTTCCTGCGCCAGCTGATCGAGAAAGGGTAAAATCATGTTTGACTGAGTTAGCAGATAGCAGCAATGCTTTCAAGCAAGCCTTGAATGCTGGCATAGAACAACTTGTGGCAACCATTACACCTCGAATACGACCAGTATTAGACAGTGTAGGAACAATCAGCTATGAGCTTTCAGAGGCTGAGTATGCTGATAATGAGGTGAATGACCCATGGGTTCAGAGACTTCTCCATGCTGTTGAGACTAATGTGGCATGGCTGCAGCCGCTAATGACTGCTAACAATTACGACACGTTTGTTCATTTGGTTATTGACTTCATTGTGAAAAGGCTAGAAGTCATTATGATGCAGAAAAGATTTAGCCAGCTCGGTGGTCTTCAGCTTGACAGAGATGCTAGAGCTTTGGTAAGCCATTTCAGCGTCATGACACAGAGAACTGTTAGAGACAAGTTTGCACGTCTTACTCAAATGGCAACAATTTTAAATTTAGAAAAGGTGTCTGAGATTCTAGATTTCTGGGGTGAGAACTCTGGACCTTTGACCTGGAGATTAACTCCAGCAGAGGTTAGGCGAGTATTGGGTCTGCGAGTTGATTTTAAACCAGAAGCAATAGCTGCTCTCAAGTTGTAATATCCGTCTACTTGGTCTCTTCACATTTTTTCTTGTTTTTTATTTTTATTTTCATCTAAAAAGTATTACATCTTCATTCTTCTTCTTACTATTTTTTTGTGTTTGAGAAGTTAATATATAGTTTCATTGTGCAATTTGCATTGCTAGCTTCAAAAGCAAAAGAATAGGTGATTAAATCCAGATTTGCCACCCAGGAGGCCAAGAAATGATCATTGTTCCTTATTAGCCACTTTCTGATTTGAATTTTTGTAAATTTTTTTTATTTTGTAAATCATTTTTTAAACTTTTAGTCCATGTTTCAAATCCATGAAGATCGATGTTTGGTTAAGTTCGTCCATACCTTCTTTATTTCCAAACTCCTCTACCAGGCATTTCGTTGCAGAATGTACCAATGTCGCAGTTATATGGATGATTAATTCTTATTTAAACAATAGTAGTGAAGGCAAAGTCCAAAATAACACTTGTATAACGACGCCACTTTTACATAACTTCTGGTCTTCTGCAAGCACGTCAGGCATGCTGCAAAACATGTAAGAAACCGTGTATATAGATATTAAAATTAACACTGGTGTGGAAGGTTGTTCGGATTGCTGAAACTACTAATATTTGTTAGTCTTATTTTTATTTGAATTTATAACCCAAGTTTCCGATAAAGAATATTTCTACTATTTTTTTTTTCTCTGGTTGAGATAATATTGATAAGTGTTTGTACAAAATGTCAATATATAATTCAATTACAGATAACACAGGAAGTTGGTATGTATCACAGAAACCCTTACTAGTCACTGAAAGGAGGATTCAGCTCATATTCGGCGTGGTGCCTACCAATCTACCGTTACGATTCAACCAGGGTTCCTGCTTTCCGAGGCTTTGAGACAACATATATTATTGGGTTGCTTACATAATATTTCCAAGGCAGAGTAGAGTGGCTTACATACTTTTCAATACACACCACTGACGAATTCAATTCATCCCACTTGAAATTTGTTCTACTAAATTTTACAAATTGTAATAAATCAAATACTAGTTAGCGTTGCTAGAATTAAAAATACATTCAATAATTCAAAATTAAATTATCACAAGAGCACATGCCTCGTGGACCTCTATGCAATCTTCTAAGCAAATCTACTGTCTCAATCATAAGAAACGGAGTAAAGGATTACTAATGACCGAACCAAGAAGGCATGGCACTAGTAAAAGGCAGGATTGGGGATTGTCATTGTTGACACTAGTTCCATGAATAGAACTAAATGAGACAAAAAAACAAAACTTCAACCTAAATATTTTATAAAGGGCATTTTGTCTGTAACTGTGATCTCTAGTAAGTATACGAATAAGAAAATGAATCCAAAATTGAAAACTCAAAGCAGATAGATGTCAGACTTAAAAAACATTAGACATGAGCAGTGCCTTCAGTGAATTTTGGGTCCTCACATCGGTACTTGCCATCAGGTCCAATTCCAAAACCTTTTGGATCAGCAAAGACATTCTCCAGAAGCTGGCTGCGGGGTGGAAGAGGGCTCTCATCTGCAAACTCAACAGCATCCTCAATAACCTCATCAATCTTCTTCTCTATGGTCTTCAACTCTTGTTCACTGGCTAATTTGTTCTCAATTATGTACTTCTTCAGAGCAGCGATGGGATCCCTTCCAGCATAATGTGCCTTCTCAGCTGCCATAGCACAAACAAATGAGATGATGGTGAATAATTATAATTTTTTAATGAACTTATCAGCCGCAAATAGATGTCAAGAAAACTATGGCTAGATGCGAGTCATTTGATCATAGCACGAATATCCTGACTTGATGAAATTAGTAAAATAGTTGTGACAATCATAATACTATTGCTGTAAGAACAATTTAATTAAATATGCATAGAAAACAAAGATTTAGAGATTCAGCTGGACATTTTTAAAAGGGTGAACCCTGCAAGATTTATCAGCCTTCGTAGTAATTAAGCAACTAAAATCTTCGCAGGGTAATTTGAATTACGTCAACATGGTTGATGACACTCACATTATTTAACAACTTGACAGGCCAAAAAAATTACCTGGCTAAAACATCTTATATTAAACTATCGGGGAAAATGAAAAACATTCAAAACTTTAGTTTATGAAAATTGCTTATAAATGTTAACCAAACCATTGGCTTTTATCCTCATTTCCATATTTCAACAGGGGTTTTGATCAGGCACCGAAATGCTGAGAAAAGATACTTTTCACAAAAACAAATCAATAGTGTAGTATAGTGCAGCTAAGGGATGAACAAGTCTCATTGTGAACCAACTCTCAACCAATTTTTCGTGTATCATTCCAAATTTGAGGACAATAGCTTGAGCTTAAGAGATTTGTAGTTTAGGCTAGAGAAATCTTCACTACTGATTAAAACTTGATGTCTCTATCATGTTGCAATGATTCTTAAGCTTATGATATAGTTATACATATTTCCAATACCAAACTACAGTGTTACATCTTTACACCATTAGGTTTTGAGTGCACAACTACAACCTGCAAGCTAATCAGTAATCCATGATCTTACTCTTAATACAATTACATTGTCAAACATCCTGATTAAAGTGCCTCTAAAATTAACTACAAAGTTAATGCACGGTGAACTATAGTATATAGCAGAATTAATGTATAAGGATTAGGTAAGGTGCAACTGAATATACCATCAGAAATGCAAAGGAATAGCAACATAATTTAATACAAAATTACCAACATAATTGAATTAGATTCTAAGAAAAGAAAGCATACCAGGGTCACGAAGCTCATCAGGATCAGCCAATGAATGCCCTCTAAATCTATAGGTCTCACATTCTACTAATGTTGGTCCCTCTCCTCGTCTGGCTCTATCAATAGCCTCCTTTGCTACCTCTCTGACCTTTAAAACATCCATACCATCAACATGAACCCCAGGCATTCCAAATGCCGGCCCTTTCTTCCATATCCGAGGATCTGAAGTTGCCCTGAGATGTGACATCCCAATAGCCCACAGATTGTTTTCCACCACAAACACAATAGGCAATTTCCATAAAGCTGCCATGTTTAGGCATTCAAAGAACTGTCCGTTGTTACATGTTCCATCTCCAAAAAATGCCAATGTCACATGATCACAATCTGCCTGTTTCAACACCTCCCTTCTATACTTGCTGGAAAATGCTGCCCCAGTGGCCACAGGGATTCCTTCAGCAATGAAAGCAAACCCACCAATCACATTATGCTCCTTTGAGAACATATGCATAGATCCACCCTGACCTCGGGAGCATCCCGTGGCCTTCCCAAAGAGCTCACTCATTACAGCACGCGCTGGTACCCCCTTACTCAGTGCATGAACATGGTCCCGGTATGTGCTCACTACTGAGTCTTCTTTCTTGAGAAACTTGATGAACCCAGTTGACACAGCTTCTTGGCCATTGTACAAGTGAACAAAACCAAACATTTTGCCTCTATAATACATCTGGGCACACATGTCTTCAAAGAACCTGCCTAACACCATGTCTTCATACAGCTCCAAGCCTTCCTCTTTCGTAATAAGCTGCACACACAAATACAAACAAAAACAATAGCCTCAAACACTCATTTCCAAACGACAGCAACATATTTTCTAGAATCTGAAGTTAATTGGGCATGTGGCATAAGAAGATCTCTTCTTCCCTTATGGTTAATACAAAATCTATACCATCAAATTGTGAAGTATCTACACATTTGAAATAAAATATTGAATCATGCCACTTGTAAACTAAGAGTTTAATTTCTATACAATGTCAGAGTGTAAAAATCTTTACACTCAACAAATAAAAAATCGTGTTAAGAATTATAGAGTTAATGACAATTATTATAAAAATCAACAAAAAAAAATTATAAAAATTTATGATTGGTTGACAACTAAAAGAAGTCTTTATAATGAATATACTATTTACTTTAAAACTAACTGGGTAGGTTGAAATAAGTGAAAAGTTAGGTTTTTTAATTAATTTTCAGAAACCCATTATGCAGGAACCATACCATGCTGAAGAAATGAATAACTCTTATTCCCAATCCCAATAGTTACTTATGGGAAAGGAAGAGATAATTGATATGAAAAGAAAAGAAAAAAAGAGGTAAAAGGGGTACCAGCTTGGCGGTTGATTTGCGCTTCTTGTCCACGACAAGATGGGAGAGAGAGAGAACAGTGGAATGAGAGGGAGCATTAAGCTTAATGGGGGCAATGAAGCGAAGCTTGTGATTGGATCCGAGGAAGGGAGTGAATGTGCGGAAACAGATGGGAGTGGCATTGGATCTGTGATGGAGAGGAAGAGGTTGAGGAAACTTGGGTGTGGAGAGAGACATAATTGTATTGTGATTTAAGAGTGAGAAAAGAAACAAAGTTATTCTTATTCAGGAAATGAAAATGGAAACAAGAGAAACCAGGGTGTTGAGCACTCAACACAATGAATCAATCAAATCAGAATCACAATGACCAACCCACCAATACACAACCAACTTTTCTTACAAATATTATTTATTCTTCTTTTATTATATTATAATATTCAAATTATTGTTCAACCAATTCAACCGCGCATCACTTCTGTAAAATCACACTTTTTTTCCATTTCACATGTAGCTGCATTTCCAATTATTTTGCATGCCACGATAAAATAAGAATCTAATTTTTAATGTAAAAATAAATTTATTAAATATAACAATTTATAATTACACATTCACCATCATTGTATATACTATTTGTTCATAAAATATATGCTCCTATGGACATTGTTTCGACGGAGGGGTGAAAAAGAAGTAAAAAGAAGAATATGTTTTTTGAGTAAATTATATTTTATTTAGATATTTAAATAACATTATTTTCTTTCTTAGATTTTTTTTTTAAGATTAATGTGTTTTGGTGTATTTTAATGTAAAGGACTAATAAGATTTTTTTTTTCCTCTTTTAATGATAACTCTCAATCAACGTTTTGAAAATTAGAATAACTATTAAATTAATAAAAATATTATTTCATAATTTATTGGTTAAAGTGTAAATAAATCATAATCATGACATAATATATATATATATATATATATATATATATATATATATATTTAAAATTATATATTATGTTAAATAGTAAGATAACATTAAATTACAGTAAATCCCACCCCAAATAAATAAACAAATAAATTACTTTAAAATTAACTAGAAGATAATCTTACATTTTTTACAAAAATGAAAATTTTATAATAAATAATTAAAGGATAATATATGTAGAATTCGTATAATAGGCTTTTTTTTATTTGAAAATACTTTTATAAAAAAAATTTAATATCCTTTCAAAATGATTTTATAATATTTTTACTTAGATTTCACATGCTTTGGCCATTTAGGTGAAGTTGGCTGTGGATGTGGATAAATTGCATGTTCTTTTCCTCACCTAAACGCGCAAATCAAGTTTTCTAAAATCTTGACAAGAAAAATGTGTAAAGGACAAAAACTAAAGCGCAATCGAAATTGACAAATTGGGTCCATAGCTCAGTGGTAGAGCATTTGACTGCAGATCAAGAGGTCACCGGTTCGAACCCGGTTGGGCCCTTTTAACAATTCAATTCTACATACATTTGTATTTGGATTTTTTTTAACAAAAATAATGTACGTTGTAGGAATAAAGTGAAGAATACAAACAGGAAAACAAAAAGCAAATTACAACGTATCAAAAGAAAAAATTACTTTTAGGAAAAATTATATTATACTTTATATATAAAAAGGAGAGAAATCAACTTACTCTATAAATAAGTTTTTCTTATATTTATTCTCTTAATAACTTTTTATAAAATACAAAACTTTTCTGTTTAGTAGTTGAATCATGTAAAATCATTTTGATGATCATTAATGTAAAATAGATAAATTAAATTTTTACAGGTATGTAATTTTATAGACATATTTTGAAAATATATTATATATTAAAATAAAATTGATTAATAAAATATCAAATTATTTTTAAATATCTAAACATTTATATAGTTGGTATTGTTCATTCCTATAATATAATTATCTCTCTCGATGTAATGATTCATTTTCTTAAAATTTAGGTCAAAACGAAAATGTTATAATCAAGGTAAAAAATATCGCTAATAAATTTAAAGGTTAATTTAACTTTTTGTTACTAAAGTGATAGGACATGTTAACATGTGAATTGTTAAAGGTTCATTTGATGTAAATATTAATGTGATTGAAAATTATATTTGAAATTTGAGAAAAGTGTTAAAGGTGGAATTTAAACTTACTATCTCATGTCTAAAACACTTATAACATCTCGAATGAGAGTTGTTGGGTTATATTATACGATCTTGTTAATAATAAATGTTAAATTGTAACTTTATTCATTTATTTTATGGTAAAATTTGTTTTTATCTTTTATCTTTAAAAAAATCATTTTGGTCATTTAACTCTCAAATTTGAGTCAATATTTACATTCTAAAAAAATGATTATTTTAGAATTTGTGACATAATAAATCTAAATAAAAATTATAAAAGCCAATTAATGTTTAAACTAAAATCGGGTCATAAACAAAGATAAAATCTATGAGAAAAATGAATCTCATAAATAAATGAAAATATGAAAAATTTTATATAATATTCTTTTTCAAATAGTCATCAAACTCACTTATTACCCAATTTTCTAACATGTTTTTTTTTTGTTATTTTTAGTTTGAACCTTAATTAAGTTTTATAATTTTTATATAAATACTCAAATTTCATATTTTGAATAAGTAAAAAATAGTTCAAAATCACATTCTAAAATAAAAAAAATTTATTATTTTAAAAGGATAACATTGATTTAAATTTAAAATTTTAATAATTAAATAAATTAAATAAAAGATCAAAATAAATTTTTACTTAAAATAAAATAGAGTTGCTTATATAATCATTGTTACTTATGAATTACTTGGCATTTATGAAGAATAGATGTTAAAAAAAAAAAGATATTTGTGAGTTAAACCATAAGTTTATTTCTTAAATATGCAGAGGATAAAAAAAATATTATATACGGAGAGGAAAAAAAATAGTTAATACTTCTTGTATTTTAATAGGGCGTAATTGGGTTGCAACTAATAACCTCTTGAACTACAAACAAATGCTCCACCACTAAGCTATGGTTGAACTTAAAATACTTATTTATTATTGGTAATAAATAGTAAAATATTATAAAATTAAAAAATAATAATTTTTATTTGTTAGTACTATATATCTTAAGTATAACTTAATTGCCATGTATTAAATAATTTATTTTTTATCAAATTGTGTTGTTTTTATTTTTTTTAGATACTTTATTAAGTGAACTAATATATTATTATTGATATAATTATTGTTTTATTTCACACACAAAATTTAAATAAAATTATACTTCTATAACCAATTTTTTACGATAATTTGTTCAATTTAATACTAAAAAATTACATGATACTAAAATTTAAAATATTATTTAACTGTCTGAAATAAAAAAAAAAATTATCGGTGTAATAATTTTTAGTGAAATAATAATAATAATAATAATAATAATAATAATAATAATAATAATAATAATAATAATAATAATAATAATAATAATAATAATAATAATAATAATAATAATAATAATAATAATAATAATAATAATAATAAATAATAATAATAATAATAAAGGTTATTATTAATTTTTACAATATTAAAAAGGATATTTTAACTAATTAAAATATTGAAATAGAAAATAAAAATTAAAAATGTTATTAAAATTTATCATTAAAATTTTAATTTTATTTATGAGAAAATTGAAATATAAAATAATTTTTTTAATGTTTTGAAAAGGTTATTTTAATTTTAATTTTAATTTTAAGTATTAGTTAAATACAAATAAAACCTATCACATCAATAATAATATCTTACTTCAATCATTAAAGTATTGATAGAAAAAAAAATTTAAAAAAAATTAGAACAATGCAATTTTACAAAAGAGATAATTATTTAATATTGAGTTACTAAGTGAGAATTAAGAATATAATATTAAAAATATAAGTTATTATTTGTTTAATTTTATAATATATTATTTATTTAGTACTAGTAAATATATGTAGATTTGTTGTTCCTACATATTTAAATTATATAATATTTTTTATATATATTAAACAAGATAAGTGTTCTAGGAGCTTTTATTCATAGCATAAAATTGATGGTAAATTTAAATTTCTACTTTAAATATATTTTTTTCAATTTTCAAATCTCATTTTTGAATAACACGCTAACAATCCATAACAGCATTTCAACACCACATCAAGATTTGTGTACAATGATTATGTCAATCATGATGTCAATATATGACTCATTATTAAGTATGTTAGTGTTCGTAACATCAATGTCACTCATAAGTCCATAGAATATTATTTAAGTGGAGATGTTAATTGAAGTAACAAGTGATTGTGGAGATACTTGCAAAAATACTTTGTTATGCAAGTCAATATATGTATCAACAAACGAACATTGTGTGAAAATATTTCTTAGAGATATGAAAAGTGTTTACAAGGTTTGTATTAGAGTAAATCACACTACAAACATCTAAACATAATCATGAGATAATTTTAGCATGGAATGAGTGTTCTAACCATTAAATATTTTGTATGTCTTGATATGTACACAACGAGTAAACAATAAAAATTATCTATTTTCAATTGTAGAAAACACTTTATAGTGTAAGGTTTAAGCGATTTATTAAACATCAAATTAGTTTTTTCATCTTAAAAAAAATTGAATCACTCAAACCATATTACCCTTATCATGTTAGACATTTAAAACAATTTACAAGTAATGTATTAAACATCAAATTAGTTCTTCAATCTTAAAAAAAATTTGAACCATTCAGATTATACTACCCTTATTATATTAGACATAAAGACAAAATTGTACTTAAGTCATATTAAAGGTAATAATAAAAAAAATTATTTTTAAGTTTATGAATTTGTCAATATCATTATTTAAGGTCCCCCAACACTAGTAATGTGTTTACCCTACTTTACTTGTCTACGCAATTTGTTAATATCTAATGTAGGATTTTTGTTACATATTAAAAAATAAGTTATTCTATTTTTTAGAGATTTTTAAAAAAAAGTATATGCTAATTTATATTTGTTTATAATCATAAAAATATTTAAAAATAATAATAGTTTTATGAAAATTTATTCAAAATAATATTTTATTTTAATCAAATTTTAATTCTTGTCAACTTTTAATCATAATTTCTACCTTGAAACAAACGTATAGAAAATTTAAACAAAATTTATTTTATAGAAAAAGCTGTAACAAATTGACCCATAATAATAAAAGCTTATTGTACCTATCTAAAATAGAATACTCCCAAATATAATCATTATTCACAAAAATATGCATGATTTTAAAGGAAATTGAACTAATGTACACTTAACTCTATGCTCCCGCTGTTCCTTGTTTCTTTATAAATTTGAAAATATTTGTATTACTAATAAATGTGAACTCGAGTTTCGTCATTCCCTTAAAAATTTTGTTAGTAAATAATTTATAAAAAAATTATTAATAAATAATTTATAGATATTCGTTAAATTTAAAGACTCTGTTTTATCGTGCTAAACCCTAATTTCAACTCACCTAAAACCATAGGGTGCATTTAGTGTGAAAAAAAAAATGTTTTCCAGAAATCTAATTCAGCATATAATTTTAAATTTATTTTTAGAAAATATGAATTCTCAGAAATACCTTTGGATTATATTTTTTCATAAAATTATTCCCAAGAAAAGAGGTGAAAATATAACTTTAATAAGTTGAGAGTTTTAATGATACAAGCACTTATTAGTTAACCAAAATACAATTGTATAAGATTTGGAAATAGTGTCTTATTAAAAAATATAGAATTATCGGTATTTTTAGTTCCTAAACTCTAAATTTTAGTTTGTCTCTGACCTTTGAAGCATTAGTTTTGATCCCAATATTTTTTCAAATACCCAAACTTTGGTACTTTGTATAGGAGAATAAGTGTTATGGGACAAAAGTTAAAATACAGAAACGAAAATACTTCTCAAAGACGGGAAAAGAAGTAAAATTTTGTAGTTTTTCAAGAACTAAAAACATCATTAACTCTTAAATGTAACATATAATCAAATTTAAGAATAAAAAATACTAAAAATATCCTTGACATACTCATAAAAAATACCGAAGATAATCTATAGTGATTCGTTTCCATAATTTGCTGTGATCAGTATCTTCACTCATTATATTAATTAACACAATAATTTTAAGTTTTCCAAATTAATTACTAAAAAATAAACTTTCCATCTTAGCCCAATTATAGGACCTATGAAAAACAATGTATCTAGAGACATAAAAGACTCACCAACAAAACAAATTTCAACCTCTCAATAATCATCTTACTCCAGAATCTCTACCGACATAAAAGAACTTTCTCTCTACCAACGCCACCCCAGTACAATTCATACAATTAAATATTTAACTTATAAACCTAAGCAAACATTATAAACCTTTAACCACAAAAACATGGGGTTATTTCTAAGTAGAAGATCGACGAATTGTTACAAACATTCATTGAAAATGATTCCACCCATTTCATATGATCACAAAATGCAACAGCAACTCCACAAAATACCCAAAGATTAAACTGATTGAATTAGTAAGCAGCCTTTCCATCCATGACGTGCTCAGTAGGGGAATATTCACTGGGCAAAATGATATATCGTAGTTGCAACTTGCAACAATCTCTGCTAAATCATTGATTTATCAAGAAACTGACTCTTAAACAAATCTTTACTAAATCGAAATCAAGACTAATTAACTCAATTGCGTAACAAGATAATTGATCAAAACAATGGGTAAAGATTAAATTTACCCAGCATATTTCAGCAGTACAACGAACCAACTCACTGATTCAATCCAAGTCAAGCACCTAACGCCATCTTTTTAATATAATAATAATAATACTCGGTGCTATATGAGAAGTCAAAGCTAGTTTTCAATATATCACTATATCCGACCTCAACCAAAACATCGTGCTACTATGATCAAACACCCATTCCACCAAGAAGGTAAATAGGGCGTGTCAGAATTGACTATCAAATTCAGCAACCGTGTCAAGACATAAACAGCGTAAGACAACAAGACACCAGTGAAGACAAACAAAATGGAGAAGAATCAAAATATAAAGTAAAAGTTTCTCTCGTCCGACTTCTCAAATGAACATAAACCCACATTCCGAAGTTCATAACACTACTAAATCAAGTCGTATACAAATATAAATAACCAGCACAAAAGCCTACAATATCCATAAAGTAACCTTGAAGTTAAAGAAAACAAAATTTGAACAGATGATATTGAGAAAGTCCCTAATCAAACAGGCCAAATCCCATGTCATCGTCACTCTCTTCTTCAGGCTCCTCCTATAAAATTGCAACGAACAGATACAAATGAGATAACCGTGAGTCAGCATAAGGCAGGATTAAAGAACAGCAGGTACAACAAATTCACTAAAGAGTTACCTTCTTTTTCTCTTCGGCAGCAGGGGCAGCGGCAGCACCACCACCTGCGGCTGCAGCTGGGGCAGCTGCAACAGCAACTGGTGCCCCACCACCTCCGCCTGCAGCATTAGCTATCAATTCACTGAGATTTCTCTTCTCAGCAAGTTTAGCAAATAAGCTGGGCCAATAAACATCTACTTGGACATTTGCAGTTTTCAACAAGGTGGAGATCTTCTCAGCCTATTTACTACTTAAGGAGCAACATATCCTATTCAAACAAATTCATTTGTGATAAACCTTAAAACCCACTATTTCTCTCCTAAGAAAAACAAATAAACCAACAAGAAAACATATTATTAGATTAGACCCACTTATTTCTAACAAAATAATTTGACCCACTTTCATCCTCCCAAAAAAGAACTTGTTTCGTTTTAATCACAATTACCCAGTACTTTAACCGAGTCAATAACCAAGCCAACAATAGAAAAATATAACCTGAAACAAATAATCCAACCCCACTTTCCCCAGCATTGAAATTGATTCTAAGTGAAACCCTACAAGAAAACACGGGTTAATTTATACCCACGTTTTTTTCAAACAAGATTGCGTCAACAGAATAGGCATATACACTTCCTTCTTCCAAAATAACGTTTCCTTTATCTCAATTACCCAGTAATTCAATTGATTCAAAATCCAACACAACAATGGACAACATAAGCTGAAAAAAGTATATTATTTCGAACACCCTATCACAATCCATTAACGAAAACTTAAATCTAAGGGCACACAAAAGGATACAGTGACGGAGATTCCATCATCCTGAAGGATGAGAGCAGCATATGAACAAGCAGTTTCTGCGAGCGACATTTTCTCACTGCAAATCAGATAATTGAAGAAAACAAAACAAATCAGAAGGATATCCAAATGAGAAAAGCAAAATAACCCTAAACCCCAAACCGTTTATCGGAAATGGGTTACCTTGAGAGAGAAAGCAAATCGGAGACAAGTGGAAACTGAAGAGTGCTTCGCTGCAGCCGCAAGGGTAATGAGAGACCTTAGGGTTTCAGGGTTTAAAAACTGATCAAGCAGTTCATGGGCCTTGTGGTTTTCAGGCCCATTTGATTAAACCTGACTTCCCATTCAGTTTGTTCATTATTTCCTTTTTTTTCTTTTTCCTTTCTCGCATTTGGTGCACCTTATGATCTGCCTGTAATACGATCTCTGGATTATCTATGTTTTATTTTCTTAATTAAAAAATATTTTATACATTTAACTGAATTTTTAAAATATAAATTAAAATAAAATATTTAAAATTATAAAATAAATATTTATTTAATTTTCTATTCAATTCAAACATTTCATAAATAAATATATAGTCTAAATTTACTTACATGAGCCGCACTCTCACTTAATATATTATATATATAATTATGAAATACTTTTGAGTTTGAATTAAGAAAACATCAACTTAATAATACTTACAGGTTAATGAAGATTGAACTCTCCAATATATTGGTCAAACTCTTATCTTCACTAGTTTTTGTTTCACGAACGGTGGAAAAACTTTTTCCTTTCATCGTTCTTTTACAATAATGCTATATATTTTATATCAATTTTCCGAGGTTGTTATATACAATAATGCTATATATTTTATATCATTATATTCATAAAAATAAATATACTTGAATATATAAATTATATTTTAAATTTACAATCAACAACTTAAATTATGAAATAAGATTATTTTTAATTATTTTATAAAAAATTAAAATAGTATAATCCAATTCAATTTAGATAAAATTTTTGAAAAATATATGCATTTAACTATAAAAAAACAAGTTTATAATTACAAATAAAAATATGATAGTCTGAGACGATTAAAAGATAAAATTTTAGGTAGATGCGAGAAAGAAATGAATACTAACAAAAAAAAAATTTGTAACACACCCTGGTATTAGTTAAATTTTATTAAAAATTGTAAAATCTGAAAAACAGTCATTAAATACAAAATGGGACCTATTTTTTATGTAAATGATTAAGTTACTATTATTTAACTTGCAAAAAAAAAGGGGGATAATGCATGGAATACACATATAAAGAGTACAAGATAGAAAATATGAAAAATGTCTTATTAAAAAAGTGAGAAGACTTGGAATCTATTTTTTAAATTATATTATAGGAGTAGATAATTACTAATTGTGATTATAAATAATTTTATAAAATAACTGTGAGCATGATAAATTATAATATTTTTATTTCATTAGACTATATTTTATTATTTAATATTTTTTTCAACCATTTTCCCCCAACATAATTAGTGAATTGGTATAATTTGTCTATTGAATCGATAAATGATCAGCTCGACTTCTCGGTCCATGGTGGAAAAAAAATGGTTTTAACAAATTTTATTATTTTCTTACTAACTTCTCCCAATCTGAAGTATACATAGTATAACAGTGTCCTGTAAAAGGAATAGTATAATATAATGAAACTGAAATGCACATATATAATTCTAAGTTTATTTTAATATTCGTGTAAATAATTTTCATATCACCAATTAATTAAAAATTATGTACTTTAAAAGTAGTTATAATAAAAATTAAATTTTTATATATAATAATTTATGATTAAAAGATAATATAAATGGTTGCTGTTGTCCTGGAATTTTTGTCTTCGGATAACATCCTCTAATACTGGAATTTTTGTTTCCACCCCTCAGTAAAAGTGGCAAAAATGTTTGGTCTATTTGGTCATCTCAGCCCACAAAATAATGTCTCAAAATATACTTGACTTATTTTAGTCTATAATAATAATTATTTTTTTAAATATATAAAAATAAAAAATATATTGAGTTAATTTGACTTAACTTACTAACTAACAAGTTGAATCACAAAAAGAAATCAATCTATTAATTTCTCAGACCAAATCGGACGACTTGTTTTTTCATGTAATTGTTGGCCGAATTTAGCATAAATACATGGATGTGTCCTTCACTAGTTAAATTGGGCATGTTCTTTGCTAAATAATGTGTTTTATCTGGTTAAAAGAGTGTCAATAAATGTTAAATGTTATCTCATGCCCACCTAAAACCTGTTATTATTACGTATATAAAAATTTGTATAATTTATATTTTTTTAAATATGTTATCTAACCATTTAAATAAAAGAGGTTGAAATAATTTTTAAATCAACTTTTTCTAAATAAAAAAATAGTTTCCTTATTCTAATTTGAAGTTTTAAAAACTGCATAGTTTCTTTATATATTTTTTCTCTATCTTTCTTCATCATTTTTCTTCTCTTGCCTAGTCTTCTCTGCCGTACATTTGATATTCTCTTTGGACGTTTAATCTTCATTTCCAGCCACCACACCCTCGTCAATTTGATATTCTTTTCTCTGTTATATTCATTACAACCTAGATTAGTGGTTATCATTCACCTCTCTCCCTCTTCACCTACTAATCAGCATTATTACTTTTAACAGTGCTATTGAATTGGGTTGCCTAATTCAGCCCCACGAATCAAGTTGGGCTGAAAATTAGATAAATTGTACTTTTGTGGTTTGTTGTTACCTATTAGGTTGGGTCGATTCAAATTGATCAACGATTTTTTTATTTTTTTTATATACTTTTTATTAAAAACGACAATCTAGTATATTTCAGGCCATGTCGAGTCGAATTCACTTAATTTTTTCTAGATTTCATATTTTATAGTCAAATCCAAATTAGTTTATTGGACCAGACAAATTTTTACAACTATAATTTTAATTATTTTTTCTTAAATTATTTTTAAATTGTATTTTTTTATTGGTAAAATAGGAAAAAAGGCCAACAGAAACAAAAACTACTGAAACAGAACCGTAGCTAAATAATTAGCTAGGAGGGGAATAGATAAAAAAAATTCAGTACATAATAAAAAAATCTTTAATCTTAACTCTATGGTTATTTCATATAGCATATGCAGCCATGTTAATCTCACTGCAAAAATGTTTACAGTGGTAGGATTCAATGAACTTAGGACAAAATTTATCTATTAGATGATAGGATGACAAAATGGTGAATGTATACTCCTTTGTTAATCTCGTTTATGGCAATCACTGAGTTATTCTCAATAGTATGATAAATAGCGCAAAGCTTAGCTTTAACAATGGTACAATGTCCTCAATTTACAAGCAAAAGTAGTCCCACCAGAAGTTGAAGAAAAAGAATCATGACAATTAACGAGGAAATTCATCTAACAAGTCTTGTGGAGGGAGAAGGAAGTCTATGCAAAAAAGTATCATTCCCTTGTTGAGAAAGAACAGTATCATTTACTAAATGGGAAATCTTAACATGCAAACTGAAATGAGAGGACCAAGAAAGAGAGAAGATCCAATAATTTATCCTCTTCCATATAGCATCTAAAGCAAAGCCAAAAGAAAAGAGGCCATTAATGACCGTGATGGTGGTTGCTTTGCAGATTTGAGAAAATCCAATCTTACAAGCTCTGCTAATAACTTTTGTTATAAATTTAATATCCTCATTCTGTATAAAAAATTTATATAATATCACTTAAATCTACAAATTTTTCTTGTGAGTTTTTCACGCAATTTTTTTACTATCAATTTCGTGATTTTTATTGCAAACTTTTTCAGCAAAATTTGCTATGATTTTGATATAAATATGATTATTTTCTTAAATTTATTGAAAAATCCATGGAAAATTTTAATGTGCAATTGTTTGTTTGTGTAAAACACTTAACTTGCCTTCGTATTTTTTCACAAAAATAATTTACAAATAAATTCTCAATTTTTTAATCACTAGAAGACGAGGGTATAAAAATTGTAAAAAATAAAATAAAATAAAATAAAAGAGTATCATTAATAAAGTAGGAAAAGGATATTTTAATATTATAAAAGATAATTACTTAAGAAAATAATTAATATTTAGATATTACCATTAAATGCTTAAAATCATATATAAAATATAAAATTTTAATATATCATATATTATAATCTTAATTATTTTGGCTCCAAATTTTATTTTGTAAAACTCCGTCGCTAGTCATGATTGTCATCCTCACATTAAAATAATCCATAGGTTGTTTTTATTTTATTTTATATATACATGAAGAAATATATATTAAAACTATTTCTCAATTTAATGCAAAAAGTATAAATTTGCTCATACTGTCATTACAAAACTAAAAGTTATTATTATTATTATACCAAAAACGATCATACTAAAATCATATTATTATTATTATTATTATTATTATTATTATTATTATTATTATTATTATTATTATATTAATATTTTAATTTGAATTTTTTTTTCATGATTATTACTCATGTATTTTTTGTTTAATAAGAACTAAAAGAATACATAATTTATGAAAAATCTGCTGTTATTGTTGTCAAAAAATTTTAAAAGAAAAACTATAAAAATTATTAACATTTTTTAAAACGAAAAATAAAAAACTAGAAACCAAAAATTATTTTAGTTTTTAAAAATTAAAACTAAAAACTACCCCTGACCTTTGGTGATAATTTGCCAAAGGCTTAAAACTGAATCAGATAATTTATACCACTCAAAATTTTCATAAAGTTCATTTGTTGCGACGAATATATAGATAAAAACACACACTCAAGAATTGATAAAATGATAATAAAGATACACATTAGCTTTTAAAAAACAAATTCTACAAATTAATTTTTAAAAAGATTATTTTATCTTTCTTCTCATTTTATATTTTTATGAATATTTATAGAAAAAATTACGAAAGCATTAACTAAAGACACATTGCCGGTCCATCATTGTTCATGTCCAAAAAATTAGCTAGATAGTAGTTACATGATATAGATTGGGCTTACATGCTCTCCTACCCACCATTTGTTGAAAATAACCTACGTAGCACGTGGATATGGCTTTTTCTTCAAACTTACAGAATATAGACAGCTCAATCATCTTGCTGCAAATACTGCAACAATATTTTTTTTTTAAAATTAAATTGAAATTTAGAGTTAAAATCTTGAATAAGCTTATGCAATTTTGAGATAGAGTAATTGGTAAATTGAAAAATAAATATAATCAAACATTTAACTGTTTTAATCAACTAATAAAACATACTCAGTCAAATTGTGATAAGTTAACGATAAATCATGATTGTAGGGGCTAAAAAGATATAATGGAGTTCTTTAATCCGAAGAAAAAGGTGGGAAAGGGGGATTGTTTAGAATCAATTGCGATATATGTTTATTAATTTATAGAATCCATGTATATATATGCCCTGCTATTGGTATATTATACCTATCAATATCATTCGATCATCCATTAATTATCTTAGTAATAATAATTAAAAACTCAAAAGATTTACAATCTGTGTGTTTCTGATGGAATTAGAAACTGACAATAACGGTTTTAGAAAGTTACATGAGGATAAAGATAAGGTAGTTGATCATTCATGAATTGGACTTAAACTTCCCCCAACAAGAAGACGAGCATGAAAGGTTCCCTTGGAGCATTCTTGAACGATCAAACGGCCTAATTCTGAATTGCCATTATTGTGGATATCCAGCTTCTCTGTTAAATCCTGGAGTTGAGACCTGGTCATTCGCACCTTGATTGTCACCCTATGAACCACAGGGTGTATCACTCCCTTTGTGCTTCTCTTCTTCCCAAACCAAGCATTACCCATTGCGTCTCTCCTAGTCCTAGTCCTAATCCTAGTTCTTGCAACTTCTGTAACACATGTAAACCAGTAAACACACCGTCCTCTTTAAATAAAAAAAACCTGCCAACACAAAGTAACGTATGAAGCTAATAAAGACATTGTGGTTGACAATTCCACATAAGCAGACATCACCCTCGGACGAAACCATGCATGAACCAACACAGGACCATTCTGCCGAACAAAATAGAATTCTCCACTGACCTTATTTATTGCTCCATTTTTGGTCAGCATCTCTTTTCAAATCTTATTTATTGCCTTCTTTTGTTAGATGGGACAACGAGATTTCGAGAACTCTTCCAAACAATTTTATAAATTATTTTGGTCTAGAAACATCACAATTTAAGTTTTTAATATAAGCTCTCATGTTACAAATTTATATAGTGTGTGTTTAGGTAACCCTATAATTAAGTGCTTGTTTAATAAACTCATCATAATATTAGAGCATATCATATGCTTAGTTATAAAACTTACTAAAATAAACTAATGAGAGCTTATTTTTGTAAGTTTTATGAAAAATTCTAAAAAAACTTCCATTGCATTTTGACCCACGTGGGCGTTGGTCCTATTGCTTTTAAAATGTGTAGAACAGTCTTTAAATCTTTTTCAAGATGTGCATTTTACTACAATTTTGTCACAGCGGTTGAAAATGGTGGGAGAAGTACATGTCTTACCGTCTGATTATTCTAAGACTACTCTATAATTTTGGCACGTGGCATTTTCTATGTATTAATTTTAACAATTATAATGGAATTAAAGAAAAATGCGTAACTCAAAAAGTTTAGAAATCGTTTTGCACAGTTTTGAAAGTAATAGAATTAAAGAGCACCATGAGTCAAGACATAAGGAACTTCTTTTTACAATTTTTTTTAATCTTTAAACATGTTAAAATAAGTTAAAAAATTATTAAAAGACGATTATAAGTTTCTTTTATAAGTTTAAATAAGTTTCTTATAAGTTCTTCTAATTCTTAATATCTATAAAAGAGAATTAATATATAAATGAAATCTCATTCATTTTGTGCACATACACAATATAAAATTTGCCAAGTAAAACGCAATTGGCTCATTTAGAATGGTCCATCTATGAATTACGTCTAACTCAATTGTTATTAATTTCTAGTAAAGACTTTATGTTTACAAAAATCCTTTTATTTAGTCTTGGTAATGAAGGAGACCGGACAATCTATATCTATTCTATTTATGCATAAAAATTATATAAATTCTTATGCCATTTTAAAAACAACTTAATAACAACGAGTTTTGTTGGTTTACAAATAATAACAACGAGTTTCTGTACTAAGATGTGCTTACATTTAGTACTACAATACTTCTAACAAGATTATATATGAAAGAAAATATTTGTGGAAAAACAATTTAATAGTAGAATGAAATAAAATAATTATTTTACCTTATATAAAAATTACAATTATATTGTCACAAAGAAAATAATATAACTGAGTCATATGATTATTAAATTTTAAATATGTCTTTATATTACACTTCATAATATAGCAATACGTTCGAATTTTTGTTTTGATTAAATTATTTTCATTTAAAATATTTTGTAGTTTTTATTGTAATTTTTAAAATAAAAACAAATTAGCATACTGAATATTTATCCATTAAATTAAAAAATCAAAATCATAAATATAAAATTTAAAATAATTCGTCCCTGTGAAAAGAAATTGTAGATGTTGAAAATTCCCGACTCGTGATTCAAATGGGAATAGTCAGGATCAGCTTGAAATTCACCGTTATAACTTTTGGCAGTATTCTCATTTTCCAGATCATTGCTTTTGCAGAAACACCCGCTTCTCCGCAAATCAAGTACATTAATTATATCAAACAACAAAAATACGTAGTTATTTTTAATTAAATAAATATATGAATTTTTATAAAATGTAACAAATTATTTGTTATTATTAATTAATTTAATCAACAAAACTTATATACGTAGAATTTACGAAAGTATTTCTCATGTGTTCCTATCAAATTCCAAGAGGTTGACGTCCTTGTTCTTCTTTTATTGGTGAGTAAATGGAGACTACAAACTAAAAATCATCAAGAAAAGCCGTGGAAGAAACATCCACTCGCTAACAATGGAAAAACAATAAAATCTGGAACGAAATAAAAAATAATTATAATAGGAACTTGACAAGTAATGCTAAATTTCGTGACGCCCTTGTTCTTGTTCTTGTTTTTGTGATAACTTGTAATTTCCAAATGCTGTAGTCATGTTATGAGAAATGGAAGAATGGAAGTAAGACCAATTCCTGGTTTCGATCAACTTGTTTTTCCGCTGACGTTAATAACCCATTAGCCGCCCCTTTGCACGACGCTGTTACATAATAAGTCATTTATTAATTAATGGTTGAACCATGCCATATATGCATGCTCATTGTTCATGCTTCATTCTTGCCACTGCGGTCTACATTGCGTATTTTCCCCAGCCTATCACAGCCTTACAGCTATTACATTTAACACCAACCATAAATAAAAGTTCTGAGGAAAAATGTTAACAACAGTAATACTTATTCAATAATTTGTTGAAATTTTGAATGAATTTGAAAATCGTCTAGCGTTGAATCGAAGTAGATTTTTAGTTGGTTAAATCGAAAATTTAATTAATAAAATTGATGATGGGTAACCTTTGATACTAAAATATTCATATTTATACCGCATCAAAGGGAGAAAAAAACATACTATAATACATGGGAGGTTCCAATTCTGATATTGCCTCAAGAAAAAAGATTTGGTAAATAAAACAATAAACGTTCTTCCAAATGTGTGGCATGTCTATATTAATTAAAATGGTTCAAATTTTGAAAATGCCAATTACAATAATTACACTACTATATCTGAATACAACTTTACAATTAAATAATATTTTATAGCTTTATTAAAATTTGAGAAATCCAACAAAAAGTTGCTATAAATGAAAAGTGTTAAGAAGTTCGTCAAATAAGCATTTTATAAAAACGTGATACATCATAAATGCATTACATTTCGTTACTTTCTTAAAATTTTCTTTTTTTTTTTTTAGCAATTTTTCAAAAAACAAAATTATTACTTCGTCCTTAAAATTTTCTATTTTAAAAAAATTATATTTTATAAAAAGAATCGAGTCAATTCTGTTTAACCAGTTTATTTCGGTGACTTGTGTTGGATTGGTCATGTTTTCGCCCACCATTAAGGTGAATTACCTGAATTGATTTATTTAAGCTAAATCGTGGTGAATCAAATTTAAAAAGTTGAATTGACTTGTTTAGGCAAAGATATGGAAATAGAAAGAGCGCAAAGAAGTTAATGAGGGTAAAGATAAATGTAAAAAGAGTGATATAAGATAACCACAATACTATAATTTATTATAAAATTTTCGAAACCTATTTTTTAATTTTTCTCACTAACGATTTTGTTACCATCTCATGTTTCAAATTTTTTTGGCAATTGTTTCTTCCTCAAATTGCTAAACGTACTCCTTCTGTATTTTTTGTATCCCAAAATATCATTCTTTAAAAAATAATTGTAACAATGTATTTGAGACCGAAATTAATTTTCAGAAGCAAAATAGGGGGCTGCAAGTGAGCTCTTCCGGAAACTGTAAAGCATATGCATTGCTCCATGAAGCATGTCATGTTTTTGGTTTTCTTGAAAGAAGTTTCCAGAAACTTTGGCAAGGATGTTTTGAACAGGAGGTTTTGCAGAATTGTCCAAACAATAAAAAATTGTCTCCTTGGAATACTCGAACAAGCCTAAGCTTCACATTTACCTCGTTAGTTTTGGGATCAACCATGTATTTGATAGCACTCACTCTGAATGATGGAATTCTGGGGTAAGTCTTGAAGTGATATCAAAGGAGAGAGCACAGTTCAGATGTCCAAAGGTTGAAAAGAGAAATTTTAATTATATTAAACGTTCAAACACGTCTGAATTTTAAGACAAAAGTAAGTGAATAAAGGATTCACATGGACGTTCATCATTTGGAAATTAATATTCAGATAGGGATATTTTGGGGAAATACAACAAAAATGCAGAAGGGTGATACGCTTAGCAATTTCATTAGAGTGCATTTAGCAATTATCATTCTTCGGTTCAACAATATTAAATTTGTAAGATCATTCACCGGGGCCCATTTTCAATTGAATGATTTAAAGTTCAAGCCCATGGGCCTCGAGAGATAAAGCAATCCGTGGAAGTCAAAACCGTCATAATAACTTAAGTGTCAGTGTTTTGACAGAAAGTTCTTGACCGATAAAAAAAGGCAACGACAATATATCTGGAAAGGCCAATGTAAGGAAGAACATGAGCAACACAAAATTTAAAGTAGAAAACTAAAACAACTTAAAGATGTAGGAGTAGTTAATTCAAAAGTTTTAATGGAAATTAGTCTTATATTGATTTAATGAAAGTATTAAAGCTAATTTTATTTTAAAATTTAAATAATATTTTATCTAATTTTCGTGTGGATAATTTTTTTATTAAATTTGTCCTTTTGATTTGGTCAAATTTTGTTACTATATAATCTCAGTGCTTCCATTTTCTTTCTAAAGATATTTCAATATCTTTCTCTTCAGTCACACATTTTTTCTTCCTTTTCACCATCTTCTTTCTCCTTTTTATTTCATAACAAAATATTATATATATATATATATACACGATCTTATCTTCTACAAATAGAGTACTGATCTTACTGGTTAACATTGTTTCAAGTGAAAATTAAGAAAAAGAATCTGTTAGAAATATCTTTGAGTTTTAAAACAAAAACTATAATAAGCGATTAGGAAAAGGAAGAAGAGCTTTGTGACCTTTGTCTATCACGACACAGACAATTGGAACGTAACCGTTACAATGATATATTAAATGAGCTTAATTTAACACAAGATGATTAAATCCAACCCGTGAGGTTGTGCGTTCCATAGCAACATTGAAATTTAAGTTATTTTCAGTTTTTCATCATTGGCGATTAATTCTATTAAGAGTAATTTAATTTCTTAATCTATTTTCTCTTGAGTTTTTTTAACTGATTATTTCTTAAATTTTTTTTAAGACTCTATTTTTTACCTATTATTTAACATTAAAAATGTTTATGTAACGGACATGTTACTATTGTTTGAGTAAATTTATATATAGTTGAGTATATGTTATTTACCCCTGTAAAAGTAAAAACAGTGGTCACAAACTAAAAAAGAGAAGTAAAAACAGTAGAGTCCATCATTATAAGTCAAGTTTCAAATTGTAATCAAGTATGGCATCGGAGACACGTTGCCCCAGGACTGTGAATTTGGCCGTCGTCACATACTCTCTGGAATCAATGTTGGTCACTTTTCAATCTCATTGCCCTCTATTAGCGTGTATGAAAAGAATGAATCATTTTTTCATAAAAGAAACAAAAAATCATAATTGTTAGCTTCTTAATTCGATCTGATGTGTAAAATAATGTTTAAAATATGGAACCAAAGAGCGATCTCATGCCCTTCTACCCTGCCCTAGCCATCACCCGCTAGACAAAATGACATCGTTTATTTTTCTCTAATTTGCCAAAAATAGTATCATAAATATTGTAGCTTCATCTTGAAATTAAGTTCAACAGTACCCATATATTTCTCTTATTATGCCAGTCATCAGGACATGGCCCCCTTCCCTTTTCCATGAATCCATCAAACGGTCCATTGACCATGATCTACCAAACGTTGACATCATGCTTCTTATCTGATGCCTTCTACATCATGTTTCTCTTCTCCTTTTTCAGAGATTGTTGCAACTTTTAAATGATTCACTTTTGACTGATTATATATATATAACAAACACACATATCGAGGATATGTATGCAACACTGATGAATAATTATAATCACTGTTGTTAACCATTATTTCAAGAACGTTGATTAAAAAATGTTAAATATATCTTATTAAATATTTTTAATCATAAAAAATGCTAACACCCCCCTCTTTTATGTCATCTCTATTAAAAGGCGCTTAAATTTCTTTTTCTTATTAAGAATTGGGAGTATATCTTTGAAGCTTTATCTTATTAAGAATCAGTCCTGTACACCAGGTGTTTATATAAGCATCAAAGCTTAACGTTTTTTTTGTCATACAATATATTCTTTTTATAATAATAATAATAATTTAATAATAACTAATGTTGATAAAAATATGAGGATGATATTATTTGTAAGACATTTAGTAAAAAATTAAAGTTGTATTGGAAAGAAGAGTTGATTGAGCAAAACTGAGCAGTGATAATTAAGATGTGTAAAAAAAATAAAAAGAGAGATGATGCGAAGATTTTCTAATTAAGACACTCTTCTAATTTTTTATAAATAAAAATTATTTAAAATTATGAATAAATTTTATTAAATAAAAAATAAAAATACATAAATTTGTAATTTTTAATAAATTTCAATTAGTAAAAGAATATGTCAGAAGAAATATGTAAAATAGAATGATGTTAGTATTTTTTAATTATTTAAAAAAGTATGTGTTAATCAGTGTCTTTTAAATTTTTAATGTAATAATTATATTACTTTTTAATAATTGTTTTTTTTACTTTATATTAATTATTATTTAGTGTTTATGTATTAATGGTTAACAAAAATAATAACAATGATATAATCTTACTTTGCTGGCAATACAAACTAAGTGGGTCCGCCCCCAGTAAATAAAAAAGAACCAAGCACAGAAAGATACCCGCAAAGGTTTGCAAAGAAAGAAGAAAGGAATTTGATGCTTTATGTGTCGGCTAGTTATCCTTCAAAAACTATCATAAAGAAGAAAGATTGTGAGTTGTGAGCATTCACATGTATGAATGGGGAACTGCGTGTTGAAAGGGATGAGCACAAGCGAGGGTGTTTGGGATGATAAGATGGTGAAGGTGGTGACCTCAAACGGAGGCATCATGGAGCTCTACAGTCCCGTAACTGCGGAGTGCATAACGAGCGAGTTCTCTGGCCAGGGAATATTCCGAAGCCGCCGCGACATGTTATCGGAGCCGCTGAACCACGACGAGGAGCTTCACGCCGGGGAAGTGTACTACCTGCTCCCTCTGGACCCTTGTTGTAGGTTGTCATCTAGCAAGCGCATAACAAGAACAATGTCTGACGCAGGTACAAGTGCCACCTTGACACCGTATAGGATGTCTACCTATGACAGCAATAGGATGTGGTCGGAAGCAGCTGAAGTGTCTCCGAGGAAGGGAGTGTGGAAGGTGAAGTTGGTAATAAGCCCGGAGCAGCTGTCGGAGATTTTGTCGCAGGAGTCGCGGACGGAGGCGTTCGTAGAGAGTTTGAGAACGGTTGCCAAGTGTGGCAGTGGGCTTCCGCCGTCGGTGGGGAATTCCGATCACTGGAATGGCCCCATCATTGATAATCAGGTTTAGATGCTTAAATTAATTAACATTTTCTTCTTTTGTCATTTAATTGAAAACCCTCATGTCTGTATTCCACTAATAAATCATCAATTTAGGGAATATTATCTTCTCTTAAAATTTTTTAAGTAATAAAATTATATAAATAATTTTTAAATATTAAAATTTTATTACATACTCTTTCAAATATTAAAAAAATTAAATTAAAATTTCAACATTAATATATAGAATATATTGACGTAAGGATTAAATAAATAAATTTTTAATACTTTAAAAATTATTTATATAATTTTATGTTTTAAAAACTATTTAAGATAGAATAATACTTCAATAATCGAATTAAATATTTACTCATATTGTTATCATGATCTCTTAGTATCACTTTGCTCCCTTTCTTTTATATTTATTTATTTATCGTCGTATCCTTATCAAAATGAAACACCATTTTAATAATATTGTTGAAATGGTACCAATTATTTATTTTTAATTTGGATATATAGCGTGCAAATATTTTGGAGAAATACACTAAATTAGTATTTAAAATGACAAAAAATTTAATAAGGATAAAATTGATATTTGATAATTTCAAACATTAAATTAATATTTTTATAATTTTAAAGACTAATTTAGCGTGTCTTAACATTAGTGGATTAACTTGCTGATTTTATTAGTATTTTTTATTTTGTTTTTTTTTTATATTGTTAATTTGTTTTCACGAGCATTTCATGTATATTATGGAAGCAGGAATGTGAAATTTCGCACAGAAATATTTCCGCAACAGTACTAATAAATACAACGACTTTTTCAACTTTTGGTTTTGTTCTTTGTTTTAATCTTCTTAGCAAATCTCTCTGCAAATGCACTCCTTAATTAGGAGATTTGATTTTGAGAATAATAAAAAGAGAGACAAAGTTCAACAAATTTAATTTATAGCAGCTTCTCTTTCTGGTATGTAAGGGTGTGCATGATTTAGTTTGATCGTTTTAAATACAATATTAAATTGAAATTAAATAAAACTTGTCTTTTAAAAAAACGGTTAGTAAATACATTTATTAATAAAGAATAATTTTAACATATCGGCCGTTATATTAAATTTTAGAAATAATAATACAAAATATAATTTAATAATTTATAATCATAATAAATTTATTTTATTAAGTTTTATAAAATCTAATAACTATTTAGTTATATAATCACTATAAATAAAAATTAAAATAATTATTTTCAACGACTTATGAAAACATATTTTTTTCATTATTCAATAGACGATTTTTAGTTTTCTTTAACGGAATTTTTTTTAATCTCTTATCTCTTTTATCTATCATTTTTAATATTTTTAGGTCTAAATTAAATTTTAATATTTTTCAAATAAATTATTAATAATTAAAAATAATATTGTATCACAATATAAATTATTTATTATAAATTTATAATATAATTAAAATTAAAAATATATATTTAGAAATAATTATTTATAATAAATTTTAGTTATATAAAATAATTTTTTTTATTTTTTAAAATACAAAAACTAAAATCCTAGTATTTATAAACTTATTAAAATTAATATTTTAAATTTTATCAAGTTATATTATTATATTATATTAAAATTA